>JAVJIF010006834.1:0-146235 GCA_038442645.1 Agave tequilana | reverse complement strand
ACAATAAAAAGGGTTGAGGAGCTAAATTACAAGTATTCTTAAAAAGATTACAAGTAGATCTCCTCAAAGATTCTGGAGAAGTGTGCCGATAGTAGTCTGGTCAGCGCGCGACCACTTTGTCCCTTTGACGATGCGAGCGATGAGATTTCCTTCTCGCCTGGTTCCGGAATCAGAGAATAGAGGGTTGGTAGAACCTTCTTGCTACTTCTCAAAATCGCCTTCAATTAGGAATTCCTTCTCGCCTGGTTCCGGAGATTCCTTGAGAATAAGGGGTTATTAGGGTATCAGCACCCTGAATAGAGAAGTAATTCTCTAAAAGTCTCTGAATTCAAGAGCGCACGGTACGTCGTGAAGAAGCCTCTGCTTGTGGAGTTCTCTGGAAGAAGTCTCTGCTTGTGGAGTCCTCTTACGCCCGAGATCGATCTCTCTCTCCTTGTGCCCCTGGTGGGCTATTTATAGGGAGAGCAAGGGTATAATCGTCCCCTTGAAGGTATGGAAACAGATTGAATCGAATCTGTTTGAATCTGGAAAGTAGCCTTGCTGCGAGACTAAGATCAGCTTCTGCGAAGCTAGAAATGGCAGGTCAGTTGATCTTCTTGATCTGTTTTAATCCATTCTATATCATTGGAGGATTTCCCTTAATCTTCTTACTCATTTTGGAAGAGTCAGAGATTGTGGCAATCAACTGCCAAATTCGATCTCTGATTTGATCTTAATTAGATTTGATCTGATTGGATCCGATCTTATCCGGAGATTTGATTGGTCAAAGGTTGACCACAGCAGATCCGTATCGGCGCTGCCCGCTTTGAGCTCACAGCGGAGCTGAAAACGATTTCTGGCGAAGTCCGAAAGAAACCCTTCGGTGGAGCTAGAAGTCCTCTGTGGCGCAGTTATAAGTTAGCTTCCTGGCGAGACTTTGGATGGCTTCAAGGCAAAGTCAGGTGATACTAGCCTCTCAAGCGAGGCTATCTCTTTGGGCTCATGCGATGCTAAGTGCTAGCACCTTAGACCTGCTGAGGTCTGTTTTAGAAACAATCCGGGTTCACTGTCTGCTTGTTGGATCAGTGGAGTCCAAGTTGCTTCCTTGTCCCTCGGAGATGAGTGAAAACTGGTCTTCAGCTCGTCTGTCACTTGTCTTTTATAAATGTCAACAAGTTTAGACATTTGTTTGGACCAATATGAATCTTGTCTTTTTTAAGTGTCAACAAGACCCCCTTCAAAGTTTTCGAAAGTCTACAATAGCTCAGACTTCGAAATACTTTGAACTGCTTTGATTGGTGGTGTATGGAGTATGAACGTCGCCATGATGGTTGAGTTCAGCTTCGCTTTCAATCTTGCTTTGGGATAAATTCGCCGAAGAATCATGTATATTCGCGAGTGGTTTCGTATGTAGGTAGCCTCGCATCTGAGCTTCTGGGAATAAGTTCGCTCTGGAACATCTGTTGCTTTTCCAAGGCCAACCGCCGTGGGCCGATTACGAGGATGATTACTCCTTCTCTTACACTGATCGAGGGAGATATCCTCTGATCGTGTATTTCTAAGGGAGGATATTCCCTTTCTTCAAGGAGCAATAAGTGCCTTAAATGCGCTCGTGCTTCCACACTTGAGGCGGCAGCGCTCAGGCCATCAGGCCTATAAAAGGACACTTAAGGTCCTCTGAAGAGAAGTGATCTTCTCTTCTTCTCTTCTCTTGGTTGAGAGAGATACTTAGATCTCTGAAGTAGTGGGAATGCCCACTCTGGTCATTATCCGGCCAAGGACGGGTAAGTCTTGATCATTCGACGACTTCACCAGCTTTAGGAAATTCATCTCCCTTAATTTAGCTTTGACAGCTACTTTAGGGATTAATTTCCCTTACTCTTCATCTGTTACTCTTCATCTGGCAATTGGCTGATCTACAGAGAAGGATTTCAACATAGCTTCCCAGGGAAGCTATCATCTTGACCTGATCAGAGAAGGATCACTGCATGTTAAGTTCGCTACACATGCAGAACTTGGGACTTGGTCTCTTCAAAGTTGAGCCAATCTTGCCATATTGGTGAGGTTAAGACTGTGTCCCATATGATCAGTCTGGCTTAGCCGTATAGGCGAGGCTAGGACTTGGCGTTTGTTGAGCTAGCCCATCATCACTGTGCCAGCGAAGCTTGTCCTCTGCTTTAACTGAAATCGGATTACTTCGCCCCGAAGGTCTGACTTAGTGTTTTTTTTACAGCCCTTTCTGTGTTTAACTGCTAATCTGTTCCGATTTGCCTTGTAGTGGACTATGTTCGCCATTCTTTTGCTCTGATGACAGAGACCGAAGAGTTGCCTTATGCTTCCCCAGTTGAAGCTTTACTTTTAAGCAGGAGGAACAAACTGGGGCAGCTGATGCGTGTCCCAGAGGCTGTTAGCAGTCGCTCATCCGGGATGATCCTCTTTGAGGCGAGGCTGGTAGTAGTCGCCTACAGGAGATGATCCACTTCGGGATAGTAGACGTCACCTGTGAGATCACTGACCTCATTGCCAACTTTCATCTTGGGTGATCTGATCAGCTGGTGGCGAACAGTCCTTTGCCAATTTTAATCAAAGGCGATCCGGCTTTCTGGTAGCAACATCTGCCATTGAGTGAAGGATTACGGCCCTGTCCTTGTGGCACCATCTATTCTTATGCGAAGGCTTACGGCCTTGTGCAGGAGTAGGCCTTTCGTGTCCAGTTGGTTTCGCTTGGAAGTAGATAAGACCACTTGTATGCTTTTTGAACAGATGACTCTGTTGTTGAAGCACAACCTTGATGTAGTATCATGAATGTACCTTACCTTTTAAATCAATGAAAGTCCATTTTCTGCTCATTTGATTTTTGCTTGCCTCCTCTGAAAATTTGGCTATAGCAGGGCTGAACTTTGTGCGGAGTTAAGAGCAGGGTCCTTTTTGAATGAGCTTCGCGCGAAACTGGCGTGTCCGCGAACTGTGCCTTTAGCGGGGCTAAGGCAACCCTTTTGGCGAGGTCCTTGATGGATTGTGCGAAGTCCGCACTTTGATCCATGGAGAAGTTAACCCTTAGTGGGGCTGAATCAGCGTTTCTCGGGAAGGCGCTTTAGGCAGCGTTTCAAATTAATTTGGAATGACGGCTTGTGCCTTTTTCAAGGCACCGTTTCAGGCGCTGATTGGCCTATAAAAGCCCGATCGGGCTGAGAAAGAGCATATCTCTTTTTCAGAAAACTTTTGACTCTTCTTCTTCTTTCCTCTTCATTCAGAAAGCTTGAGAATTTTCGCAGCTATTCAATGACGCCCAAAAGACGAGCGGGGAAAGAAGTGGCAACTTCTGCAGCGGAGGGTCCTCCTCCTCCTTCGGTCGTCGAACGATCAATCGCTGGTAAGGGACTTTCCCTTTTGATTAGAGACTGTTGTCTCTTTTTTTTAACAGCTGATGCCTGGCTATCTTTGGATGAATCCAGAATGATCAACATGATCTGTTACTGTTGGGACTTATTTCCCTGAATTTCCCTTGTTTTCTTAAACGGGGATCTAAGAACTGAACAGTTCTTCTTTAAGCTTCCGTACGAATCTATTACTTGGGCTGTCTTCGTCCTGTCGAAGAACAGGATGCGGATCTGTCCTTTCAATCATGACCGTAAAGGATAACTTTTGACCATAATGCCCCTTTGATGAAGTTAGTCTTGAGTGCTATACCACCTTCTGCATCACCTTCTGCTTAGGCGAAGCAAACACTTGGACATTTTCTGTGAACTGCGGACTTGTCCGTGATGCTAAGCTTTGTCGAAGCTATTACCTTGCTGGCTTTACCCACTGGGCGAGGCTATGCCTTAGTGAAGGTCGTATCTTTGTGTTTTGCCTGGCTGGCGAACTAATCATAGTTCTTCTTACTCCTGCAGTGCACTATACTCCCGGTCCCTTGAACAATCTGTTTGGGATGACCAGAGGAGTGGATGGCAATATCAGCTTGCAATTTCAAGGGCAGGCTTCTTTGTTTAGTGAACGGAGCTCCGTCGTTCGAGACACGCTTATTCATGGTGGTGATCAGCTCACCACGAGGAGCATTTTGACCACTGCTCCTCTTGAAGATATTGACCGTCGAACTTATAGGAAGCCCGACTTTATGTTCGGGGATGTCGCACCAGATCCTGATCACCAACTACAGGCAGGAGAAGGGCAGTGGATTTTCCAGTTGGATGATGAGAAGTTTTACCTTCCGTCCAATAGGAGACATTTTTCTCTGTCTTCCTTCCAGTGTGTGACGCAGGCTCGGAAGATGGCATGGGACGTGAGTCGACATACCGACTCTGTCCACGTAGGGAGATTGATGTTTCAGTCTCCTGGTTATGCAAAAGCGGGGCCTCCTCGTTGCATAATGGGTCTACACCCTGGAAATGTATCGCGAGACATCCCGGTAGGAGAAAATCCTGCAGTGGTGCTGACTTTTGGGAATCAGTTCCTCAAAGTCGATGGGAACTATCCTGCTACTGACTTCAGGGCTCCAGGCTAGATTCACCCTCCCAAGGCATGGTGGAGGGAGTTGACTATATATATCCTTGATCATTTTGAGGAGGATTTGGAGAAGCTGAACCTCTATGAGGCCGTCAGGGCGACCTGCTACGGCATTGAGATGAATGTGGCGTGCTTTTACGCCATCTTTGAATTGTATTGCCCAGCTTCAGGGACTTTCTTCACCCCTGTTGGCGAGTTGGGCATGGCTCTGCATGAGATGTGGGAAATCTCTGCCCTGCCTTTGGGATCACTCCCATATGAAGAATACTTCCCGTGTGAGGCAGAATTGGCGCTTCTGGAGAAGCAGGAGCCTGCCGTATTCGAGACCTTCTGAGAGTTAATGTGCCATTTGCACATCTGCTTCAGCATGCATGGAGGCAGCAAGGGAACTTCCTGCAGCTTGAAGAGCTGGGGAGATTACTTGTTCCCCAATATGGATAATACTCCTGAAGCTGCTCTCTGCGGGGTTGCTGATGAGGATATCTTTGAACGGATGCAAAAGCACCTCCAAAGGGATCTTGTTCTGACGAAAGATGATGGTCCCTATGAGAAGGGTGATGTCCTTCGGAGCTTCCATCATCAGGCTCGTCGGCCGATGTCTCGGAAGGCACTGCTGGTTCGCTTCTTAACCGTCTGGCTGAAGAAATGCGTAGTGTCATCTTCTTCGGGTGACGTCGTTCATCCGAATGTCTTACTGCCCGCTGTTCGGTTGGTTCATGGGCAGCCTCTGGGTCTTCTTCCGGCCATGGTGTGCTGTATCCAGAGAGGCCTTCGTGCATTAATGGAAGCTTTCTGTAGGCCGCCAGTGACGAAGCGTGGAAAGGAAGCCACTTTGCCTTGCGACGGACCCAATCCTAGGATAGGTCTGCCGTACACTTATTTGATGGCGTAATTCGCCCTGCACTGTCCCTCTTTGATTGGAGCCGGAGAGGATCCCCCACAAGGTATTCAGACGGCGCTTCTCCGCCGATTCGAAGGATGCTCGTGGCTGAAGACTTACGTGGCTGAGGCCCATAAATTGGTACGTCGTCATGACGTTTATAGACTCTTCCGCTGTTTTCCCCATATTCGGGGTGCAGGTTATGACGAAGAGTTCAGAGACGCGGGAGAAGGGCAGTCTTCCCTGAGCCGGGGAGTTTTCGAGTGGCTGGTCAGCATCCGGTCCTCACACTTATTGTACAGAAGCGGGGATACCTGCTATTTGGAGCCCTATATCCCGAGTCGGTTTGCTCGGCAGTTTGGATATGACCAGCTGTATGTGGGCAATCAAATCTCGATCTGGCTTTCATGGGGAGTCTCATTGATGGGGCCCGTGCCTGGCGATTCTTTACTGCAAGCGGTACTGGGGCGCGGCTGCGCACGCCGTTGAGGAATCCCAATCTCCAAATGACTTTGTGATTCTGCCAGTGGTACGCCACTTCCAACTCCACACCCCTTGGATTCGAGGCTAACAGCTCTGGTGTGAGGTTAATTTCTTAGCGGTTGAAACAAAAAGTCTCTGAGAAAAGGGGAGGTAAGAGGGTACGCGTCCCAGGCATAGAGGAATTCGTCTCAGTGGATGATTGCGAGGCTTCAGATGCCGAAAGTCCTCGCTTTAAAGCAGGGACGAGGGCCGAGACTCCCGTAGCTGGCTCCAGCGTGATGGAGACAGCTCCCGCAGAACCTGCTGGTGTGGAAGAAGTGAGGGAAGAGGAACCTGACGTCCACCTCAAGAGGAAGAGAGCGGATGGCTCTCGTAGGAAGCAGTTGGTGAAGAAGCCTCGTCGCCAAGCTCCTACGATTGTCGTAGAGGGTGAACCCTTTGTAGCGCTTCCTCCTGCTGCCCCATTAGTAGTTGAACCGTCGGTTGCTGAATCAGCTACTGGTGAAGTTGCTCCTGATCTGGGTAAAATCAACTCCGTCTTTATAATATGCCTTTTGTGCATTCCAACTAGCTGATTATTTGCTTCTTGATACAGGAGCTGAGGCCGCTGGAGAGCAAGGAGAACATTATGATCCCCTGTTTAATTATGAAATTGAAGGTGGCTCATTTGTCCTCCTAGAGGAGTCCGGAGGTGATGTGGCCTATATTGGTCCTTCGGGCGCTGGGACTTCCAAAGGAAGTCCTGTAACGTCGAGCTCCATTGGATGGTCTACGGGAGATTCGGCAAGCGGGCCGGCCATTCGTGTTGACTCCGCGAAGAATTTCCCGATGGAGCCCATAGAGACTGACGCGGCTGTCGAGATGTTTGAGGCGACATCATCCTTTGGTATTGTCCCGACCTCTTTGATTCCTTTGCATGTTGTGTCCTGACTGACCACAGTCCTGCTACAGGTGTTCGGCCTCAAGGTGCATCAGCTTCAAGGGAGCCAGGAGATTTTCCCGAAGGGTCAAAGGGTGACATGAGCGCTTCGACCGCGGCAGATGCCGCTGTGTTGGATGCGCTATATGGTGACCTGCCCTCTTATCGGCCCAATCCAGCCGAAGGACCAGAGGTTGAAGGGACGGTAGTTCCGGAAGTGTCCTCACTCCCAACTATATCAACGAGTGAGGTGCTGACAGTTTTATCGAGCGCGGAGCTGAGGGTAATTACAAGCCCTACTTTCCCAACCCTGATGGTTGAGCCTGCTCAGGAGATAGTCACTAGTCCTACCTCAGTGGTGGCTAGTGTACTGGTTTCAATGAGGACTCTGCTGAGATCAACGATGACCTGCCCTACCGCTGCAGTTAATGTTTCTGTTGCTCCTTCTATGGTAGCATCGACCAGGCTGGTGGACTTTCCTGAGGTTGTCCCTCTATCAGGAGTGGCTGAAGTTGAAAATGACTTTATAGGAGACATAGTCGATTGCTTTTATAAAGGCTTAGAGCGATCCATTGAGCTGGTCTTGAAAGGTTCGACTATGTCGTTCTCAACTTTGAAGGTGGTCCTTTCCCGCAATATTGAAAGTATTCGGGACCTTGAAAGGTATCACCAAGCCGCTGCCTTAGAACTCCTCGTAGATCAATTCGAGAGGGACGTAGAGGAATGGCGCCGTCTCAGTCGCTCGGACCTAGAGTCTTCGGTTGATGAGCGGTTTGCGCGTCTTGTCGCTCAACAATATAAGGCCCGTCTTGCTGCTCAAGAAGCTGTTGAGGCTATTTCTTCTGACTTAAAATCCTTGGAAACAAGGCAAGCAGAACTTGGAAACGCGATCGATGCCTCAACCAGTGCTCTTTTTGACGCTGAGGATAGGATTGGAAAGGCCAAGGAGATGATCAGGAAGGGAAGCCTTCTTTTTTCTAAGGCTGAACTGGTACGTCTTGGAGAAGCTGCGCGGCTTGAGCAGCTCAGGGCTCAAAACGACAAACTCTCTCAGCAGAGATTATCGCAGAGGGCAATTTTGGCGGAGGTCAAAGCTCTTTTGGCCCAGGCAACAGATTTCAATGAGACTGAGCTGAGATCGCAGGCGCTTGCCCAGGCTGCTGATGACAGGAGGACGAAGCTAGCTTCCCTTAGAGAGCGGATTAGATCTTACAATGTACGCCTGTAGATCATTGTATATGTGTGCCTCTATGTATCCCATCCTTTTGGAATCAATGAAATTTCTCTTTCTTTTATTTTGACTTGTTTTGTTTTGACTTTTCCAAGTCGCATTATAGCCACTTGAGAACATAATCTTTGCTGGATTGGATGATGAGACTTGGCTAACTGCCGGTTCAGAGGTCGCAATGACATAACCGATTGAGAAGTCACCAGTCTCAAGATTAGTGATACTTGTCTTTTGTAAATGTCAACAAGTATCGAGACCTGTCTTTTGTAGATATCAACAGGGCTCGGGGTTGAGACTTAGCTGTCTGCTGGTTCAGAGGTCGCAATGACATAACCGATTGAGACGCTACAAAGCTCAAAATTGGTGATACTTATCTTTTGTAAATGTCAACAAGTATCGAGACCTGTCTTTTGTAGATGTCAACAGGGCTCGGGGTTGAGACTTAGCTGTCTGCTGGTTCAGAGGTCGCAATGACATAACCGATTGAGACGCTACAAAGCTCAAAATTGGTGATACTTGTCTTTTATAAATGTCAACAAGTATCGAGATCTGTCTTTTGTAGATGTCAACAGGGCTCGGGGTTGAGACTTAGTTGTCTGCTGGTTCAGAGGTCGCAATGACATAACCGATTATGACGCCACCAAGCTCAAAATTGGTGATACTTGTCTTTTGTAAATGTCAACAAGTATCGAGACCTGTCTTTTATAGATGTCAACAGGGCTCGGGGTTGAGACTTAGCTGTCTGCTGGTTCAGAGGTCACAATGACATAACCGATTAAGACGCCACCAAGCTCAAAATTGGTGATACTTGTCTTTTGTAAATGTCAACAAGTATCGAGACCTGTCTTTTGTAGATGTCAACAGGGCTCGGGGTTGAGACTTAGCTATCTGCTGGTTCAGTGGTCGCAATGACATAGTCGATTAAGACGCCACCAAGCTCAAAATTGGTGATACTTGTCTTTTGTAAATGTCAACAAGTATCGAGACCTGTCTTTTGTAGATGTCAACAAGGCTCGGGGTTGAGACTAAGCTCAAGATTGGTAATGGAATTTGGGGAGAGGTCTCGCTTTCACAAAGAGATACGAGGGAATTACTGTCATAGGTTTAGTGTTAACGTAACAGTGAAATGCATAAATGGTCTTACCATTCTATGGATGAGAATTGGTAAGTGATTTTGGAGGTCTCGTTCTCACGGGGAGAAATGAGGGACTTGCTGTCATAGGTTTAATGTTAACGTAACAGCGAAATGTATATGTGGTCTTACCATTCTATGGATGAGAATTAGTAAGTGATTTTGGAGGTCTCGTTCTCACAGGGAGAAACGAGGGACTTGCTGCCATAGGTTTAATGTTAACGTAACAGCGAAATGTATATGTGGTCTTACCATTTTATGGATGAGAATTGATAAGTGATTTTGGAGAGGGGATCAAATGGGAACATGTCCCTTAGGATTTTTAGCAAACCCCCAGCTGTCAACGGGTTTGATATGCCTTTACCAACTACCGTTTGAGTCGGGCTAGCCATGCTATTCCCCTCAGCATGATGAGTTGTCGAGGACTTATGTTGGGTTTAGAGGCCAACACTTTCCTCTATCCTTAATCGTTAAGGATGTTGGATTGTCTGGTTACGTCTTCGGGACAACCAGTGTACGACCAGTTTCCTACTAGTTTACAGTTGCATGATCTCACTTGGAGGAAGAGAAAGGCTCTCTTTGTGTGTACTTTGGACATGAAGGCCTTAATCAGAGGTGTAGTGTTAACTTGATCATGAGAAATATCCTTGATTAAGGATAATACTTCTTTAAGAACTTGTTATTGATCGGCATCATGAGTAGGCCGCCATCTGAAGTCATAAGGCGGTATGCTCCGTTTGAATAGACTATTTCTATTACAAACGGTCCTTCCCATTTAGGCTGAAATTTGCCTTTGGTCTTGTGCCTCATAATCATCGGTCGTCTGACGGCTAGGACCAGATCTCCTTTTTAGAAGACTCTCTGTTTGACCTTTTGTTGAAGGCTTTTGAAATTCGAGCTTGATACAGCTCAATATGTAGCTGAGCTTGTAGCCGCTTCTCTTATAGGGCTTCGAGCTCTTGAAGACGCAACCGATCATTGTCCTCTGATGTGATTTTAGTGGTTAGAGCTACTCGTAATGATGGCATCTGAATTTCTAATGGGACAACTGCTTCGCACCCATATACCAAGGAAAAAGGCATATTGCCTGTCGGTGTCCGAACAGTGGTCCGGTAGGCCCAAAGAAATTCACCAAGCTTTTCGTCTCAGTCTCGCTTATTCGAGGAGACGAACTTCTTGAGTAACTTGATGATTGTTTTGTTGAATGCTTCCGCCAAACCATTAGCGGCAGGATTATAGGCAGTTGAAGCCACATTCTGAATTCGGTATTTATCGTAGAACCGATAGAATCCTTGGCTTATAAATTGGGGACCGTTGTCGTGGATGATCCGCCTAGGGACACCAAATCGATGGATGATATGGTGTTTGATTAAGTTAACCACGTTGGAGGTTTTGACTTCAGCTAATGGTATAGCATCTGCCCATTTTGAAAAGTAATCGGTTATTGCCAGGATAAACCGGTGACCTTTTGTCGAAGAGGGGCTGATTGGCCCTCGACATCTATTCCCCATGCTTCAAATGGCCATGAAGCAACGGTCGGGTGGAGCCACTCCGAAGGCTGGTGTATGAAGTCCGCATGGATTTGACACGCTTTACACCTTCGTGCATATTGGATGGCATCGGCTATCATAGTTGGCCAGTAATTTCCAAGCCTATGCAACCTATCTTTAAGTTTTGGACCTGGTTGATGAGCTCCGCAAATGCCATCGTGCGCTTCTTTAAGTGCTTCTTGTGCCTCTGAATGAGAAAGGCAACGGAGGAGGACACCGTCATATGAGCGACGGTAAAGTGTCTTCAAAGTTGGGTCGTAGTAGAAACGAAGAGACCTTCATCTGATAGACGCCGCTTCTTTAGGATCGTCTGGAAGCAGACCGTGCAAAGCATAGTCAATGAGAGGAAAGCGTCAGTCTCTTGGCTCGAGACCCGTGGAGACATTATGCACCCCTCGGGCTCTTAGCATATGCTTAGAGCATACCAGATGTCGAGTTGCGACTGTGAGGTGATACTCGGTGTCGGTTGGCAAGGCTAGTGTTGTTGCTAATGTAGCAAGAGAGTCCGCCTTGGTATTCTGAGATCGAGACACATGCCTGATGTAGAAGCCTTCAAATAGGTTAGCCAATTCGATGGCCGTGTGATAATAAGGCACCAAGTCTTCATGACGAACCTCATATTCACCCTTAACCTGATTGATAATCAGTTTTGAGTCGCCGTAAGCTTCGAGGTAGCGTACCCCCATTCCATGGGCGAGCTGAAGACCAATGAGCAGAGCATTATATTCTGCTACATTGTTGGAGCATGATTCTGTCAGAGAAAATGCTCTGGGGAGAACATGGTTCTGTGGGGAGATAAACACAACCCCCACTCCGGCAATAATCTTGCCTTTAGGGCCCATTCGCGATGCCCCGTCGAAGAACATTTGCCACACTTCCTCTTCTGAGGTTGTATTGGATTCAAAGACTTCATCTGTAATATCTTCGTGAAGTTTTGAATGTTCCGGAACTGGATGAGCAACCAAGAACTCTGCAAGGGCCTGGCCTTTAACCGCCTTCTGAGGGGTAAAGATCATGTCATATTGAGACAATAAAAGTGCCCACTTAGCCAATCTTGAATTCAATGATCCTGGCTTCGTCATAAGAAGACGCAAAGGGTTCACTCTGGAGATGACATATATGGTTTGGCCAACCAAATAATGTCGCGTCTTCTGAACAGTAAAGACGAGAGCCAAACACTCTTTCTCAATAGGGTTATAGCGAGATTCTATCCCTATCAGAGTTCTGCTCAGATAATAAATGGCCTGCTCGTGCCCGTTGTCATCCTTTTGAGCAAGGAGGGCGCCGAGAGAATAGTCCATGGCTTTTACATAAAGTAAGAATGGTTTCCCTGATGTAGGGGCCACCAAGACTGGAGGTTTTGTGAGGTACCTCTTAATGTCTTCGTAAGCTTCCTGACAAGCTTGATCCCATGCGAAGGAAGCACCCTTTTTCATGAGTCGGATGAACGGTTGACAGCGGCCCGAGAGATTTGCAATGAATCTTCTGATATAAGCCAGCCTGCCTTGTAAGCCTCTAAGCTCTTCGAGATTCCGTGGTGGATGCATGCTCTGAATGGCTTTGACTTTGTCTGGATCTAGATGAATCCCTTTTGATGTGACAATAAACCCAAGGAACTTGCCACTTGACACTCCTAAGAAGGATTTTGTCGGGTTCATTTTCAGTTGATGAGCCCGCATTATGTCGAACATCGTTCTTAGGTCGCGAAGATGTTCATCCTTGTTGCGGCTTTTGACAGCAATGTCGTCTACATAGCATTCTACCGTTTTTCAGAGGTGATCGCGGAAGATCGTACTCATTGCCCGCTGGTAGGTTGCTCTAGCGTTCTTCAGTCCGAAGGGCATTACAGTGTAGCAGTATACCCCCAATGGTGTTCGGAACGAAATATGCTTCTCGTCGTCGGGATGCATCTTAATCTGGTTGTACCCTGAGAAGCCGTCCATGAAAGACATCCTTTCGAACCTGCATGTGTTTTCAATCATGACGTCGGTGATGGGCAGTGGGAATTCGTCTTTAGGACAGGCCGTATTAAGATCACGGAAGTCGATGCAAATCCGTATCTTCCCATTCCTTTTGAGGACGGGGACAATATTGGCTACCCAATCTGAATGTTGTTCCTCCCGGATGAAGCCACATGCAATGAGCTTGTGAACTTCGGCTTCAATAACTTCCATAATATTCGGGTGAAATCGACGTTGTTGCTGCTTGACTGGCTTGACGTCGGGCTTGATGTTTAGCTGGCGCATAGCGACTTGTGGATCAAGTCCGGGCATGTCTTCGTAGCTCCATGCGAAGATGTCTATATACTCTTTTATGAGCATTACCAACTCTTCCTTTTCTGTAAGTGATAGGCTTTCACTTATAAAAATGGGTTTGGGATGATCTTGACTACCCAAGTTGACCTGCATCACCTTGTCTTCAGTAGGTGGTTCACGTAGCTCGAATCACTTTTCCCACTAGAGGTTTAATTGCTGGGTCCATGGTTCCTCATTGGCAGTCTCTGCAGGTTCCAATTGACTGCTTGAAGTCATATTGACAGTGAGGTTTTCAAATATTCCTCCTACACTGACATCTGAGTCCCACTCGGAGGACGAGGCCGAATGTGATGGAATTGGTCCATTGTCTTTGACTTGACCCGTTGTTGATGATGTGGGTGTAACGTATCCCAACCCCCTGCGTGTACTATCATAGTAATTTGTAGGATTTCCTTTTGGAACGAAATTACGCATCAAACTGCGCCTTCCTTTTTCAAAATTCAGGCCCGCTCCATGCTTCAAGTCGTATCCCATTTTCTTCATAATATGGCGCGTTGACTGCACGTAATGGAAGAACTGTGTGGTGTCTGAATCTGAGCTTGAATCTGCACCTGTGGGTTCCCGTGCTTGGGCTCTACCGAAAATTATCGGTAACTGACCTTGTTTGGACAGAGGGATCACCATCGTGGCCCCTTCTATAGATTCCATAGGTGTGCTGGCCGCACTCAGTCTATGTAAGGGCATATGCAGAGAGCCATCTGTAACGGGTTTAAATGACCCAGCACTCTCAGGATAATCAAAAGAAATATTATCATTAATTACCCATTCACCTTCATCTTCAGAAGGAGTATTACATTAGGGATTATTAAGACATGCCATAATTGGTTCGCCAATCAGAATGGCTGGCATGCCTGCTTCAGATTCTGAATCCGCCTCATTGCCACTTTCATCATCATCTGGCAGTGGTTCTTTAGGCGTTCCACCGGCCTCTTGATACAGGAGAGCGTCGGTGAAGTAATTTTCCACCCCTCTGAAGGGTTACTTTTCAGCAAAGACAGTTCGTACTGCCACATCATCTTCAACATATTTAAAGAATTGGTAGATAGTGGAGGGAACGATCCAGTTGGCATGGATCCATGGCCGCCCCAGCTGCAGGTTATATGATGTGTCAGCGTCAATGACATAACATGTCACTTCTGACTTCAGGCTCCCGATTCTGCAACGGAGTCGAATTTTCCCAAGTAGATGACTGCTCCTGGCGTTGAAATCATATATTGTAGTAGTGGTTGCAGACAACCTGTACAGCGGTATGCCAAGGAAGTAGAGAAGCCTTTTGGGGATGATGCTAAGTGCGGACCCTGGATCGACTTGTATTCTTTCAATGCACGTTGAACCGATATATCCGGTGTAGTACAGAGGTCGATCGTGCTTGTTGTCTTTGAGAAGCATATCTTCTGTCGTGAATATAATAGCGGGCACTTTTGATTGTGTCTGATGACACTCTGGGCAAGGAGGCTGAACGTCATCGTTAGGGACCTCAGGCATGCATGTCAGAAAGGATTCTGAATTGGCTAGCGCATCCCTGAGTGCTTCTCTTGTCTCTTTTGAGAGATGCAGGAGCTCGTGTATTGTGATACGAGCCAGGATATTAGCCAGCTGAGCTAATATGTCAAAACGAAAGGGCGTATCAAACCTTTGGCCTGGTGGTTTCTTCAACACGTGGTCGAACCGTACCTCCTTAGGCTTCTCCTTTCCCTTTGTTGGAACTGGAGTGGATGCTGGTATTGGTACTGATGCCGTTTGCTGTTGTATCTCGTCAGTAGATTTTTCATACTATCTCAAGTATGATTTTCCGAATCGGGTGCCCGTCTGTTGAGGCGCATCGGCTTGCGTCGTACAAGCGTGCTTTTCTCCTTCTGAATCGCTGAGGGAGGCCGATGTAAGGTTGCCATCGTCTGGCAGGACAGAGATGACATTGTAAGATCTGCCCTTTAAGTTGGGCTCTTTTGAATCCCGCTGTACATCTTGGACGAGGTCCGGATGTATCCACATGACTTCTCCTGTTTCCAATGTTAGGGGAACGAGACCTTTATCATAGCTGAAGGATGTCTAACTTCCAACCGTGGCGCGGGGGCCGGATAGGTCCTGTCAGGGACTGTGATCTTTTGGGTGCTGCCGAACTCAAGAGTCACCATATTGGCTGTGACTTTCTTCTGCTCTGTCTTCAATGTCAGAACCCCAGCATCGATTAAGGCTTGTATCCTGTCCTTAAGGACATAGCACTTGTCGGTAGAATGGTGAATCATCTGTGGTAGAGGCAGTATTTGGGGTCGTTCGTGCGCCCTATCTCATTAGGACGTCGAGCATCTGGCAGCTTCATCTTATTCCCTTTGTGGAGCAGATGGAATATTGTGACCACCTGATCGTCTTTGAAGGAGTACTATTTTAGAGGGAATTTAGGTTCCTGATTGTTGAAGCCGCCCTTCGCGGCCTTCGATTGCACATCTCCGGATAACTCCACAGACATAGTCTCTTTCCCTTTAGCTTGAGGAGACTGCGGGAGGTCGCTACGCCCTTTACCGTTCATACCCCATTTGCCTCTAGGGGCGGATGGTTCGAACTTTTTAGCCGACTTTTCGGCTATCTCAGCTTGTTCGACCAATTCCTTCCAAGTGTGGGCTTTGACAGCCCCCATGCGAACTTTCACTTGGTCTAGGAAGTTGTGTCTGCATGTCTGTAAGAGCATAGGTAATGGCATCCCTGCTGGACACATCAAGGATAAATTTCTGAACCACTCGATATAGTCACGGACAGATTCGTCCTTCTTCTGCACGGTGTAGAGGAGCTTATCCATGGTTACTTCGGTGTCGTCCTCATAGAAACGAGAGAAGAACCAGGTTTCCAAGTTGATCCAGGAATTGATAGAGCGCGAAGGGAGACTTCGGAACCAATCAAATGCCACCCCCTTTAAGGTGCCGATGAATAGCCTAGCCATGATGGCATCGTTGCTTATAACATTACCAGTCTGGGACCAGAAGTAATAGATATGCTGATTTGGTAAGCTCTTACCATCATACGTATGCAACGTTGGTGGTTTGAACTTCGGTGGATATGGCACCGAATCCCACTCCAGCGGGTAAGGACGGATTGCCCCTTCTTTCTTTAATTCATCCCTCTGAGCTAGGGATGCAATTTGAGCTTGGAGGCCTTTAAGGACTTCGGCGTCTAAGGAAGAACCCTCCTTGGATTTCTCTGTCTTTGGCTGCTCATTGCTGAAGTGTTCCTCCTCATCGTGATTGCTTCCGGCATCATTGTCATTCCGATTGCTGAGGAGTCGAGCGACCATCTGCTGAATATTGTCCAGGGCTTCTTGCTGGGTCTTAGAAGTTCGCTCCTGAGCTTCCAGGCATCGACGAAGGTCGTCGTTACCGTTATCAGCCATATTGACTGATGCTCTGTCCGTTCGCACTGAGCTAACTGCCGCCGAAGAGGCGTACCCGCTGTCTTCATCTTCTTCATCTGATGGTTGGGGTGATCTCCTGGGCTGCGACGAGGTTAAGGTTGTTGAAGAGGAGGGCTGCTCATAATTATAGGGTATCGCCACCCTAGATCTGGTGTTTCGAAAAACACCTTCGTCACGCACCAAGACTTCGCCTAAGCCTGGGCTGTAATCTGGATCTGGGGACTCTCGTCCCCTTCCGGTCGTATTGACGGATGCAAAGGCTGGATCATGTAAGATGCTCCTTTTGCGATGATTCGTTGGGACACGTACAGATAGCCGATCAAAGACTGATTGCCGGTATGGAGAAGTGGCGAGGACTGGTCGTAATCGGCAACGGGCTGAATGGACTGTTACCAGCTGGCATCCCCTTTGTTGACAACAGGGGGAAGTAGTTCGAAAAGACTCCAATTTCCGCTTATTCGCCAGGAGTTTCTGCAAGTCAGGCCTATTAGAGCCTGGATAACCCCATGGAGAGGCTTCTCTGGAGTGTACACAGTATGTCGTGCCGTTCCTCTTATCCCTGCAGAAGGGATTAGCATTGAATAGCGTTTTTGTTCTAGCTTCGCCAACAGGCGTGAGCTTAGCACTTGACGAATTGAAAAGAGGAGCACGTTGTGGTGCTCTACCCGCTATGCCGCTGCGAAGGGGATTAGCCTTAGATAACACTTTGGCCCTAGCCTCGCGGCCGTGGACCCAGTGAGTACGTTGCGGTACAGTAGCTTCGCTTATGGAAACGAGGCTGGCACAAGGCATTGCTGCTTTTGAATTGGGCGACGGAGTGATTGCCGTCTTGACTTCATGGTCGGTAGCATTGTTGGAGCAGATAGGCATCTTGCCTTTTTCCTCATGAGAGAGGCGCGATTTTGGCGTAGCTACACCTGAAGCTTTGGTCAGAAACTTCTGTTTAGGCTTCCACACCTGCTTCGGCAAAAGATGTTTAGGTTCGCAAGGAACCTAACTAGCCACACGCGAGGCTGAGGGGTGTTGGTAGAATTCTGCTGCTGGTTTCTGCTTTGAAACCTTGGCCGTGAAGACTTTCCTACGCTTCCGTGCTCGAAGCATTGGGCCACCCCCAGAGAGGACTTCTTCAAGTCTTCTTTGGTCGAACTGGACAACCAGGTTCTCAAGAGTGCAGGACTTGTGCTGCGGGCATGCTTCCTGGTTACGCCAAAGAACTACAGTAGGTTCGCAGAAAACCTTTTCCGTCTCCGTAGAGACTTCCCTTGAAGATTTAGCCAGAGGGGCTCTGGCTGCACCGGCTTTCTTGAATTCAAAGTTAGACCCGAAGATCTGTTCATCGCATTGTGATACTTAATTCTCAGCAGTGGAAAATACGTTCCCCAGTGGAGTCGCCATCTTGTTTTCCATTATATTTGCAAAGGGGAAAACTTACATTAAAAAGGATTGAAGAGCTAAATTATAAGTATTCTTAAAAAGATTACAAGTAGATCTCTTCAGAGATTCTGGAGAAGTGTGCCGATAGGAGTCTGGTCAGTGCGCGACCACTTTGTCCCTTTGACGATACGAGCAATGAGATTCCCTTCTCGCCTGGTTCCGGGAATCAGAGAATAGAGGGTTGGTAGAACCCTCTTGCTACTTCTCAAAACCGCCTTCAATTAGGAATTCTTCTCGCCTGGTTCGGAGATTCCTTGAGAAGAAGGGGTTATTAGGGTATTAGCACCATGAATAGAGAAGTAATTTTCTAAAAGTCTCTGAATTCAAGAGCGCACAGTGCGTCGTGAAGAAGCCTCTGCTTGTGGAGTTCTCTGGAAGAAGTCTCTGCTTGTGGAGTCCTCTTGCGCCCGAGATCGATCTCTCTCTCCTTGTGCCCCTGGTGGGCTATTTATAGGGAGAGCAAGGGTATAATCGTCCTCTTGAAGGTATGGAAATAGATTGAATCGAATCTGTTTGAATCTGGAAAGTAGCCTTACTGCGAGGCTAAGATCAGCTTCTGCGAAGCTAGAAATGGCAGGTCATATGATCTTCTTGATCTGTTTTAATCCTTTCCATATCGTTGGAGAATTCCCTTGATCTTCTCACTCGTTTTGAAAGAGTCAAGAGATTGTGGCAATCAACTACCAAATTCGATCTCTGATTTGATCTTAATTGGATTTGATCTGATTGGATCCGATCTTATCCGGAGATTTGATTGGTCAAAAGTTGACCACAGCAGATCTGTATCGACGCTGCCCGCTTTGAGCTCGCAGCGGAACTGGAGACGGTTTCTGACGAAGTCCGAAAGAAACCCTTCGGCGGAGCTAGAAGTCCTCTGTGGCGCAGTTATAAGTTAGCTTCCTGGAGAGACTTTGGATGGCTTCAAGGCGAAGTCGGATGATACTAGCCTCTCAAGCGAGGCTATCTCTTTGGGCTCATGCGATGCTAAGTGCTAGCACCTTAGACCTACTGAGGTCTGTTTTAGAAACAATCCAGGTTCACTGTCTGCTCGTTGGATCAGTGGAGTCCAAGTTGCTTCCTTGTCCCTCGGAGATGGGTGAAAACTGGCCTTCAGCTCGTCTGTCACTTGTCTTTTGTAAATGTCAACAAGTTTAGACATTTGTTCGGACCAATAAGAATCTTGTCTTTTTTAAGTGTCAACATAATCACCTATGAGTGAGATCTTGGTTTGCTAATCTTCATTTGCATTTTTCATTTGCACACATTTAGTTTGCACTCATGGATAGCCCTCCTATGTTTGACTTTTTTAGTCATGATATTTAGAAGACCAATATGAGTAGGCATTTAAAAACACTAGGACATCTAGTTTATCAAGCCATTACCATAGAATCCCTCCCTAATAGTAGCAAGCATAAAAAGGCTAATGCATTAGCCCTTAAGACACTTAGAGCATCTCTTAATGAAGATCTTTTATATGTGTTTGACCACTATGATTCGGCTTTTGCAGTTTGGAGCATCTTGACTTCTCCCGAGCTTCCAAGGATCATTAACAAGAGAAAGAGATCTAGGAGAGACATGTCCGACGAGCATTGCCTCATGGTCCAAGGGAAAGACTCTCTTGAGGTACAATCGAAATCTCAACTAGATGATAGCTCTAGTTCATATTGCTATGGATGTTTTGAAGTTCAAAATTTAAATGTAGAACTTGCATCTAAGCTTGAAAAGTTTGTGAAAAAACATAACCTTTTGAAAGAGAAGCATTTTGATTTACAAAAAGAAATGAAGGATTTATGTTCTACTTTTGAAACGGTTTTGCAAGAGAAAGAAGAGATTACTAGTGAACATGACTCACTTGAATCTCAACTTGAACTTGCCCTTAAAGAGATTGAAGTTTTGAAAAATAAAAATGATTGTGATGATATCTTGAAGTACAATGAGATTTTATCTTCAAAATTGGATTTTACTTTCAAAGATAACCTTTCTTTAAAAAGTAAAATTGATTCAATCACTAAGGAATTAGATCTTGTTTTAAAGAAAAATGAATCTTTGCAAAATGAGTTAGATTCCCATGTTTGCCATGCTAGTATAGCTTCTTCTTCTTGTACACCTATTGCATGCTCCACTTTATCTTCATGCATTGAAAATGACATAAATATTTTGAAGAAAAGTGTTGATTGTTTGGGCTCCACTTTGAGCCATTGTGCCATGAACCACACACGCTTGGAATCCTTGGTTTGTAAGAAACAAGTTCCAACTATGCATGCACACCCATCACGGCATACACATGCTTCCCACGATCACCACCATCACACATATGCTCATGTGTACACATGTACACATTGTGGCCGAAAAGGCCATCTTGCTAGATTTTGTTATGATCGCTTACATGATGAAAATTTAGCAACAAATTTTGTTTGGGTTAGGAAAGATACTAACCCCCGTGGACCAAAAAGAAAATGGGTACCAAAAACCACCTCTTTGATTTTTGATGTAGGTGGGGGCTCTCGCATAACGTGAGAGTTTTGGTGCCTTGAGGTGGATGCGTTCCGAGCTTAAAAGAGAACCTTTTAGATGCTTCACTCTCAAGGGGAATTTGGTGGGAGGACCACCGTGTTTTGGAGACATGGAGAGTTGTCTCTTTAGTTTTGGTAACAATTCCTTACTCCTTTTATTGTTTACATGCTTTCTTGTCATCCTTTATAGCATGTTTTATTATTTCATGATTAGTATGATAATTGCCATGTTTATTAGAATTATGCCTTACATGATTAGTACTTGAGACACTCATATTTTATATGAACTCATATTTTGTGTTCTCTTTATATTTTAGCTATCATGTATATCATAGATCTAATGCACATGTTCTTATCATAATGATCATATGGATGTTTGTATTTATTTTGATACTTCATGTTTTTGATTATTATGATTGTACTTATCATGTTGACTTTTGACCCGTTTTATGCTTCATGTTTTGACTACTTGCTTGAATGATAGTTTTCATTAAGACTAGGATTTATACTTGTACAACTAGTGAGCTACAAATTGGCCTTTATATGTTTGTGCTTGAACGCTCATTTGTATTCATTAGATGTACTAGTATAGTCTAATTTTGATGATCCATGCATTTGACTTGTATTCCCCATTTTACATGTTTTGTTTAACTTCATGTATATGTCCATCTTGTCTAAACTATTATCTATACATATACATCCTTGAGCCACGTGCCTTCATGCATATATCGTTGTGGACTCATCATGTTTAGGATATGTATGTATACTTTAGTTTGTACATGACATACATATGCCTTGAAGTTTAAAATCGCTTGGATGATTTTTATGTTTTAAGGTGATTTTCATGTTTCTAGATGATCTCAATATTGAGCTTGATTGTCCATTTTCATGATGATATGTTTCACATAATACTTGTACACTCACCTTATTTGATATTTTCTCATAATTTAGTTTTCATGAGTACTATTGGTGCCATATGGATTTTGAGTGTTTGGTGATCATGTGATTTTCATGTTTCATGAAAAATCTTTTTGTCTTATCTTGAAGGATTTCGTACTAGCTTTCATACACTTTCATCTAACTAGTTCGTATTCTTCACTTTGGTAGTAGTTTTCAAACATTCTATATTTTGCAAATCTATTTTTGAAAACGCCTACCATTAATGGGCGGTTGGATGGGAGATCATGCTCATGTATGCTTTATAATGAAAATCATTTTAAACTTGATCATGAAAGGGTGGTAGGTTATATGAGATATACATTTGCTATTATTGTTGTTTCATTTGGTATGATTGAATTCTTTCAATTGGTATCAATGTTGACATCTTTTTGTATACTCATATATGTTTTTGTTTTATATATGTATGCTTACACTTCATATAGTATCAATTTCAATTGATATCTAACTTTTACATACATATATAAATGATTTATTTGTGCCTATTATATTCCTTATCTTAAAGCACAAATTTTGATTTTGTAAAGTTGATTTTTAATGACAATCTTGTTTCAATGATGAGTTTTCAATTGGTATCCTAATACAAGCATATGCAACATTTCATTTGATATTTCATTAAAAATAAACATAATGGAAACAAATTTCTTTGGTATTTCATAAAGGGAGAGAAAACTCATATTTCATATTTCAAATGGTATTTGGTTTACCATTGGTTTTGCATTCCACTCCCTAACTTTATGATGAAAAATGATTGAAAAATTAACATTGTTGTGTAATTGGTATCATATGCTTATAAAGAGAAATATCTTCAATTGGTATCAAGATGTTATTTGTTTACTCAAAATTGGTATCATTTTGTTTTTATTATCAATTGATATCTAGTTTACCTTACATGTTTATTTTTTTTAAATGTTGATTATGTTTCAATGCCTTGTTTAATTTCAATTGGTATTGGCATTCCTTAATATTTTTTTAATTTCAATTGGTATCATAATGCACTTCATTGACACATTTTTAATTGGTATCATTTTGGTTTTGGTTTCACCCCTTGAAATAGTTTATTGATTCTTTGTTTCGAACATTTAGGGGGAGATTATGTTTAGTTATTTGTTTTACCCCTTTATTGATGATTGACAAAAAGGGGGAGAAGAATTTAAAGTTTATCTGCATGATTATGCATGAGTTTTAGTTTTGTTTTTATTATTGATATCAAGAGCATGTTTCAAATGAAAGGTAAAACATATTTATTATGAGTTTTGTTTTTATTGGTATCAAGATCATGTGACTTTCATTTGGTATCAAGAGTTGGTATCAAGAGCATGTTTTGATAATTTATTTGTTTTATTTAATTGGTTTCAATAGCATGTTTCATATGCATATTCATTTGGTGTCAAGAGCATTGTTTATATGCATTTTATGGTTTTATGCATGTCTATGCATATTCATTTGTTTTGAAAAAGGATTATGTTCATCCAAAGAAATAAACAGGCAAATAACTTTATTCTATGCATGAGTTAAGGGGGAGCTTCCTTGAAGCTTAACTTTAATCCATGCATATATAACTCCATGAGTTTTGTCATCATCAAAAAGGGGGAGATTGTTGGCCCAAAGGCCTTCCACTCTAGTTTTGATGAGGATTAACTCATGTAGTTATGTGTACTAATAATCTTGTGATTCTAGTTTTAGATCATTAATCAGGATATTAGTTAGTGAAAGCTTCAACAAGATGGTTTGGAAGCATTCACATGGTGATTCAAGAGCCCGAGCGTCAAAGATGATATCTAGCACTCATTGGAGTCAAGCTCGGTGAATCACGATTTGGATCGAGTCGACTTGGAGACGGCGCTCTACAAGAAGATTTAGGTATCCATAGTTTAGTTTGTGTTTAGATCCCAATTGTAAAGATTAGAATAGTATGATATGCTCAAGTTCACAACACACACGTTTTATGTTTAGATATCATTTTTCGGTTTTAGGTTTAACCGATCTTGGTTTTCATGAATAGATATTATATCAAAACAAGTTTACATGGTTTAATGTATATTAGATTTGTTCTATATACATGCATGCTTCAACTATTTAAACAAACTTAGTTTGATAGTCTATTTCATGTGTTTTATGTTTTGGTATTTCTAACAAAACATATTTTTAGTATTGATGACAAAAACTATGATATGTATATATCTCATGTATATTGGATTCTATCCATATGCATTATGCTTCAAAGTGTTTAAATATCATGTTTTTGTATTTGGATAAGTTTTGGACAAAATGTATTTTTCTTTTCAAAAATCCAAGTTTGATAAAATACGGTTTTTGGTTTTTGGTGAAATTTCCTAGACATCAAAAAGAGTTCAAATGTTTAGTAATTGTCTTGAAATGTTTTTCACAAGTTTATATTTCAACATACAATGTCAAAACAAGTTTATTGGAGTTTTTAGTTAAGATAAAAGAATTTTTATCAATATTTTTACCTGTTGTTTTTGACCCAGAACTGGCTGACAGGTCAGGTCGGTCGACCGTGCGGTCGACCGCACCAAGGGCCGGTCGACCGAGCGATCGACCGACGTGCACAGAGTTGTGCACGTCTGGCAGCCTAGTGGGACGGTCGACCGGGCGGTCAACGGAATCTGAGAGCAGTGCTCTCTGTTCTTTTCGGTCGACCGGGCGATCGACCGATTGCTGCCAACGGTCATAAAGTGACAGTTGGGCGATCGACCCGGTCGACCGGTAGGGTATTTTTGGCAGTATCTGCTGCAAACGGCTAGTTTTGAAATTGGCCTATAAATATCCCATTGGAAAGAGTTTTTCTCTAAGATTTTTGTGCGAATTTTTCCTGACTCTCTAGTGTTTTTACAACAATCAAAAGAAGTTTTTGGGCTTTACATTGAACAATCTATTTGGTGTTTTTGCTAGGGTTTGGAAAATCAAAGAAAAGGGTTTTTGGGAAAAGTCTTTGTTTGAACTTTACCATCTTTGTTTCTATATTTTCCAAGGATTTTCTTTGATTTTTTGATTTCTATTCCTTTGGTTTTCTCCACACTTGAGCTAAATCTACTATCTTATTCTATAGGATCCTTGTGTGGGAAAAGAGATTGTTTGTGGTTGTTGGTTAGACCACTAAGTTGTAAACCCTATTTTAGCTTGGCTTTGTGCCTTTCCCTCATTGTGTTGAGGAGGTTGTGCTATTGGGTTGTATCCCTCAAGGTGTGAGGTGATCCTTGTATTGGTTTGTGCTAATCCCTCAAGTTGTGAGGTGATTGTTGTTGACTTGGTGTTTTGCCTCAAGGAGGAGGTTGTGTTTGTAAGGAGAGGAGTTGGGTACTCCTTGTGAGAGTCCTTTGTGGACAAGCCAGTGGATTGGAAATCCTTCGTGTGTCGAAGGCGGGGATGTAGAGCTGGGTGCTCGAACCTCGAAACATATCTTATTGTTTGCGCTTGATCCATTGACTCTCTCTATCTCTCTTTACTTTGTGCCTTGCATCTATTCATATTGTGCATACATACTTATATTGCTTGGCTTGGTTGTGTGTGCATCACTTGTTGGTTGTAATTGAGTGCGTATTGCATTAAGTTTTTAAATTCCGCATTTAGTTCATAAATTAGCATCATCACCTATTCACCCCTCCCCCTCTAGGTGATTTTTAAAAACAGGGAGAAATAAGATAACAGAAATAAAGCACCAAGATACCTATGAATAGTCTCGATGAGGAATCTCCTATGTGACTCCAAGGCACTATCTGATAATACGGTAACTCAGATCTTCAACCTGGGCACGCAAACCGAGAGTCATCAGAAAGCGACCTAGTGAGTGGTAAAATGAAGGAGGCAGTAATATGTACTATAGTAATACAAGCACGATACTAATATAGAATACATGATGTTGTACTAGTGATACCATATAATAAGCATATAATAAGCAGTAGAAATATATATACATGTCATCTTTTAATACCATCACTACCTAGCCGGTTATCAGCGGGTCATGTCTATAGTCGTATCCAGTTTATATAGTAAATAAGGTTGTTTAGTGGTGACGTGATAGAAGTGAACATGCAGATGAGCATATGCAATATAACCATAATACAGTGTTGTACATAGCTCGTACTGATGTCTGCAATGTATACAGAAAACAGAATATATACAATGCAGAGTATACATAAACATGAGTAGTATGCCACCACAGAAAGTGTAACATGTACCAGGTAAAGTAACAAAGTATACATGTAACATGATAACGGATAAATGATTAGGTACAGTAACAAGTACAACTAAACAATCAAATACATATATCAGGTAAGTCATGTTATTTATTCAATAGTAGCAATCAGTACCGCCTGCTATTTTAATCACTCTCTTTCAGTGTTCCATACCACTGGCAGTACATACTGGAGCCCGCACTCTAGTCAAACCCATCCGGACATGGCTTATGGGTACCATTATCCAAACGAGAGAGTGACCAAATAACAAGTGTTCCCGATGTCATTGTTGTGTATACTGTTTTCTTATGTTAATTGGAAACCCATGGTCGAGGAGCTCTAGTCAGGTGGGTATATCCCGTGCATACCCGGGACAACGACCTTCAACAGACCCCTGGCTGCTGAGATCAGGACTAGCCCGCTAAGGCTGTAACATGTAATGGGAACTCAATGAGCTAAAATAATAACGGAAACGGGAGCTCATGAGTAACAGACGGTAGCCAGCACTACCCCGTCCCCTGCAGTGGGACAAACAATGGATCCAGATATCCACCCGACAAGATCTAGTCAACCGTCAAGTCTCTCCCATACCCAAGTTATCTTTATGATCTGATATTTAAAGTATACAATGTAATAAGAACAAATACAGTACATGATACGGGTAACATGATAACAGGACCTGAGCTCTGTTGATAGCATAGAACAATATAACGAGAACAGTAGATGTGAGATTCCACACATCGCATATCAACAGCTCATGTATCCAGTAACGGGAATATCAATATCAGAATGGGAACTAATCAAACTACTCATGTAACAATAATCCATGTGATATAAATAATGTTCAATATAACGAGAATACAAGAATATCCATGAGTAATAATATAATCCATGATCAATGTAACAGGAATACATAGACAATCAATGCATGTAGGCCAATGGGTCTATAGAACAGTGGAATAAGAACATGAAGTAACTGTGTATAGCCTAGCCATGTAGCGGTGTCTGGTGTAATAGCATATCAGTGTATCAGTGGTTCATGAATATGCAGTAATAATGTCATGATTCTCAGTATCAATGTAAGAGTGAAGCATGTACAAGAGACATCATGATAGAGAGAGAGAGAGAGTTGAAAGTAGAAGGAGAAGAAAGAAAACGAAAAGGAAAAAGAAGGAGAAGAAGAAGAGAAGGAGGGTGGCGGCCGGAGGGGAGGCGCGTGCGGCTGGGGCGCGGCCGCCTGCGGCCTGGCATGGCCGCTGGCAACGGGGCAACCCTCCCCCCTTTTGGGTCTGCACAGAGAGAGGGAGAGAGTAAGAGAGAAGAAATAGAGGAAGAGAGAGAAAATGAGAAATTGAGAGAGAGAGGTGAGAATTAGAGAGAGAGAGAGTTAGGAGGAGAGAGAAGGAGACAGATTTAAAGAGGGGAAAGGCGGTTTGGTATGGCGGTGGAGAAGCGTGGAGAAGAAGAAAGAAGAAAAGAGAAATAGAAATAGAATAAAAAAGAATTTAATATTATTTTAATAAGGTGAAAAATTGACTAGCTCCGAACGGTGCCCAAAATTTTCAAAAAATAGAGAATATTATCTTGAGACGTAATATGAAAACGGTTTGAAGAAATTCAATCTGGTTTGAAAATTAAAAATCTTGGAAGATTTCACCGGTATTGGGCGACACCGGTTTGGCCCGAGTTTTGATAAATTCAGAAAAATCTCCAAAAATACTAAAATGTAGATAATACGATTCTAAGATATAAGGTGAAAGCAGATTTTCAAAATTCTACCCCATTTGTGAAATAAAAATCAAAAAGCCGATTATCAGTATCGGTCGACACCGACTACGGAGATTTTCCAACATAATCCAGAAAAATTTCAAAAAATTCTGAAAAATCTAAAATAATGAAAAATAATATCTGAAACTGAAATCGGCTCAATCTGACTATCAGGAAGGTCAAATCAATTTTGTACGACATATTGAGTACTGATACTGTGATACGTACACCAGGGATCAGGGGGTTACAACATCAAATAGAAAGTTCTATTCTAAAATTGATAATATAACATCTAGGTTTTTAATTCTCAAAGTAGATATTTATATTTAGGTGTTGAAATGGGTAAATGGGTAATCGGGTCTGGTTTAAGTAAAATCAGACCCAACCCATTTACTAAACGGGTATGCAGGTACGGGTCCAGAACAACCTTTCCCATACCCGCCCAATCAAGTTAGGTCTGGGTCTAAAACTGGCCTATTGACAGGCCTAGTATAAACCAAAAATCAAGTATTTTGAATATTTTTTGGCTATCCATCAAGCGACACAAAATGGACGGCCAAAAGTAGTGTGTTGGTTAGATTTATGTCTTTAGACATACAAATTCTTGATCTAGCCATTTGATTATGATCTAAATATTTAAAAACCCCTACAAACTAATTTTTTAGGTTTTAAATATTCTACACTGTTAAACTAACCAACTCGCTATTTAGGCTGTCTGTTTTACTTGATGCAAGAACAAAAAATATTCAAAACACTTATTTTTTGGTTCATAGATACTTGAAATAACATAGATCACCTTCAATGGAGTGAATTTGTATTCGAATGTCAGATGTTAGTTTTTGAGTGGGAAGGATTCAGCTAGGGGTGAGCATCGGTCGGTTCGATTCGATTTTTGCTATTTTTTGCAAAATCGAACCGAACCGATTAGACGTAGTAACCGAACCGAATCGACTCAATTCAGTTCGATTTTTTGGTTTTTCGGTTAGGTCAATATATTGCCATCATTTCTTGCATTTTTAATCACCATTATATTATAATCCTTTAATACTCTAATCTCAAATATCCATTACCCAAATTAGAAATAAGAAAAAGACCATAACCTTAATGTGAATTGAAAATTTCATATTCTAAAACTTTTACATTGTATTTGAGCTCTTATATCAAAGCTCATATAATTATTACTAATTTTTAATGATAAGAATGAAAAAAACTATATTAATATAAATATTATTCTCAATTGTGATGGTGTACTTAACATAGTTTTTACATATTCAACATAAAAAAATAGTATTACTAAAAATAATAAGATAAGCTTCCACCAATTTTTTTTATGAACTATATGATTCACTAAATTGAATTTGAGTAAGGTGATATATAGGGTGAGAGATTCGGTTCGGTTCGGTCGGGTTCAGGTTTTGGAACACAAAATGAAAACCCGACCGAATTAGAACGGTTCGGTTTGGTTTGACTTCGGGTTTCAATTTTTAGTCAGTTATTTCGGTTATAACTGAACTGCTCACCCCTAGATTCAGCCTTAAATCCTTTTGGAAGGACACAAGTCTATCTCTTTGTGTGTGTAGTAGTGATTCGGTGAGAAAGTTAGCTTATGTGAGAAGATCAGAATGGAGCATAAAAGCCGTCAGATTATTTTTTGGATGGTTGAGATTAGTTTTTAGGTTGATTACGTTAATTTTTAAGTTGACTAATTTAGTTTTTGGGTTTTATTTTATTTCCACTGAATCTAATCTCAACTAAGGGCTCCTATGCTTCCTTCTTAACTTCTCACGTAAGCTACCTTTCTCACTAGATCATTACTATATATATTATATTGCATGTGTGTATGTGTGTGTGGTGAGAAAGAGAGATAGACTTGTGTCATTCCGGAAGGATTCGAGCCCGAATCCTTCCACTCAATACAGCCCTATGACATTCGAATACAAGATCCACTCCGTTGAAGTTGATTTATATTATTTCAAGTATATATAAATCAAAAATTAAGTGTTTTGAATACTTTTTGCCTATGCATCAAGGGCGTAAAATGGACGACCGAAAGTAGTGAGTTGGTTGATCTATATCTTTAGACATACATATTCTCGATCCGTCCATTTGATCATCATCTAAACATTTAAAAACTCCTAAAAATCAAATTTTGTTAGGTTTTAAATATTTTACACTCTTAAACTAACCAACTCACTATTTAGGCCGTCCATATTTTCTCTTCTTGATGCATGGGAAAAAAGTATTTAAAATACTTGATTTTTTGTTTCGAGATATTTGAAATAATATGGATCATCTTCAACAGAATAGATCTTTTATTCGAATGTCGTAGGGCGGTATTTGAGTGACACTCGGGCTTGAATCTCTCTGGAATGACCGATAGAGACCGAGAGAGACCGAGAGAGAGAGAGACAGAGAGAAACTGAGAAAGAGATACAAAGAGAGAGACTGAGAGAGTGAGATACAAAGAGACAGAGATAGAGAGAGACTGTGGGAGAGATAGAGAGAGATACAGAGAGAGTGAGAGACAGAGGAGAGAGGAGACAGAGGGGAGACAGAGAGAGATCCAAGAGAGATGAGGGGTGAAATTTACCTGAGAATCAGAGAAGATCAGAGATCGTAGAACGAAGAAGATCGGAGTGAGATCGGAGATCAAGTCTGTAAAAAGAAATCAAATTTAAAGAAACCCAAATAAAAAACCCTAAAAGCGTTTTCCATTGATTTGCAAAAGGGGAAAACTTACAAATAAAAAAGTTTGAGGAGCTAAATTATAAGTATTCTTAAAAAGATTACAAGTAGATCTCCTCAGAGATTCTAGAGAAGTGTGCCGATAGGAGTCTAGTCAGCGCGCGATCACTTTGTCCCTTTGATGATGCGAGCGATGAGATTCCCTTCTCACCTGGTTCCGAGAATCAGAGAATTGAGGGTTGGTAGAACCCTCTTGCTACTTCTCAAAACCACCTTCCGTGAGGAATTCCTTCTCGCCTGGTTCCAGAGATTCCTTGAGAAAAAGGGGTTGTTAGGGTATCAACACCCTGAATAGAGAAGTATTTCTCTTGAAAGTCTCTGAATTAGAGAACGCGCGGTGCGTTGTGAAGAAGTCCGATCCTCGTGGCCAGAAGAAGATCCCTCTCTTCTCCCCTTGTGCCCCTGGTGGGCTATTTATAGGGAGAGCAAGGGTATAATCGTTCCCTTTGAAGATATAGAAACAGATTGAACCGAATCTGTTTGAATTTGGAAAGTAGCCTTGCTGCGAGGCTAAGATTAGCTTCTGCGAAGCTGGAAATGGCAGGTCAGTTGATCTTCTTGATCTGTTTTGATCCTTTCCATATCGTTGGAGGATTTCCCTGATTTCTTACTCGTTTTAAGAGAGTCAAGAGATTGTGGCAATCAACTGCCATATTTGATTTCCGATTGGATTTGATCTGATTGGATCCGATCTCATCCGGAGATTTGATTGGTCAAAGGTTGACCATAGGCGATCCGTAACGGAGCTACCCGCATTGAGCTCGTAGCGGAGCTAGAGGCAGTTCTTAGCGAAGCCCGAAAAGAAGCTTTTCAGCGGAGCTAGAATTCTTCTGTGGCGAAGCTATAAATTAGTCTCCTGGCGAGGCTTTGAATGGCTTCAAGGCGGAGTTGGATGATCCTAACCTCTCAAGCGAGGTTATCCCTTTGGGCTCATGTGATGCTAAGTGCTAGCACCTTAGACCTGCTGAGGTCTGTTTCAGAAACAATCTGGGTTCACTGTCTGCTTGCTGGATCAGTGGAGTCCAACTTGCTTCCTTGTCCCTCGGAGATGGGTGAAAACTGGTCTTCAGCTTGTCTGTCACTTGTCTTTTGTAAATGTCAACAAGTTTAGACATTGTTCAGACCAATAAGAATCTTGTCTTTTTTAAGTGTCAACAAGACCCCCTTCAAAGTTTTCGAGAGTCTGTAATAGCTAAGACTTTGAAATACTTTGAACTGCTTTGATCGGTGGTGTGTAGAGTATGAACATCGCCATGGTGGTTGAGTTCAGCTTCGCTTTCAATCCTGCTTTGGGATAAGTTTGCCGAAGAATTGCACAAGTTCGCGACTCTGTGTAGCTTCGCGTGTGGTGGCCCCGCGTCTGGGCTTCCGGAGATATGTTTGCTCGGGAACGCATGTCGCTTTCCTGAGACTAACTGTCATGGGTCGATTTCAAGGAAGATTTACTCCTTCTCTTACGCTGACCGGGGGAGATATTCTCCGATTTGCACGTTTCCAAGAGAGGATATTCCCTTTCTTCAAGGCGCCATAAGTGCCTTTATGAGGGAGACGTTTCTCCCTTCGCACGGTTCCAAGGGAAAACCGTCCCTTTTATCAAGGCGCCATAAATGCCTTAAATGCGCTCGTGCTTCCACGCTTGAGGTGGGAGTGCTCAGGCCATGGGGCCTATAAATAGGACACTTGAAGTCCTCTGAAGAGAAGTGCTCTGCCTTTCTTCTCTTCTCTTGGTTGAGAGAAATACTCAGATCTCTGGATTAGTAGGAATGCCCACTCTGGTTATTATTCGGCCAAGGACCAGTAAGTCTTGATCATTCAACGACTTCACCAGTTTTAGGGAATTCATCTCCCTTAATTTAGCTTTGACAGCTGCTTCAGGGATTAATTTCCCTTGTTCTTCATTTTGCAATTGGCTGATCTGCAGAGAAGAATTTCAGCACAGCTTCCCAGCGAAGCTATCATCTTGACTTGATCAGAGAAAGATCACTGCATGTTAAGTCCGCTACGCAGGCAGAACTTGAGACTTGGTCTCTTCAAAGTTGAGCCGGTCTTGCCATATAGGCGGAGCTAAGACTGTGTCCCACAGAATCAGTCTGGCTAGCCATATAAGTGAGGCTAGGACTTGGCGTTTGCTGAGCTAGCCCATCGTCGCTTGTGCAAGCGAGACTTATCCCTCTACTTTAACTGAAATTGGATTGCTTTGACCCAAAAGATTTAGCTTAGTCCTTTTGTAGCCTCTCTCGTGCTTAGTTGCTAATCTGTTCTGATTTGCATTGCAGTGGGCTATGTTCGCCAATCTTGTGATTTGATGGAAGAAACCATAAAATTGCCTTATGCTTTCCCGGTTGGAGCTGTACTTTTAAGCAGGAGGAACAATTTGGGGCAGCGGGTGTATGTCCCAGAGACTGTTGGCAGCCTCTTATCCGAGATGATTCGTTCTGAGGTGAGGTTCTTAGCCACTTTGTCGGAGATGATCCACTTCGGGAGAGCGGGCATCACACCCGTGAGATCACTGACATCACTGCCAATTCCCATTATAGGTGATCTATCGTGTTGGCGGCGATAAGTTTATTGCCAATCTTCATCAGAGATGATCTCGCTTTCTAGTGGCAAAATCTGCCATTTTTATGGAGAATTATGACCGTGTCTTCGTGGCACAACTGGTTACGGCCTTGTGCAGGAGGAAGGCCTTTCTTGTCCAGTCGGTCTGACTTAGAAGCAGATAGAACCACTTGTATGCCTTTTGCGCAAATGACCCTGTTGAGCAACTGAATGTGTTGTATGAAACACAACTTTGATGTAATATCAATTTACCCTTCCTTTTAAATCAATCAAAGTTCGTCTCCTGATCATCTGATTTTTGCTTTCTTTCATTGGGAGTTTGGCCATAGCGGGGCTAAACGGTATGCGGGGTTAAAGACATAGTCCCTTCTTTGAATGAACTTCGCAAAACTAGCATGTCCGCGAACTGTGCCTTTTTAGGGGGCTAAGATAAGTCTTTCGGCGAGGTCCCTGGAGGATTGTGCGAAGTCCGCACTTTGATCCAAGGCGAAGTTAACCCTTAGTGGGGTTGAATCAGCGCTTCTCGGGAAGGCGCTTTGGGCGGCGTTTCAAATTAATTCGAAACGGCGGCTTTGTGCCTTTTTTGAGGCCTCGTTTCGGGCGCTGATTGGCCTATAAAAGCCCGATCGGGCTGAGCAAGAATAGATCTCCTTTCTCAGAGAACTTTTGACTCTTCCTCTTCCTCTTCCTTCTTCGTTCAGAGAGCTTTTAGAACTTTCGCAGCTCTTTAATGGCGCCCAAAAGACGAGCGGGGAAAGAAGTGGCCACTTTTGCAGCGGAGGGTCCTCCTCCTTCGGTCATCGAGCGGCCAGTCGCCGGTAAGAGACTTTCTCTTCTGATTAGAGACTACGGTCTCTCTCTTTTAAAGCCGGTATTTGGCTATCAGGACGATCAAATATGATCTGTTCTCATTAGGGAACCAGTTTCCCTGAATTTCCTTATTTTTCTCGCACGGGGAATTAAGAACTGAACAGTTCTTCTTTAGGCTTCCGTACGAAGCCATTACTTGGGTTGTCTTCGTCCTGTTGAGGAACAGGATGTGAGTCTGTCCCTTGGGTGATGGCCGCAAAGGATGATTTTTGACCATAATGCCCTTTTTGATGACCTCAGCCCTTAGGGCTGTACCACCTTTGCTCAAGCGCAGTTGATACTTAGACGTTTTCTGCAAATTGTAGACTTGTTCGCGAGATCAAGCTTTGTCGAGGCTATCGCCATGCTGACCTTGCTCACTGGGCGAGGCTATGCCTTGGTTAATTTTATATCTTCGTGTTCGCCTGGCTGTTGAACTAATCATAGTTCTCTGTTTTTTTTTTTGTTCTTGCAGTGCATTATACCCCCGGTCCTTTGAATAATCTATTTGGGATGACGAGGGGAGTGAATGGCAACATCAGCCTGCAATTCCAAGGCCAGGCTTCTCTTTTAGTGAGCGCAGTTCCGTCGTCCGGGACACGCTTATCCATGGTAGCGACCAGTTCACCATGAGGAGTATTCTGACCACCGCACCTCTCGAAGATATTGACCGTCAGATTTATAAAAAGCCCGACTTCATGTTCGGAGATGCCGCGCCCGATCCTGATCGCCAGTTGCAGGCAGGCGAAGGACAATAGATCTTCCAGTTGGATGGCGAGAAGTTTTACCTTCCGTCCAATAAGCGGCACTTTCCTTTGTCTTCCTTTGAGTGTGTAACTCAGGCTCAGAAGATGGCATGGGACGTGAGCCGAAGTGTCGACTCCGTCCATGTCGGGAGATTGACACCTCGTCTCCTAATTATTCAAGAGCGGGCCTTCCTCACAACATAATGGGCCTATACCCTGAAAATGTGTCGCGGGAGCTTCCAGTAGGAGAGAATCCGGCTGTGGCGCAGACCTTCGGCAACCAATTCTGTGCAATCAACGGGAACTACCCTGCCACTGACTTCAGGGCTCCCGGTTGGGTTCATCCGCCGAAGACATGGTGGGTGGATTTGACCACCTATATCCTTGCTCGTTTCGAGGAGGAGTTGGAGAGGCTGAACCTCTATGAGGCCGTCAGAGCGACCTGTTACGGCATTGAGATGAAGGTGGCGTGCTTCTATGCCATCTTTGAATTGTATTGCACAGCTTCGGGGACCTTCTTCACTCCTGTTGGCGAGTTGGGCATGGCATTGCATGAGATGTAGGAAATCTCTGCTCTGCCTTTCGGGTCTCTCCCTTACGAGGAATATTTTCCGTGTGAGGCGGAGTTGGCTCTTCTGGAGAAGCAGGAGCCTGCCTTGTTCGAGACTTATCGGGAGTTAATGTGTCATTTGCACATTTGTTCCAGTATCCATGGTGGCAGCAAGGGTAGTTCCTGTAGCCTGAAGAACTGGGAAAGTTACATGTTCCCAGATATGGAGAATGCTCCTGAAGCAGCTCATTGCGGAGTTGCTGATGGGGATATTTTGAACGGATGGAGATGCACCTTCAAAGGGATATTGTCGTGACAGAAGACGATGGTCCCTATGAGAAGGGTGATGTCCTTCAGAGCTTTCACCATCAGGCTCGTCAGCCCATGTCTCGGAGGGCACTGCTGGCCGGTTTCTTAACCGTCTGGTTGAAGAAGTGCGTAGTGCCATCTTCCTCGGGTGACATCGTCCACCCGAATATTTTGCTGCTCGCCGTTCGCTTGGTCCATGGTCACCCTCTGGGTTTTCTTTCCGCCATGGTGTGCTGTATTCAAAGAGGCCTTCGTGCATTAACGGAGGCTTTTTGCAGGCCACCGGCGACGAGGCGTGGGAAGGGTGCCATTCTACCTTGTGATGGACCCAATCTTAGGATAGGTCTGTCGTACACCTACTTGATGGCGCGGTTCGCCTTGCACTGCCCTTCTTTGATTGAAGCTGGAGAGGACCCTCCACAAGGTGTTCGAACGGCGCTTCTCCGCCGATTCGAAGAATGTTCATGGCTGAAGACTTACGTGGCCGAGGTCCGTAAGTTGGTGCGTCGACATGACGCTTACAGCCTATTCCACTGTTTTTCCCGCATTCGGAGCGCAGGATACGACGAGGGGTTCCGAGATGCGGAGGAAGGGCGGCCTCCCATCAGTCGGGGAATTTTTGAGTGGCTGGCTCTGGTGTGGTGGGGACAGCTCCCCCACAATGCGTGGAAGAAGTGGAGGAAGAGGATTCTGACGTCCACTTCAAGAGGAAGCGGGGGAGTGGATCCCGTAGGAAGTCGTTGGCAAAGAAGCCCCGTCGCCAAGCTCCTATAATTGTGGTAGAGGGTGCATCTTCTGCAGCGTTCCCTCCTGCTGCTCCATTAGGGGCTGAACCGTCGGTTGCTGAACCGACTACTGGTGGATTTGTTCCGAGTCTGGGTAAGATCGACCCCGTCCGTATAATACGTCTTTGGTGTATTCCAGATAACTCAATATTTGCTTCTTGTTACAAGAGCTGAGGCGGTTAGAGAGCAAGGGGAGCATTATGATCCCCTATTTACTTATGGAACTGCAGCTGGTTCTCTTGCCCTCTCAGAAGAGTCCGGAAATGATGCGGCCGACATTGGTCCTTCGGGCGCTGGGACTTCCAAAGGAAGTCCTGTGGCATCAATCTCTATTGGGTGGTCCACGGGATGCTCGGCAAGCGAAAACGGGCCGGCTATTCGTGTTGATTCTGCCAAGAATTTCCGATGGAGCGCCTGGAGACTAATGCGGCTGACGAGATGTTTGGGGCGACATCAGCCTTTGGTATGACGATGACCTCTTGGCTTCTTTTGCTTATTGTGTCTTCATCTTAACCACGGTTTCGTTGCAGGTGTTCGGCCTTAAGATGCATCAGCTTCGAGGGAGCCAGATGATTTCCCCGAAGGGTCAAGGGTTGACATGAGCGCTTCGACCGCGGCGGATGCTGCTGTGTTGGATGCGCTATATGGCGACCTGCCCTCTTATCGGCCCAAGTCAGCCGAAAGACCAGAGGTTGAAGAGGCGGCAGTCCCGGAGGCGCCCTCACTCCCAACTATATCAATGAGTGAGGTGCCGACAATTTTGCCAAGTGCGGAGCTGATGGTGATTACAAGCCCTACTTCCCCAACCCTGGTGATTGAGCCTGCTGCTCAGGAGGTGGTTGCTAGTCCTACTTTCGTGGTGGCTGGCGTACTGGTTTCGATGAGGACTCCGCTGAGATCGCCCTCGGCTTGTCCTGTTGCTGTCGGTGTTCCCGCTGTTTCTTCCGCGATGGTGTCGACCGGGCTGGTGGATTTTTCCAAGGTTGCCTCTCTACCAGAAGTGGCTGAGGTCGAGAATGATTACATAGGTGACCTAGTCGATAGCTTTTATAAAGGCTTGGGGCGAACTATCGACCTGGTTTTGAAGGGCTCGCCTATGCCGTTCTCAAAGATAAAGGTGGTCCTCTCCCGTGGCATTGAGAGCATTCGGGACTTTGAGGGGTATCAGCAGGCTACTGCTTTGGAACTCCTGGTGGATGAATTTGAGAAGGATGTAGAGGAATGGCGCCGTCTCCATCGTTCGGACCCAGAGTCTTTAGTTGATGAGCGGCTCGCGCGTCTTGTTGCCCAAAAGCACGAGGCCCAGCTTGCCGCTCAAGAGGCTACTAAGGCTATCTCCTCTGACTTGAAGTCCTTGGAAATAAGGCAAGCAGAGGTCAGAATCACGATTGACGCTTCCACCAGTGCTCTTCTTGACACTGAAGATAAGATTGGGAGGGTTGAGGAAATGATTAGGAAAGCAAATCTCCTCTTATCCAAGGCTGTACCGGTGCGTCTTGAAGAAACTACGCGGCTTGAATAGCTTAAAGCTCAGAATGAGGAACTGGTGCGGCAGGGGTTGTCACAGAGGGCAACTTTGGCGGAGGTCGAAGCTCGTCTGGCCCAGGCGGTGGATTTCAATGAGGCTGAGCTGAGGTCAAAGGCGCTTGCCCAAGCTGCTGATGACAGGAGGACGAGGCTAGCTTCCCTTTAAGAACGGCTCAGAGCTTATAATGTACGCCTGTAGGTTGTTGTATACCTGCCTCTATGTATCCCATCTTTTTGGAATCAATGGAAATTCTTTCTTTTGTAAACCTTCTGTCGAATCTCCAATTTTGTTCTTACTTGAGAACGTAGTCTTTGTTGGATTGGATAATGAGACATGGCTATCCGTCGGTTCAGAGGTCGCAATGACATAACCGATTAAGACGTCGCCAGTCTCGAGGTTAGCCCTTTATGGGGCTAAAGGGGAGATACTTGCCTTTTGTAAATGTCAGCAAGTATCGGTGAGACCTGTCTTTTGTAAATGTCAACAGGCTCAAGGTTGAGACTTAGCTGTCTGCTGGTTCAGAGGTCGCAATGACATAACCGATTGAGACGCCACCAAGCCCAAGGTAGGTGAAACTTGGCTATCTGTCAGTTCAGAGGTCGCAATGACATAACTGGTTGAGAAGCCACCAAGCTCAAAGGTTGGTGATACTTGTCCTTTGTAAATGTCAACAAGTATCGAGACCTGTCTTTTGTAAATGTCAACAGGGCTCGGAATTGAGACTCAGCTGTCTGCTGGTTCAGAGGTCGCAATGACATAACCGATTGAGACGCCACCAAGCCCAAAAGTTGGTGATACTTGTCTTTTGTAGATGTCAACAAGTATCGAGACCTGTCTTTTGTAAATGTCAACAAGGCTCAGAATTGAGACTCAGCTGTCTGCTAGTTCAGAGGTCGCAATGACATAACCGATTGAGACGCCACCAAGCTCAAAAGTTGGTGATACTTGTCTTTTGTAGATGTCAACAAGTATCGAGACCTGTCTTTTGTAAATGTCAACAGGGCTCGGAATTGAGACTCAGCTGTCTGTTGGTTCAGAGGTCGCAATGACATAACCGATTGAGACGCCACCAAGCTCAAAAGTTGGTGATACTTGTCTTTTGTAAATGTCAACAAGTATCGAGACCTGTCTTTTGTAAATGTCAACAGGGCTCGGAATTGAGACTCAGCTGTCTGCTGGTTCAGAGGTCGCAATGACATAACCGATTGAGACGCCACCAAGCTCAAAAGTTGGATGGAATTTAGGAAGAGGTCTCGCTTTCGCAAGGAGAAACGAGGAAATCACTGTCATAGATTTAATGTTAACGTAACAGTGAAATGTATATGTGGTCTTACCATTCTATGGATGAGAATTGGTAAGCGACTTTGGAGGTCTCGTTCTCACGGGGAGAAATGAGGGAATTGCTGTCATAGGTTTATTGTTAACATAACAACGGAATATATATGTGGTCCTACCATTCTATGGATGAGAATTGGTAGGTGACTTTAGAGGAGGAATCAAATGGGAACAGGTCCCTTAGGATTTTTAGCAAACCCCCAGCTGTCAACGGGTTTGATATGCCTTTACCAACTACCGTTTGAGTTGGGCTAGCCATGCTATTCCCCTCAGCATGATGAGTTGTCGAGGACTTATGTTGGGCTTATAGGCCAACATTTTCCTCTATCCTTAATCGTTAAAGATGTTGGATTATCGGGTTAATGTCTGCATAACCTTGATTCTCCTTTAGGATAACCAGTGCACGGCCAGGTTCCTGTTGGTTTATGGTTGTATGATCTCACTTGGAGGAAGAGAAAGGCTCTCTTTGTGTGTACTTTGGACACGGAGATCTTGGTCAGAGGTGTAGTGTTAACTTGACCGAGAGAAGGATCCTTGATTAAGGATAATACTTCTTTAAGAACTTGCCATTGATCGGCATCATGAGTAGGTCGCCGTCTGCAGTCATAAGGCGGTATGCCCGTTTGAATAGACTATTTTTATTACAAACGGTCCTTCCCATTTAGGCTGAAATTTGCCTTTGGTCTTGTGCGTCATAATCATCGGTCGTCTGACGGCTAAGATCAGGTCTCCTTTCTGGAAGACTCTCTGCTTGACCTTCTTATTGAAGGCTTTTGACATTCGAGCCTGATACAGCTCAATGTGTTGCTAAGCTTGTAGCCGCTTCTCGTCTAGGGCTTCGAGCTTTTGAAGACGTAGGCGATCATTGTTTTCTGATGTGATCTTAGTGGTCAGAGCTACTCGCAATAATGGCATCTGGATTTCCAATGGGATGACTGCTTCGCACCCATATACCAAGGGAAAAGGCGTATGCCTGTCGGTGTCCGCACCATGGTTCAGTAGGCCCAGAGACATTCACCAAGCTTTTCGTTCCAATCTCGCTTATTCGAGGAGATAAAATTTTTGAGCAGCTTGATGATTGTTTTGTTGAATGCTTCTGCCAAGCCATTAGCGGCAGGATTATAGGCAGTTGAAGCCACATCTTGAATTCGGTATTTATCGCAGAACCGATAGAATACTTGGCTTATGAATTGGGGACCATTGTCGTGGATGATCCGCCTGGGGATACCAAATCGATGGATGACATGGTGTTTGATAAAGTTAACCACATTAGAGGTTTTGACTTCGGCCAATGGTATGGCCTCTGCCCATTTTGAGAAGTAATCAGTTATTGCCAGGATAAACCGGTGACCTCTTGCCGAAGAGGGGCTGATTGGCCCTACGACATCGATTCCCCATGCTTCAAATGGCCATGAAGCAACAGTAGGGTGGAGCAACTTCGAAGGCTGGTGTATGAAGTCCGCATGGATTTGACATGCTTTACACCTTCGTGCATATTGGATGGCATCGCATATCATAGTTGGCCAATAATATCCCAGCCTATGCAACCTGTCTTTAAGTTTTGGACCTGGTTGATGAGCTCCGCAAATGCCCTCGTGTGCTTCTTTAAGCACTTCCTGTACCTCTGAATGAGAAAGGCAACGGAGGAGGATACCATCATATGAACGACGGTAGAGTGTCTTCAGAGTAGGATCGTAGTAGAAACGGAGAGACCTTCGTCTGATGGACGCCGCTTCTTTAGGATCGTCAGGAAGCAGACCGTGCAGGGCATAGTCAATGAGAGGGAAGTGCCAATCCCTCGGCTCAAGATCCGCAGAGACGTTATGGACCTCTCGGATTTTTAGCATATGCTTAGAGCATACGAGATGTCGGGTCACGGCTGTGAGGTGATACTCGGTGTCGACTGGCAAGGCTAGCGTTGTCGCTAATGCAGCGAGAGCGTCCGCCTTGGTGTTCTGAGATCGAGACACGTGCCCGATGTAGAAACCTTCAAATAGGTTAGCCAATTCGATGGCCGTGTGGTAATAAGGCACCAAGTCCTCATGGCGGACTTCATATTCGCCTTTTACCTGATTGATGATCAGCTTTGAATCGCCATAAGCTTCGAGGTAAAATACCCCCATTCCATGGGCGAGCTGGAGACCAATGAGCAGAGCATTGTATTCCGCTACATTGTTGGAGCATGATTCTGTCAAGGAGAATGCTCTGGGAAGAATATGGTTCTGTGGGGAGATAAACACAACCCCCACTCTGGCAATGATCTTGCCTTTAGGGCCCATTCGTGATGCTCCATCGAAGAACATCTGCCACACTTCCTCTTCTGAGGTTACATTGGACTCGAAGACTTCATCAGGGATGTCTTCGTGGAGTTTTGAGTTCTCTGGGACCGGATGAGCGGCCAAGAACTCTGCAAGGGCCTGACCTTTAACTGCCTTCTGAGGGTAAAGGTCATGTTGTATTGAGACAATAGAAGTGCCCATTTAGCCAATCTTGAGTTCAGTGATCCTGGCTTCATCAGGAGAAGACGTAAAGGGTTCACTCTGGAGATGACATGTATGGTTTGGCCAACCAAATAATGTCGTGTCTTCTGAACGGCGAAGACGAGAGCTAAACACTCTTTCTCGATAGGATTGTAGCGAGATTCCGCTCCTATGAGGGTCCTGCTCAGATAATAAATGGCTTGCTCGTGGCCATTGTCATCCTTTTGAGCGAGGAGGGCATCGAGGGAGTGGTCCAGAGCTTTTACATAAAGCAAGAATGGTTTCCCTGATGTAGGGGCCACTAGAGGTTTTGTGAGATACCTCTTGATGTCTTCATAAGCTTCCTGACAAGCTTGATCTCATACGAAGGAAACGCCCTTTTTCATGAGCCGTGTGAACGGCTGACAACGGCCCGAAAGATTTGCAATGAATCTTCGAATATAGGTCAGCCTGCCTTGTAAGCCTCTAAGCTCTTGAGATTCCTCGGTGGATGCATGCTCTGGATGGCTTTGACTTTGTTTGGGTTAAGGTGAATCCCTTTTGATGTGACAATGAACCCAAGGAACTTGCCACTTGACACTCCCAAGAAGGATTTTGTCGGGTTCATTTTCAGTTGATGCGCCCGCATTATGTCGAACATTGTTCTGAGATCGTGGAGATGTTCATCCTTGTTGCGGCTTTTGACAGCAATGTCGTCAACATAGCATTCCACCGTCTTTCGAAGATGATTGCGAAAAATCGTACTCATTGCCCGCTGATAGGTTGCTCCGGCATTCTTCAGTCCGAAGGGCATTACAGTGTAGCAGTATACCCCCAATGGCGTTCGGAACGAAGTATGCTTCTCGTCATCGGGATACATCTTGATCTGATTGTACCCTGAGAAGCCGTCCATGAAAGACATCCTTTCGAACCCGCATGTGTTATCAATCATGACATCGGTGATGGGCAGTAGAAATTCATCTTTGGGACAGGCCGTATTGAGATCACGGTAGTCGATGCAGATCCGTATTTTCCCGTTCTTCTTGAGGACGGGGACGATATTAGCTACCCAGTCTGGATGTTGTTCCTCCCAGATGAAGCCACATGCAATGAGTTTGTGAACTTCGGCTTCAATAGCTTCCATAATGTTCAGGCAAAATCGACGTTATTGCTGCTTGACTGGCTCGACGTCGGGCTTGATATTCAGACGGTGCATGGCGACCTGTGGATCAAGTCCGGGCATGTCTTCGTAGCTCTATGCGAAGACGTCTATATACTCCTTTATGAGCATTATCAATTCCTCCTTTTTATAAGTGATAGGCTTTCACTTATAAAGATGGGTTTGGGATGTTCTGACTCCCCAGGTTGACCTGCATCACCTTATCTTCAGTAGGTGGCTCACGCAGCTCAAATCGCTTTTCCCATTGGAGGTTTAATTGCTGGGCCCACGGTTCTTCATCGGTAGTCTCTGCAGGTTCCAACTGACTGCTCGACGTCATATTAACAGTGAGGTCTTCGAACATTTCTCCTATACTGACATCTGAGTCCCACTCGGAGGATGAGGCCGACTATGATGGAATTGGCCCGTCATCTTTGACTTGAACTGTTACTGATGATGTGGGTGTAACGTATCCCAACCCCCTGCGTGTACTATCATAGTAATTTGCAGGTTTTCCTTTCGGGACAAAATTACGCATCAAGCTGCGCCTTACTTTTTCAAAGTTCAGGCCCGCTCCTTGCTTCAAGTCATATCCCATTTTCTTCATAATGTGGCGCGCCGGCCGCGCGTAATGGAAAAACTGTGGGGCGTCTGAGTCTGAGCTTGAATCTGTAGCCGTAAGTCCCCGTGACCGGGTTCTATCGAAAATTATCAACGACTGACTTTGTTTAGATGAAGGGATCACCAGCGTGGCCCCTTCTATAGCCTCCACAGATGTGCTGGCCACACTTGGCTCATGTACACGCATATGCAGAAAGCCATCCGTAATGGATTTAATCGACCCAATACTCGCAGGATAATCAAAAGAAATATTATCATTAATTACCCATTCACCTTCTTCTTCAGAAGGCGTATTACATAGGGGGTCATTGAGACATGCGATAATTGATTCGCCAATCAGAATGGCTGGCATGCCTGCTTCGGATTCTGAATCCGCCTCATTGCCACTTTCATCATTGTCTGGCAATGGTTCTTCAAGCGTTCCACCGGCCTCTTGGTACAGGAGAGCATCAGTAAAGTAATTTTTTACCCCTTTGAAGGGTTACTTTTCAGTGAAGACAGTTCGTACTGTCGCATCATCTTCAACATATTTGAAGCATTGGTGGAGGGTAGAAGGAACGATCCAGTTGGCATGGATCCATGGCCGTCCCAGCAGCAGGTTATATGACGTGTCAGCGTCAATGACATAGCACGTCACTTCTGACTTCAGGCTCCCGATTCTGCAACGGAGCCGAATCTTCCCAAGTGGATGACTGCTCCCGGCGTTGAAACCATATATTGTAGTAGTGGTCGCGGACAACCTGTACAGTGGTATGCCGAGGAAATAGAGAAGCCTTTTGGGGATGATGCTAAGTGCAGACCCCAGATCGACTTGTACTCTTTCAATGCATGTTGAACCGATATATCCGGTGTAGTACAGAGATCGATCGTGCTTGTTGTCTTTGAGAAGCATATCTTCCACCGTGAAGGTAATAGCGGGCACCCTCGATTGTACATGATGACATTCTGGGCAAGAAGACTGAGCGTCATGGTTAGAGACCTCTGGTATGCATGTCAGAAAAGTCTCTGAGTTAGCCAGAGCATCCCTGAGTGCTTCTCGTGTCTCTTTAGAGAGACGCAGGAGCTCGTGTTTTGTGATACGTGCTGGGATATTGGCCAAGTGGGCTAATATATCAAAGCGAAAGGGTGTATCAAGCCCTTGGCCTGGCGGTTTCTTCAACACATGGTCGAACCGTACCTCCTTAGGCTTCTCTCTTCCTTTGGTTGGGATTGGAGCGGATGCTGGTATTGGTACTGACGTCGTTTGCTGTTGTATCTCATCAGTAGACTTTTCATACTGCCTCAAGTATGATTTTTCAGACCGGGTGACCGTCTGTTGAGGCGCATCGGCTTGCGTCGCGCAAGCATGCTTTTCTTCTTCCGAATCGCTGAAGGAAGCCGAAGTAAGATTGCCATCGTCTGGCAGGATAGAGATGACATTGCAGGATTTGCCCTTCAAGTTGGGCTTATTTGAATCTCGCTGTATGTCTTGGACGAGGTCTGGGTGTATCCACATGACTTCCCCCGTCTCCAATGTTAAAGGAACGAGACCCTTGTCATCTTGAGTTATGGCTGAAGGATGCCTGACTTCCAACCGCGACGTGGGGGCTGGATAGGTCCTGTCAGGAACTGTAACCTTTTGGGTGCTGCCGAACTCAAGAGTCACTATATTGGCGGTGACTTTCTTCTGCTCTGTCTTTAGTGTTAGGACCCCGACGTCAATCAAGGCTTGTATCCTGTCCTTGAGGACATAGCACTTGTCGGTAGGATGATGAACCATCCTATGACAGAGATAGTATTTGGGGTCGTTTGTGCGCCCTATCTCATTAGGACGCCGAGCATCTGGCAGTTTCATCTTGTCCCTTTGTGGAGCAGATGGAATATCGTAACCACCTGATCGTCTTTGAAGGAGTACTGTTTTGGCGGGAACTTAGGCTCCTGGCTATTAAAGCCGCTCTTCTTGGCCTTCGAGTGCGCGTCTCTAGATAATTTCACAGACATAATCTCTTTCCCCTTAGCTTGAGAAGACTGCGGTGGGTCGCTACGTCCTTTGTTGTTCATACCCCATTTGCTTCTAGGGACGGATGGTTCGAACTTTTTAGCCGACTTCTTGGCTATCTCAACTTGTTCGACCAATTCCTTCCAAGTGTGGGCTTTGACAGCCCCCATACAAACTTCCACTTGGTCTAAGAAGTTGTGTCTGCATGTCTGTAAGAGCATGGGTAATGACATCCCTGCTGGACACATCAAGGATAAATTTCTGAACCGCTCAATCTAGTCACGGACAGATTCGCCTTTCTTCTGCACGGTGGAGAGGAGCTTGTCCATAGTCACCTCGGTGTCGTCCTCATAGAAACGAAAGAGGAACTGAGTTTTCAGGTCGATTCAGGAATTGATAGAGCCCGGAGGAAGGCTTCGGAACCAGTCGAATGCCACCCCCTTAAGGTGCCGATGAACAACCTAGCCATGATGGCATCGTTGCTTATAACATTACCAGTCTGGGACCAGAAGTAATAGATGTGTTGATTTGGCGAGCTCTTACCATCATACGTATGCAACGTTGGTGGCTTGAACTTCGGTGGATATGGCACCGAATCCCACTCTAGTGGGTAAGGACGGACTGCCCCTACCTTCTTTAATTCATCCCTCTGAGCTAGGGATGCAATTTGAGCTTGGAGGCCTTTGAGGACTTCGGCATCTAGGGAAGAGCCTTCCTTGGATCTCTCCCTCTTGGGCAGATTATTGCTGAAGTGTTCCTCCTCGTCATGGTTGCTCCCGGTACCATTGTCTTTCCGATTGCTGAGGAGTTGAGCAAGCATCTGTTGAATATTGTCCAGGGCCTCTTGCTGAGTTCTAGAGGTTTGCTCCTGAGCTTCCAAGCGTCGACGAAGGTCGTCATTGGCGTTATCAGCCATATTGACCGATGCTTTGTCCGTTCGCACTGAACTGACCGTCACTGAAGAGGCATACCCGCTGTCTACCTCTTCTTCGTCTGATGGTTGGGGTGACCGCCTGGGCTGTGGCAAGGTCAGGGCCGTTGAGGAAGAAGGCTGCTCATAATTATAGGGTATCGCCACCCTAGATCTTGTGTTTCGGAAAACACCTTCTTCATGTACCAAGACTTCACCTAAACCTGGGCTGTAGTTTGGATCTAGGGAGCTGCAGGGGGTGTCGTCAGAGGTTCGACTTCCTCTGCGTAATTCTCGCCCTCTTCCGGTCATGTTGACGGATGCGGAGACTGGATCTCGTGAGATGCTCCTTTTACGATGCTTTATCGGGACACGTACAGACAGCCGATTAAAGACTGATTGCCGGCATGGAGGAGTGGCGAGGATCGGTCGTAACCGACAATGAGCTGAGTGAACCGTCACCAACTGGCATCCACTTTGTTGACAACAGGGGGAAGTGGTTCGGAGAGATTCCGATTTCCGCTTGTTTGCCAAGAATTCTCGCAGGTCAGGCACACCAGAGCCTGAACAACCCCGTGGAGAGGCCTTTTTGGAGCGTACATGGGATGATGCTACGTTCTTCTTATCCCTACAGAAGGGATTAGTACTGAATAGTACTTCAGCTCTAGCTTCGCCAACAGGTGCGAGCCTAGTGCTTGATGAACTGGAGGGCGGAGTACGCTGTGGTGTCCTACCCCCTATGCTGCTGCGAAGGGGATTAGCCTTAGATAACACTTTGGCCCTAGCCTCGCGGCCGTAGACCCAGTGAGTACGCTGTGGTGTAGTAGCTTCGCTCATGAAAGCGAGGCTAACACGAGGCATTGCTGCTCTTGAATTGGGTAACGGTATGATTGTCGTCTTGACTTTATGATTGGCAGCATTGTTGGAGCAGAAAGGCATCTTGCCCTTTTCTTCGCGAGAGAGGCGCAGTTTTGGCGTAGCTACGCCTGAAGCTTTGACTGGAAACTTCTGTTTAGGCTTCCATATCCGCTTTGACAGAAGATGCTTAGGTTCGCAAGGAACCTGGATAGCCACACGCGGGGCTGTGGGGCGTTAGCAGAATTCTGCCTCTGGTTTCTGATTTGAAACCTCGGTCGTGAAGACCTTCCTGTGCTTCCATGCTCGAAGCATCAGGCCACCCCCAGAGAGGACTTCTTCAAATCTTTCTTGATCGATCTGGACGACCAAGTTCTCAAGAGTGCAGGATTTGGGCTGCGGACATGCTTCCTTGTTGCGCCAGAGAACCGCAGCAAGTTCGCAGAGAACCTTTTCTGTCTCCGCAGAGACTTTGCTTGAAGATTTAGCCAGAGAAGCTCTGGCTGCACCGGCTTTTTCGAATTCAGAGTTAGATCCGAGGGTCTATTCGTCGCATTGCGACACTTGATTCTCAGCAGTGGAGAATACAGTCCCCAGCGGAGTCGCCATCTTATTTTCCATTGATTTGCAAAAAGGGAAAACATACAAATAAAAAAGTTTGAGGAGCTAAATTACAAGTATTCTTAAAAAGATTACAAGTAGATCTCCTCAGAGATTCTGGAAAAATGTGCCGATAGGAGTCTGGTCAGCGCGCGACCACTTTGTCCCTTTGACGATGCGATCGATGAGATTCCCTTCTCGCCTGGTTCCGAGAATCAGAGAATAGAGGGTTGGTAGAACCCTCTTGCTACTTCTCAAAACCACCTTCCGTAAGGAATTCCTTCTCGCCTGGTTCCATAGATTCCTTGAGAAAAAGGGGTTGTTAGGGTATCAACACCCTGAATAGAGAAGTATTTCTCTTGAAGGTCTCTGAATTAGAGAGCGCGCGGTGCGTTGTGAAGAAGTCCGATCCTCGTGGCCAGAAGAAGATCCCTCTCTTCTCCCCTTGTGCCCCTGGTGGGCTATTTATAGGGAGAGCAAGGGTATAATCGTTCCCTTTGAAGATATAGAAACAGATTGAAACGAATCTGTTTGAATTTGAAAAGTAGCCTTACTGCGAGGCTAAGATTAGCTTCTACGAAGCTGGAAATGGCAAGTCGGTTGATCTTCTTGATCTGTTTTGATCCTTTTCATATCGTTGGAGGATTTCTCCTGATCCTCTTACTCGTTTTAAGAGAGTCAAGAGATTGTGACAATCAACTGCCATATTTGATTTCCGATTGGATTTGATCTGATTGGATCCGATCTCATCCGGAGATTTGATTGGTCAAAGGTTGACCATAGCCGATCTGTAACAGAGCTGCCCGCATTGAGCTCGTAGCGGAGCTAGAGGCAGTTCTTGGCGAAGCCCGAAAAGAAGCTTTTCAGCGGAGCTAGAATTCTTCTGTGGCGAAGCTATAAATTAGTCTCCTGGCGAGGCTTTGAATGGCTTCCAGGCGGAGTTGGATGATCCTAACCTCTCAAGCGAGGTTATCCCTTTGGGCTCATGTGATGCTAAGTGCTAGCACCTTAGACCTGCTGAGGTCTGTTTCAGAAACAATCCGGGTTCACTGTCTGCTTGCTGGATTAGTGGAGTCCAAGTTGCTTCCTTGTCCCTCGGAGATGGGTGAAAACTGATCTTCAGCTTGTCTGTCACTTGTCTTTTGTAAATGTCAACAAGTTTAGACATTGTTCGGACCAATAAGAATCTTGTCTTTTTTAAGTGTCAACAAAAAGCCTAAAATCAAAATCAAAGCTTACTTGTGCGTCGTCGTCGTCTCCGCAACCGCCGCGCAAGAGAGAGATCCGAGATAGAGAGCGAGAGAGAAACAGAAAGATACACACACAGAGAGAGAGAGATGGAAGGATTAAATAATAAACGAAGCGGGTTTTTTTACCCAACCCATTACGTGTTCGGCGTGTGTTCAGACCGGGTTAAATTCGGTCCGCTGACCGGACACGAGCCGTTCCATGTCAGACATGTATCAGGGCCGTGTCGGGCACGTTTCCGTGCTCGACACGTGCCTGACACGGACATGGCCTGGGTCTGGCCGTGTCCGTGCCTCATAGCCTCTCTTGATTCCTTTTATATCACAAGATTTGTTTTTTAGTAAACACATAGATAAATCTTTAGGAGAAACAATGGATTCTAATTATTTAAAATATGTTTTGGCATGATGGGAATAACATAAATGGTCAGCATTATACTTTGATTGGAAGATTTGAAACATTGATTCTTTCCCCTTGTCTTTTTTTATTCTTTCTGAAACTCGTAACTTGCATGTCTATTTCCTTATTGGACATCACAAAATCATCTTACTGTTGGAACATGTTTCGATGAAGACGTTTGTGAAGATCAATTCATTTGGAGCTCTAACACATGACGAATCAAGAGTCCTACATGATCAAGATGTGCCAAGGAGAGTTGATAGAGTGTGGTTTGTAATTGTAAAGTAGAAAGTAAAAAGCCTTGACACAACACACATATCAGAGTCTTTAAGTCGACTTATACTTCCTCCAAGTCGACTAAACCCTTGTGTAGTCGACTAACCCAAAAGCCCAAGTCGACTAATTCCTGTGTCATATCAGACCCAACTCTTTGTTTGTGTATTAGTCGACCGACAGTCAACTATAGTCGACTAATACATTTTCTAGTCGACTAACCCTTGTCCCCAAGTCGACTAATAACTGGTCTAGTCGACTATCAAGTAGTTGCAGTCGACTTGAATCAGTTAAACAGAAAACTGTTCTTCCAACGGCCACTGACCTAGTCGACTAACAGCTAAACCAAGTCGACTAATAGAAGGAAAATTGCCTAGTCTAGTCGACTAACTCTATGGGCAAGTCGACTATAGGCAGTTTCTAACTGTTGGACAGTTTTTATTATCTGGTCTTTTGTGCAACGAATTTCAACGTCTCTCTTGTTTGAATTGCACCTATAACTACCCTAACTAACCCTAGTCTTCAGCTATAAATAGGAAAGTTATTCCAAAGGCCAAAGGTTAAGATATACTAAGAGATTTTCTCAGTTTTCCAAATCAAAAATCTGCAAACCTGAAAATTGTTTTCTAACTTCTGTTCTTCACCAAATTCAATTTCTTTGTGAAGTTCTATGAAGTATCTCCTATACTAGACCTTGTCCACGTTCATACACAGTACCAAGGCTTATAGGAAAGTTGTAATACTCAAAGACAATCATTGTACACGGGTGGCTTCTTGGTGTAGAGGCAGTTGTACAAGGTGAAGGTATTCTCTTGGTGGAAGAGAAGGTGTTCTCTTGGTGGAAGAGAAGGTGTACACATTTGGCGAAGGGGATTTGTCAAGTGGTGTACATGTTGTGATTTTGGGTGTACAAAATCAAGTTAAAGAAAAATCTCAAGCGGGTGGCTTGGGGACTGGATGTAGGTCACAAGGACCGAACCAGGATAAATCTCTCTTGTTTGCGTTTGCATTTTCTGAGATTTGTTTTTCTTTATTGCAAGTTATTTATTTGTTTAACTTAATCCTTCTTGTTTAGTTTCTTGTTGACTTGTGTAGTTTAGATCTATTGTTGCCAACAGAGATAGTTCCGCAATTGTCATTATCTCGGGACCAACATTTGGTATCAGAGCCCTGCATACCTAGTCAACAACAACAAGGATGGCAACGGAGTTTTCATCATCCCAATTCAAAGAAGGACATTCTACACAGCGTCCACCACTATTTGACGGATCCAACTACTGGAAGTGTAGAATGAAGATCTACTTACAATCGCTCAACTACGACCTTTGGAACATCGTAGAAGCAACGTACACCAAGCCCACAACCAACTACAACGCTTGGAGTGAAGATCAAAAGAAGAACGCGAACCTTGACGCCAAAGCAATGAATGCCTTGTTCTGTGCCCTAACCAAAGAAGAGTTCAACCGTGTTTCAACAGTAACTTCTGCACATCAAATATGGCATACTCTTCAGGTAACACACGAAGGCACTAATAAAGTTAAGGAATCTAAAATATCTGTTCTTGTCCACAGGTTTGAGTTATTCAAAATGGAGGAGAATGAAACCATATCCGAGATGGTTACAAGATTCACCGACATTACCAATACATTAGCATCCCTTGGAAAGGACTACACCCAAGTCGAAAGAGTTCGAAAGATCCTTCGTGCACTCACACCAGAATGGGAGAAAAAGACAACCGCCATTGAAGAGGCGAATGATCTCTCAACTATGACATTAGAAAACCTAATAGGTCATCTAATGGCATATGAAGTGCAGTTAGAAGAAAGGAAGAAGGACGAAAGACAACACCACTCAAAAAAGAAAGAACTCACCTTCCATGCATCCTCCGACACGGATGATTCCGATGACGATGAAGAGGAGATGGCTATGCTTTCAAAGAAATTCAGGCGGTTCCTAAAGCAAGATAAATTCAAATGTTTTAATTGTAACAAATCAGGTCATATGAAGATGGACTATCCCTTGCTCAAAAAGAAGGATAAGTACAAAAAGTTCAGAAAGAAGAAGAACTACGAAGCATCTTCAGAACACAGTGATTCCTCATCTTCTGATGAAAAAGAATCCACTGAACATGTTAACTTATGTTACATGGCCATAGAAGATGAAGAGGTATCATTTTCTGAACTTTCTGATACATTTCATGAACTGTTTATGAATCTGAAAAATGAAAAACTGAAAAACAAAGTTTTGTTAAAAGAAAATGAAAAACTTTTATAGGAAAATTCATGTTATGATTTACAATTATCTTCTATAAATTCTCAACAAGATGAAACTGAAAAAGTCATATCATCTTTGAAAAATGATAATGAGAAATTTATAAAAGAGAATATTTTTTGAAAATGGAAACTAAGTCTTTGAATGATAGAATTTCTATATTGGATAAAGACATGTTATTTTCAAAAAGAAATATGAAGATCTTTTTCAAAATGTGACTAAGTTCAATAAAGGAAAACAAAAGTTGAATGATTTATTATCTTTTCAGAAATTGTCACATAATAATCATTATGGTATTGGATATAATGAAAAGTCTTCATATGTTAGTAATCCATATAGTTCTTTTGTAAAAGGAAAGTCTAAGAAAAATAAGTTTAAATGGATTCCTAAAAACTTAAATTTTCATGATAAAAATACATATATTGCTTCATACATGCATAATATATGTGATTCTTGCAACTATGTGTATATTAACAGGTGGAAACCAAATTCTAAATGGATTTGGAGTCCTAAAGGTTAAAATGATCTTTTATATTTGGTACCATCTAACGTCTATCTTGCAGGTACCATATAAAAGTTGATAAATATATTTATTTACTAATATATTTGTTGCAGGGGGAGAACAAAGTATTTCTCTATCTGTTATAACCCAATTTCTGCAGGGGGAGGAAAATATAGCGTATTTTCTGCAGGGGGAGTATATGTGCACACACAAAGCGTCATCATCAAAAAGGGGGAGAATGTTGGAACATGTTTCGATGAAGACGTTTGTGAAGATCAATTCATTTGGAGCTCTAATACATGACGAATCAAGAGTCCTACATGATCAAGATGTGCCAAGGAGAGTTGATAGAGTGTGATTTGTAATTGTAAAGTAGAATGTAAAAAGCCTTGACACAACACACATATCAGAGTCTTTAAGTCGACTTATACTTCCTTCAAGTCGACTAAACCCATGTGTAGTCGACTAACCCAAAAGCCCAAGTCGACTAATTCCTGTGTCATATCAGACCCAACTCTCTGTTCGTGTATTAGTCGACCGACAGTCAACTATAGTCGACTAATACATTTTCTAGTCGACTAACCCTTGTCCCCAAGTCGACTAATAACTGGTCTAGTCGACTATCAAGTAGTTGCAGTCGACTTGAATCAGTTAAACAGAAAACTGTTCTTCCAACGGCCACTGACCTAGTCGACTAACAGCTAAACCAAGTCGACTAATAGAAGGAAAATTGCCTAGTCTAGTCGACTAACTCTATGGGCAAGTCGACTATAGGCAGTTTCTGACTGTTGGACAGTTTTCATTATCTGGTCTTTTGTGCAACGAATTTCAACGTCTCTTTTGTTTGAATTGCACCTATAACTACCCTAACTAACCCTAGTCTTCAGCTATAAATAGGGAAGTTATTCCAAAGGCCAAAGGTTAAGATATACTAAGAGATTTTCTCAGTTTTCCAAATCAAAAATCTGCAAACCTGAAAACTGTTTTCTAACTTCTGTTCTTCACTAAATTCAATTCCTTTGTGAAGTTCTATGAAGTATCTCCTATACTAGACCTTGTCCACGTTCATACACAGTACCAAGGCTTATAGGAAAGTTGTAATACGCAAAGACAATCATTGTACACGGGTGGCTTCTTGGTGTAGAGGCAGTTGTACAAGGTGAAGGTATTCTCTTGGTGGAAGAGAAGGTGTTCTCTTGGTGAAAGAGAAGGTGTACACATTTGGCGAAGGGGATTTGTCAAGTGGTGTGCATGTTGTGATTTTGGGTATACAAAATCAAGTTAAAGGAAAATCTCAAGCGGGTGGCTTGGGGACTGGATGTAGGTCACAAGGACCGAACCAGGAAAAATCTCTCTTGTTTGCGTTTGCATTTTCTGAGATTTGTTTTTCTTTATTGCAAGTTATTTATTTGTTTAACTTAATCCTTCTTGTTTAGTTTCTTGTTGACTTGTGTAGTTTAGATCTATTGTTGCCAACAGAGATAGTTCCGCGATTGTCATTATCTCGGGACCAACACTTACTGCTCTTTTCATAGTGACCGTACAATGAAGGTTTGGAGCATCGATGGTGCCTCTGGAGATCTGGACCAGCCAATTAAACTTAAATCAAAGGCAACAGTGGCTGCACATGATAAAGATATAAATTCTCTCGCTGTTTCACCAAATGACAGTCTTGTCTGTAGTGGTTCTGAGGTTAGCAAGTGTGATTTTTGAGTACTTTCCATTGCTTGCTCCACAATCTCTTACCTGAATACCTGTTGCAACATTTGCAATTTTTTTTTGTTTAGGATCGCACTGCATCCATATGGAGGCTTCCTGATTTAGTATGCACAGTTGTTCTTAAAGGGCACAAACGAGGAATATGGTCTGTAGAATTCTCCCCAGTGGATCAATGTGTGATAACATCTTCTGGCGATAAAACCATAAAAATATTGGCCATTTCTGATGGTTCATGCATGAAAACATTTGAAGGCCATACCTCCAGTGTATTACGAGCATCATTCCTCACCCGTGGCACCCAGTTTGTTTCATGTGGTATTATGCTTGTTGTCTCTGACTATGGACTGTTTATTCATTGGTTCTTATTAACAACCTACTAAATTTTAAAAAGTGGCATATTCCTCTTTTTCAGGTGGTGATGGCTTGGTCAAGCTATGGACTATCAAGTCAAACGAGTGCATTGCTACGTATGATCAGCATGAAGGAAAGGTATCAATGTTCTAACTGTTCAGTTCTTGCTGCTGTCAGATTATTTTGAGAACTTGGTATCTTATATCTTGCTTGTAAACATGATCCATACTCATTTAACTCTTACAGCATTCCTTTGTACTCAGATTTCATTTTACAAATTCTTTTTGTGGGTTATATAAATCAACAACACCCCTCCCCCCAAAAAAAAGAAAAAAAATTAAAAAATAAAAAAAAATACTTGTTTGATTCTTGGCGAAGCACAGAGCAGGTAACCCTTATGTGAATTCTTATTTTTCTTAGAAAATTGTCGTCATGATATTTAATTCTCAGCAGGAATTTAGAGTCAGCAGAAAATCAGATATATGTTTTCTCTGCATCAGCCTCTTTCTGTAAACCAAATAGCTGGAAAGCTAAACTTCTCTCTTCCATGGAGAACTTTATTTATTTCTTCTATATTTCCATTGATTTTCATTTAGCCAATGACTTTATATTATGCCTCATCATAATTTTATTTTCTTATCTTTGAGCTCTCTAGAGAAATTTTTCTACAATTGCTTAGGTGAGAGGCACACAAATTAGAAATTCAATTATCAGAAGATACTAATTCGTGATTAGTGTCAAATAACCAGAGGAATGTCCTAACTGAAGAGTGCAAGATTCATAGATTAGTGTAGATGGTAGAGTAAAGAAAAATAAGAATGTCGTCCTGCATGCCTTTCATCCACATTAACTTGGTAGGCAACTAACTTCACTTATATAGAAGATTCCACAAAGGAGTTTTCCCCCTTGCCTCTTGATGAGTGTTCAAGAATACCATGCTCTATTATCCTTGAAGGCACCCAAAAACTCACCTTTCCAGTGCTCTGGAACGTCTGCCTCGCTTAGGAAGTAGTGGTCATCATACCTCGGAAGAGTTTAACTGAAAGAAGAGAGTACTTTTTCTGCCTCTTTTTATTAAAAGGAACACCTTATGCCACCTACTCCTCATTGAAAGAAAGACTTTTTCTTATTTGTAAGAATATCTCCTTGTTACCCAGATGGAAACAAAAAATGTATTTAAATCATATTCCTTAAATGCTATTCTTCATAAAAGAAGCACACAAAAGTTATGAAGTATATTATTCTTCATAATGCGAGGAATATGATGATTTTCCTGTTACCTAAAAGGCTAAAACAATAATAAAAAGAGCATTCCTGGGAAGATATAAGCATACTTACACCCATACTGCAGAGAACCTGTATCTTCTACTTGAAGCTGTGACCTCCAGGTGATAATATAGCAACCTTACCATTGTCCAAGTCTTGCCATGTTGTTGCCCAAATTCGCTTAAGGATGCAATGACCAAGTGCGTCTGCATATGCTCTCACTCAGCTATTCAAAACTGGTTATATATTGGCCATGTGGAATCAACTCCAAACCATTCATAATTTTATAGCCTTAAACTCACCAGTTGCAACTCAGCCGTGCAGGATTCCTCACACTTACAAGACAAGGGTTATAGTTGTATTCATGCAAATTGGTTATGCAGGATCCCTCAACGTTTTCAAGATAGGTTAATTTTCGATTTGTTTGCTCTTGCAGGTCTGGGCCCTGGCTGTTGGGAAGATGACAGAAATGCTTGCAACTGGTGGTACAGATGCCATTATTAATTTGTGGCATGATAGTACTGCTACTGAGAAGCAGGAAGCTTTCGATAAAGAAGTAAGTGCTTATCTATATGAATTAATGTATCAGTGGTGTCATCACCACTTGCTTTTGTTCTATGAATATTTTCAAATATGAACTTTATTAGGATGTCTGGTTGTTGCTGTGAATGTTAAAACAATTCAAAACGTTAAACCATCTTAGTGTATTCAAGTTAAACCTGTCAAGGATTAAGTTCAAGATCTTATGCATGAATATTATTAGAGTTGAAATATACAACTTTTATTCATGGTGCCATAACATAGTGAATTGCCAGCTAACACTTTGATATGCTTGATATTCCTGTGTCACAAAGTATAAACTATAAAATTACTTTGTATCTGTTTTAATGTCTAAATTTTGGTTGTTCACTGCTTTGACCTGTTGTGTGGTAACTTTGAAATAAGTTACAGACACATCTCACCTACTTAATCTCCATGACATGCTACTTCTGTTCATTTAGTTATTTTTTCGGGAAAATGAGGAAGCATTTCTATCCATTTCTTTAAATTCATATACTTGTTGGTACCTCAAAGTGGTCAATAGGTTAGCAGATTGTTTCGAAAGGTTTATTTTGAAATTATTTATGAGCCTGAAAACTCGGGGACATTGGCCGAACATGGCTGGTATTAGGTGTGTGCTTTACACCTTCAACTACATGGTTTTTAACATCTTTATTGTTATCCTCAATATTATTTTATTTTACAGTTTTTGGGGAGACATTGCATTAGCCTTTGAGTGGTTTTAGAGCCAAAAAGAATAATAGGATTGGGCACTTGTGTTGTTTGTAATGATTATTAACAATTACTGTCTCCTCTGGGTAAATGTCAGGCTGAATTATAGTTATGTGCACACTCATGAACCCTTAATTGTAAACGGATGCATTTTATTCTATCTTCAACATTTGTGCATGTTTGGATATGTAGTATGCGAGGGAACTTCAATACAACAACAAAAACCTGTAAATACTACCAAAGCTTGCAAATATTCTCCCTGTTTCTGTGGACAATAAAATAGAGAATCATGAAGCTGATGCTTCAGTTGATTGAGTCTTATTGCTTGCTGATTGACTTGTGGCTCCACTTTAATTTGTGGTGTACATTCTCTATGCCACTAAGTTGGCGTACTGATTTCAGTATGCAGTTGGAATTCAAGTTTGCATGGTAAACCTGGTTTGGTTGGTCCACCTCTATCTTACTTGGATCTGAAGGTCTGAAATTGAGACTATCAGTTAGATACTACTCCAGAACAATGACTTCCCTAATGATTTAGGTGTGTTTTTATGTATACCAAATCAAATTTAAAGAGAAAAGTATCTCTTGAAAAGAGAGAACAATAGATAAAGAAGAACAGGGACAAGAAGGAAGAAATCAGAAGAAAAATGGAAGAGGGAGCAGAAAGATAAAAAAAGAACAGCAAAGGACGAGACGGGGAAAGGGAAGAAGAAGAGGAATCAGAGATTAATAGGAAGAAAAATGAAGACAATGAAAGAAAATAAACAATAAAGCTGTAAACCAAGAGGCAAATGCTCATTTATAAGATTAAATAGGGGCGTCCTTTAATTGAATTCATTAAACCCACTACCACCACTTTAGGCTGCCGTTGTTTAAAGCATTGGCTGTAGAGAAATTATCATTTCAGTTATATTTACCTCTTGTTGGGAAGTATTCATTACTTCTACATGTTATAAATAATACGAATTGGGTGCGCATTTCGTAATGTTTTCTAAGTTCTGATAATCTTGTTGTCAATGCAGCAAGAGGCTATTGTAAGAGGTCAAGAACTGGGCAATGCTGTTAAAGATGCAGATTTTACGAGAGCAATTCAACTTGCATTTGAACTGCGAAGACCGCATCAACTTTTTGAGTTATTTTCACAACTGTGCACGTAAGCAGCAGCCTAACTCTTATCTTGTTAACTGTCTGTTTTTCTCATTTAAGGTCTGATATGTAGGAGAAGGGGTTCAGAAGACTCAATAGAGAAGGCCCTGAGTGCTTTTGGTAAGGAAGAAGTTCGTGTACTTCTTGAATATATACGGGAATGGAACACAAAGCCCAAACTCTGTAATGTGGCGCAGTTTGTGCTTTCTTCGGTATTTAAGATTTTTTCTCCAACTGAGATTATGGAGGTAATTGGTCCCCTATGCGATAAATTTTGTTTTAAAGAATTAATTACCATTTGATCCAACTTATCAATGATATGCCATCTCTTGTTTATCACAGCAATTTTATATGGTCTTATTTGTTAAAATCATAGTAATGATTATTTCTGCCCACTGAGACTTGTTTCAGAGTTAAAGGTGTGGGGTTGGGTTATGGAAAGTCCCAGCTGTAGCCTTTATCCAATAAATAAATAAATAAATATAAGGAAAGGATCATTCTTTTTTATGTCAGCTCATAAAGGTCAACATTTCCTCTTAGAGCCTGACCAACATCTGTACTAGTATGGATTCTGAAAGAAATAGAAAAAGTTTCTGTTAGGATTTTATGTTGATCACCTGAATTTGAGAATCTGTTTTATTTGACTCTTGGCTTTATGCGTCCCAGAGTTGAATTTTAACTCCCTATAGCTAATTTATTATCTTTCTCTTCCATTCTTCTAGATCTTTTCCCTAGTCACTGAATTTTGGGCCGCAAACTAGTCTTTTAGGATTATGCAAACCCCTTTATTGTTCGTAGTTTCATTGACTAGGCATTTGACACTATGTTAATAATTTAGAGAGAGTTGATAACTAATCATTAACTTTTTCCAAATCTTTCATGGAGATAATGGTCCCATGTTGATGGGAGAAAAGACGTAGATGAAGAAATCCAAATTAGTTGTCTCAACATGTGTTTTTATATCGAACCATTGTTGAACTCCGAGCGCCAAATCTTCTAGTAACGCCACTTCTCTGTTTAACTGCCATCTTTCTGTGCCGGATTGAATGCTGAGCGTCAAATCTTCTAGTAGCGCCACTTCTCTGGTTAACGACTATCTTTCTGTACAGTAGTAAAATAGAACTGTAAATTTGACTGTGTTTTCAGTTTATTATTTCTATTTGTGCTACCCTGCCTGGAATACCCTCTTGCTTAGTTCTAAGCACACACTACATTTTCTTCACACTGACCAATTAAATGGTGATTGTAAAATTTTCAGATAAAAGGTGTCAGCGAGCTTCTTGAAGGCCTTATACCCTACTCACAGAGGCACTTCAGCAGGGTTGACAGGCTCGTAAGAAGCACATTCTTATTGGACTATATTCTTGTGGGAATGTCAGTCTTGGACCCAGATAGTGACATATTTTCGTCTAAACCCGAAGTGATAATGCCTTCAGATAACAACTTGGCGTCCGCAAGTAACGTGCACATAAACCATCCATCAACTGAGAATGGTAGCAATGATAAAATTCCATTGCCCGAGATGGATGTAAAAGCTTCATCCACGAAACGAAAACACAGCAAATCGAAAAGGGGGTCTGAGAAGAAAGTCAAGTTAGCATCACATGAGGAAGATGGCTCTGCAATTTCAGTGCGGGCGTAAACCAACCCCCTGTCCAACATTTCGATGTTTACAAGTGTGTCAATTTTTGTGCTGTATGATTGAGTTTGCTAGCTATCTTTAACTCTCTCTTAATGTTGTGTTTATCCTTAGTTTTCTCTCGATGTTGTGTTCTTAGTTGACGCATCTGTATATTGTAACATCACCATTTGAGAGCAATTTCAATTGCTTTGAGAACTTGGGGTAGAGTTTGGACTATTTATGTTGATCCCCTGATGGCGACTGTAGTAACTACTTCAAGGGACTTTGCAGCTGATTCTGTTGAGCAACATTGATGTTCGGTCTCAGAAGTCAGTGTTGGGTGAAGTAGTTGATTAGACATCACGAACCGCTCATCTTTCAATTTCATGGAGAGTATTCTTGCTCATTATGTTGATCGTGACATGTTTTAAAATTTGTAAAATTTGTCATCTCCTTATCACAGTTATTATTTTTATTAAAGAGAAAAACTCACCAAGTCATATCTCAGATTCTCAGGTAAATACCATCTTTCTAGCTTACTGTTTGGTTAGAGGTGGAAGTGAGGAACTAAGAAGTCTCATTTTTAACTTCAGCGATCTATTGAAACATTAGGAAAAAAAATTTCATTTTTTTTTACACAATTATTTCCTCACTTTCAGGGTGTTATTAATTTTGTAGTCATGTAAGTCTCATTGGTAATTAGTTAAAGCTCAAAATAATTATTTTGTACTCATATAAATCTCACTTATAATCTAATTAAAGTTTAAATTTTTTTTGCATTATTAATATTTATTTTAATATTAATTTGCGGTGATCAATCTTTTCACTTCCACTTTAACATTAGCATCCAAACACCTGAAATGGTATTAACACTTTTTCAATTACCATTCAAATACGGAAAAAGAAATAAAAGTTTTCTATTTTTTATAAAGAAAAAAAAATCATACTTCTCACTTTCACTTACTTCTGGTCATCCAAACAACCCCTAGTCATGTAGCTATGATAAAAGAAACAAAAAAATTTGATGCTATTCTTTGAGAAGTTAGAGATATGAAAACACTTGACAGGATTTGTACTCTAATTCGCAAAATAGTTTTAGATTGTAAGAATAACTGAGGGCTACATGTTAGCAAGATTTCTTATTGGATTTGGGTTTAGACCCGAACCGAAACTAATCAGCTAACAACCGAGATGGTTCCAGAGCCGGTCATCACCGGTCCAGTTTCTTTGGTCCGGTTCGTTTTTTAGGACACCGGGGTCACTGAATCCCCAACACTAGTCCTTATATTTCTTCTCCTCCAAGAACTCTCTCGTCTCCCCCAAGCCTCTAAAACCCTAAACCTCTCTAATTTATTTTATTTATTTTTTGTCATTTTCTTCTCGAATTTAATCAGAGGAAAAGAGAACAAGAATAATGGCTTCCAGAGTTCTCTATCGTATTGCGAAGAGCGGTGTTACCCAACGCTTGATCCTCGAGAGCAGACGGCACGAGCCGTTTCTCAATCTCTGCGGCAGCTTCCACTCTGCGAGCGAACTCGCTTTGGTTTCTTCGGCCAAGGTGAGATTTTTCTGGTGCCTTTCAGTTTTATTTTTCAATTTCATCGTCTGGGTATTGATGAAAATTATGGTGTGCTTTAGCCGAGCTTGGTTTGAATTAGGGTTTTGTTGTTTTATTGGATTTTCTATCAATTTTTAGTTTTTAATAGTTATAAAATTAGCTTTTTTGATGTTATTTTATCGGAGTTAGTCTCGTTTGAATTGGTTTCTTTAGAATTGGTATTGTGTTTAGAATGGGAACGACTTTATTTGAGTTAGGGGCCGATATCTACTTGTTTCTGCTCAGATGTTGAATCTGTTTCCTCTTTCTTGTCAAAATGTTGTTTTTTCTATGGTTTTGGGGCTATTTCTTTATGTATTGCTTGTAGTTACTAATCACGACTGAGTTATATAGTTATTTTAATTGTACAGGTTCCATTGGATTTGTTTCTATATATATTTTGATGGTTTTGCTAGGGGTTGATTTTAGGGTGGTATTGCTTTGGTTATTTGGGCTTGGAGAGTTAGAGTTTCGGGTTTGAGATAAAATATTTTCGTTCTCGGTTAAAGTTTCTTCTATGGAGTGGAGCAAAAGAAATTGGTTGGACTTGGTTGCTGTTGTGCATGTACAAGGCTAGATGATTTTGGAGAGGTGCTTCTTTGTTCCCAGTGTGGACCTCATTTTGGTTGTCTATATTGGAAAGTCAAGCTTGTTATAACTGCAATACAAAAGCTTGTCCCTTTCCTGGAAGGCATTATACATGTTGTAGACTGGCTCATCTCCCCTATTTGGCCTTCACTGCAAATTTCACTGGATGAAAATTTCTTCCGAATCATATATTTTAGATAGTTATCAACACGAGAGGAAATGTAGCGTTCGATTCTACTGGACATCAGGAAAGGCTTCAAGCTGCAAAGTATGTCTTTTTGTATTTGTAGTGAAAGATTATATTCTGTCTCAGGTTCCTGACCTCCTCTAAAGCTCACCACAAATCTCACTTTAAGATTAATGCAGGCATGTCCTGTCAACTTACATGTTTACAAATTTCAAGGATATTTTACGTCCTTTCCGAGCACAGAAACAGCATAGTGAATGATGGAATGGAGAAAAAAAAAGAAAAAGTCTTCTGGCCCTCTCGTTTAATTTCCATTCTTATGATTAAAAAGCTGAAAATGAATTAAGCTCGAGCATTTAGATATTTTCTTAGGGACAACTATATGATGGAAGTTGCATAAATTGGTCAATTGATGAAAGAATTTTTGAGAACTTGCAGTTGTGGGAAAACTGCACGGGAAACTAAAAGATCATGCCTCATCTGTTATAGTAAAGTTTGATGAGTGCAAGACTAAGTTGTATGAAAGCTTTGGTGTATGTTAAAAGTGTAAGAGGCTTGCATGCTTATTCTTGTTATGATAAAATCTAACTGTCATGAAATATTATCTCCATGGTGACAAATGTGGCATGCAAGAATAATCAGCAGTGTCAAAAGTTAGCGGTTTGGTAAAATCATGCAGAAGTTATTTGGAAATAGTTTGTGGAGAGGGGATGGATGTAAATAAACCTATGCATATTTTATAATTTATATAATAAAACACGAGCCTTTAACTTAAGTGACGTGTTTAAAAAAAATATAAATTATGCGTGGAGAAGTGTTTAGGACAAATTTTACCACTGAACTGGCTTTTTGAGTCCCAAATAACATTCTTTTGCATGAAAAGGTTACAAATTTGCATTTAAATGTGATTTCATGAATTATGACAAATAATACTTGTTTAATTTGCTAACAAGAAATTTTTTCATGCATTAATGAATAAAACAAGATTGGTTGGGAAACTGTGGATGAATTTGTTATTTCAATTTCATAAAATCCACAAATCTTGTGACTACTTTCTAATGGTGAACCCAATTGGTCCCGAAGAGGACATTAGCTTAGAGGCTGTTTGATTTGCTGCATCAGGAAATGCATTACATGTTGCAGGATTTGCAATCTTGGAGAAGTTTGAATGAGTAGTTTAAGATGATGTGAAACAGGCTAAATGAACCCATTATATCTAATGTGGCTCATTTTGTAGAACTCCTGCATCTTGGAGAAGACTTTCAAGAGAATGGAGGCACAGGGGGGATTATATGTGATTTAACCTGCATTTTTTTAAAATTTAAAGTGAAAAGAACTCATCTTAGCCTCAAGGGAACCAAATTCCATCAAAGCTATAAAACAAGCATGTGGAATGTACTCAAAACCTGCATATTTGATATGCAAATTGACAAAAACATGTTAATCATAGACCTTTTCTAACTGTAACTTTTATTAGAGAGGTTTCTCCTTCCCCACTTTAAATTTGGTAGAAAAGTTTTGTTAACTTTTGTTAAATTTGCTTTGTTTGAAGTAAGAAATTTATAAAATTCAGATCTCTGGCTATGATCCTTCAGTTAAAAATTAAACTTGAAAATCAAACTTAACTTCCACATAATTTCTTCTCTCTATAGCCTTTCAACTTTTCACATACTAAAGAGGAGAAAGTTGCAGCTAAATATGTTACGTGCAAGCACATTTTAACTAGGTAATGTACACTTCTGCTGTGAAGCCGTGTCGATGTATGTTTTTTTTCGCTTCAAACAAGCTTCTGTGCTTCGGTCATTTTGTTTGTTTGTGTTTTCCTCGTGCCATCAGGACGATCTTTTTTTACAACTTTTTTTTTAATATGTCTCTCTTTTGCCTGTTTATCTGTATTTGGTTGCTCCAAATAAGCTTCTATATTTTGATCATTTGCCATTTGGACTTTGAATGCAGATACCATGTGGATTGATGTTTGTGGAACCCTTCATGACAGAAATTGTGAAGTTGGTATGCTTGGATTATTTTCTTTCTCGCCATATTGTGACAGGAACTACAATTGTTTTTATTTTCTCGTCAAAGCTTCTGAGGGATAATCAAACGCACACAGAACATATGCGAGGATTTTCCTTTCTGCAACAATATGTTTTTAATATTACCTTTATTTGTGTTCATCGGCATTATGATTATTAGAAAGTTAATTTGCTTAATCTACTGAATATGTGATCTCTCTCTCTCTCTCTCTCACTCACTCCCTCCCCTTCTTGCAGGCAAATGTGCGCGATGATTCTAACACGATAACTTCTTTTATAACTTTTGTCTTAGGCAAGTATTCAATGTCTTATGAGACTGAGCCACTCTTCTTCTTAAACATCAACTAAACTGTATTTGGCTTTGAAAATATCTTTATCTCGTGGCTTTAAATCTTGGTATCAATATTGTATTGGTATTAATCATAGGATTTTGGTACCGAAATCAGCAGTTGGCCGTTTATTCGGCCTGTTTGTTTTGCCATATCTGCAGTATCGGGTTACATTTCAGTTATACCGGGCCAAAACATGAGTATGAAGCTATATTTCAAACCATGCTTTACCCTTATCATGCTTTATGTATAATTATCTTCTAGTCAATATCTTTTGAAGTTCTCTCAGTAAATGGTCTTACCTTCATAAACCTTGTCTATTGAAATAGTATATGGAAAGGATATTTCTAAAATTAAATGTTCTTTTATAACTCAAAGCAATTAGGGTATTGAAGACAGCTAAAAGTTTCTACAAGTAATCTATTAAGATGCATCTGTGAGTTGAAGAATGTGTTTGTGAATGCATGATCAAGATGGAACATTGAAGATCGAAAAGTATGTAAATGGTAAATGCAATCCAATCATTGATGATTAACTAACCCTGGCATTACATTTATTTTCATTCTTCTACTTTGTAAAGGATGAAATTCCATTTTCACTGTAAATAGATAGAAACAATGAGATACATAAATAACAATATGTAAGGAACTTAGTTATGCTTTTTTACGGTTTTTAACGCACAGACACACACATGTCCTTATAGTTTTACTCAACTTGAACATATTGGAACCCAAAAGGCCATGGTTTTGGGACTTCTCATATGTTCATGATGCATCAATTTATCAGACGATTGTCTTACCGATTGCAAAGTGTGGTGACCTACTTGCTGAAAAAGTGTGATTTTCTATTAGTATATGATTTATGGTTAATTGATATTTTGAGTAGTCTATATTATGGCAAATTTATCAGATGAATGACCTATCCAGCTGAACAGAAAAAAAATGCTCAGTTGTGACCAAAGAGCTGATTTATAGCCCTCACATTATTTTCTTGAAATCTAACCTTCCTCTATTTATTTAAATAGTTCTATGAATGACTATCATTTGATCTTTTGGATGTCAATTTGTGTTTGTTTTTCTTCACTACTTTGAAATGAAGGTGCATTTCTGAGTATTACTTACTTGAATAAGATTGCCATGCATCTATTCTATACGTTGAGCTTTGCTAAAGTTTACATGTTTCAGGTGGTCCTGGCAGTGGAAAAGGAACACAATGTGCAAAAATAGCTGAGACCTTTGGATTTATACACTTGAGTGCTGGTGATTTGTTGAGGAACGAAATGTTATCAGACAGTGAAAATGGGTATATGGTGATATCGGTCTGTTATTTGTCATCTTCTAATATGAGATTAACTAAATATGCACGACATGCATTTACTAGCTATTGAATTGTTGACATATAGAGCAATGATTCGTGACACGATAAAGGAAGGAAGGATTGTCCCTTCGGAAGTAACAGTCAGTTTGATCCGCAAAGCAATTGAATCAAACAAAAACAGTAAAATTTTGATTGATGGGTTTCCAAGAAGTGACGAAAACCGCATTGCTTTCGAAAGGATAGTAAGTTCCCCCTCCTTTTCTCTATCAAATGTTGTGTCACCTAATTGATTTAAGTTCTGCTTCTATATTATCTTTTGATCATCTCTTCTTTTCTTTTTTAGTCTTCTTTACACCTTCAACATGTTTTGATTAGATTTCTTATTATATCTGCACCATCTTGTAAGGAAATAATAATTTTAGGAGTTCTGAACAAAAACAGCTTATTGTAGCAATCTTATGATTTTTGCATCTTTTCTTTTTTAATAATTTATTGCATGTCAATTGATTAATAGAGAAAGATCTTATAGTAAGTTTACTAGGAATATCTGATGAAATGCCAACTCTGATAACTATTAACATTGGTTGAAAGGCACATGCCATCTATTTATAGACCATATTTCCCAATTTATGTGCCATTTAAAATATGCCGTCTATCGGGTAAACCTCTTTCTTTCAGTTTCCTCCATCCAAAATTCAGATACAGCTCTCCTTTAACCTTCCTTGTCATGGCAATAACTTGGGCTACTGATATTTTTGTTGGCGTTATCATAGTCATAATAACTAACATTCAGGATTGATTAGTTTGGGATGCAGTTCCCCAAGACCTTCAGACCAGACTGTTTAATGGCTGAAACTATTTCAATGTTTCAGTTTTTCTTCTAGAAATCCCCAAAGGATTTTCACTATTGAATACTTAAGCTGCTAGATTACTTAAATATTTTGATGATACCAGATCATTGGAATATTTTGATGGTACCGGATCACTGGAGATTAACATGTTGGGCCTATTTGTTTTGCCTCAAGTCGTAAATCGTAAAACCTCTTTTTCATTTTCCGTTGTTTATTTTGTTGAAAAACAACTTGCAAAATACAACTCTCATTTTCTCACTTGCAGTTGGTATAGTTAATTTTGTGGTTATGTAAATCTCACTTTTATACACATATTTTTTTACTTGCAGCTGCTACATTTAATTTTGTGGTCATGTAAATCTCACTTATTATTTTTTAATATTTATATCATTTTTTAATGTTTTATTTAAATTTAAAATTTTATTAATATAACAATATTATGCTTTAATATAAAATTAATATATATTTAATTTATTTTTTTAATAATATAAATAATTACTTTATTATTATTATAATATACTTTATTATTATATTAATAATTTATTATGATAATATTGTAATAATAATTCATTATAATAATATTTTATTATAAATGTTATAATTATATTTTAGTTTGTTATTTTATAATATTGTAATAATATTATAATAAAATTTAATATTATAATAATTTTGAAGCATTTTATAATATTATAATATTATAACTATATTTTATTATTTTTCTTAAGATTTTTTTTAATATTTATGTTTTATTAGTATTCTTAAAATTTTATTAATGTTCTTTAAATTCTTAAAATTTTATAATTATTTATTTAGTTAATATTTTAGTAATATTTTACTAATTATATTAATATTTTATTAATATTATTGTTATAAATAAAATATTAGATTTATTAATATTTTTTTCAAATTTATTAATACAATTTAATTTTCAGTAATATATTTAATTTAATAGTATTTATTATATTTAAATTACTGTTACAGTTAATTTTGTGGTCAACTTTTTCAATTACACTTTTACATTATCAATCAAACACTGTAAAATACAATATACTTTCCCATTTATACTTTTACTTTACTAACCAAACACCGTAAACACAATATATTTTCTCTGTTACAGTTCACTTTTTCCATTCTCATTTTACGACTTATGACTTGCAGCCACTTGCAGCAAAACAAACATGCCCATTATTTCTTTCTTATCATGGCTTATTTGTTCCTTATACACCAGTTTAAGAAGTCTTGATGCTCATATTTAGGAAAGAGATCCTTGGCAACTTGTCAGGAAATTCTTGATTAACTCATGTATGTATGGTAATTTCTGTTTTTTTTGTTCATGTCATCTACCCTCTTTTTCTTTACTCAAACTGTCTGCAATACCTAACCTTAACTTTGTAATAGAGTTCATCTGGTTCATCAAACCAAACCAAAAACCATACTAAAGGTTAATAAACTTATTGGAGGTGATGCATAGAATGATAGAACTATAAATTTCTTATAGTTTACACACGATGATGTCCAAATTTTACAACACAATATGGGAGCATAATTGTGATATGGTTTTCTATTACTTAAAGGAAAACTTGATATGTCGCTGGTATGATATCATGAAAATGAATCTGCAAATGTTACATTGATGAGTCATATAATGATACTCTAGTTCTAGCATGAGGTTGCTGCTTCTTTTGGACCTAAATTTTCCTTCTCATACATTGATATACTTGTTACTGTAAAACTTGACCCTGATTTTATTGTTTACTGTAGACTTAATTGATAAATTGTTGTCGACTTTCCAATGACGCTTCATTTTATGTCAGCTGATCGATGATGGGCGTTCTTTATGATTCTTCTCAGTTCCGGTAGATATTTTCCTGGCCATGAGATATGCAAGGAGAACTAGTGCATTAGTCCGTCATGTTTTTCAGTATATGGCCATATAGCAGATTCTTTACTACCTCCTTCGGTCATCATTCTGTCTCTTCCTTGTAGCATCATTCACTGTCTCGTATGTGCTACTGTGAAATGTAATGCCCGATTGATTGGTCTTACTTGCATATATGGGCTATTCTTTCTCTCCATGGATGCTTTGCTCATCTCAACAAATATCCGAGTAAAATACCGTTACATTTTTAATTGACACATGCATCAAAAACATCCTAGTGAAGCTATATTTGGAAAACACATGTGGTAGCATTTAGCAAGTTGTGTGGTCCATAGCTTGTTGGCATGATGAGATGGTTTCCTGATGCCGCTTTCTTCTTCCTCCTCCTTTTCTCTTTCTTCTTTTCCCCTTTTGGTGTGTGTTTGTGTGTCTTTTTGGGGGGGGGGGGGGGGATCATAAGCTGATCGTGCGGGATTCAGATTCCAGACCTTTTAGACGACTGCGAGGCTTTACCAACTGTGAAGAATGCACCCACATCACTACTGCTTTCTCTCTTGTGATTATATAAACCATTCCTTTATAACGCATGGGCTCCATAGGCTGCAACATCTTTGCTTTTTCTACATTATTGAAGTATTGATCAGAGATTTTTCTTTCTGGACCTGTTATAAACATTCAGTAAGAATGTTGCAGATATTGATGCAATTGTTATTTCCCTATAATTTTTGAATTGTATTTAAAATTTAAATGTTGAGAACGATATGTCGTAGGAGGAAAAGATCAGGAACAAGCTATAGAATGTTGCAAACATGAAATGATTCTTTTATTGCATGTACTAGACAACCTTTACACATGCACTACTCTTTGGACACTTGTCCTGTAGTTTTAGTTCTACATGTGACCTTTTGTGGCTGCTGGATAGTGAAATTTGATATGGTAATCCTTCAAGAATACATGGGAAAATTTTGAGTGTGACATTATGGCTTATGACTATGAAATATGTGTGAATTGTCATTTAATAATGGGTGGTAGTTCTATATTTCAATTAATACTTATGTTTGTTAGAGTTAAAACAGTTCCAGTGTGTGAAACGGGGTATATTCAGAAGTCATGTCTGTGTCAGACACTCATCAAACATCATGCACCGTCGTATCTGTTTCATGTGATACATCTTATTATTTTGTTCTGTATCGTTATGCATGATGTGTCATCGTTGGTGTGTCCATGTTCATGCTTCTTGGCTTCCAGTCGTTATCTTGGAAAGTAGTAATGTAGTATCTGTGTCACTCCACTGTGTATTATTATCTGTCAAAGCTTCTCATGAAACTATGGAATCAACTGCATTATGAAGTGACTGGATCAGGAAGTGTGAGGCTCTGCTTTTGAGGGAAGTTATGATGCATCTTCCAAAAATGACAAGACAATGCATGGGAGTTGGTGTAAGTATACTGAAAGTGAGACCATGTCTTCTCTAGTTTTAGAGCAACTGTGATGAACCCGCAACAGGAGGAGCAAGCCCTAGCCACCACCTCTCCCCCACCTTCTCTCCTTTCCCAAAAAACCATCAGAACTTCTCATATCTCAATCCAAATTTCATCTTTCTTTCTCAAATTAAATCTCAAACCTAGTTCTAGGAAACCCAAATTCCTAACTTCCAAAACTCATGCCATAAATCATCCCTCTCCTCAAAGTTTAAAGACCAAAGTCACCCAACGAAGGCATGTCTCTCTCTTTGAAATTCCCCCGTTTCTACCACACATCTTGTTTCTTTAATCTCTACCACTGATGAGTGTTTTAGTGAATTTGTGGAGTTTTGGGAAGAAAGAGTGAAGGATACTCATGATAGGAGAGATGGGGCCGGTGCAACTTGTTTGCCCAAATTGTTTCATGGTGATTGGTGTAGTCGATCATGGGACCTTGTTTGGTTGCAAATTAATTTGTATGGGGGCAGCCTTGGCTATCGACATGTTCGGACTTACTAGGGAGGCAATTTGCTAAGTAGGGTGATCATGGTGTCCGGCTTGTCCGCCCTTGATTGTTGTTTTTGTGCATTGTTATTTCCATGGTGATCAACACTAATCGACAATGGCAAAACACAATCGGTGTATGGAGAGCAATGCTATGTCGATGTACAGGGCCTCATGTAGGATCACCCAGAGGGGGCAATGAATTGGTAAAGTGCTAATCAAATGCGGAAATTAAAAACTTATACAAATAAAAACTTACACATAATTGATAACCAAGAAATAAAGTCAAATTCCCGGTTAAAGGTTGTAGAACTTCTCCTCGAGAATCCTTTATAAGAGTTGAGTGTTTTAAATGCTCTTTTGGATCAAAACAAGTGTAAGCATATAAACAATTTTAAGCATATATGAATGAGCAGTAATCATAAGGCATGATATAAACAAGAGTAGAGTTGAGTTGAGAGATAGGCAAACACAAACACGAAAGATTTGTTCGAGGTTCGAGCCACTTACTCTACGTTCCTGCCTTCATCGCGTGAAGGATTTTCACTATCTCCACAAAAGAACTCCACACATAATATAATCTTCAATTCTCTACATAAGAGGATGACACTTAGCCAATGGTCCTCTACACAAGAGGAATGCACACAACAAATATTCTTCTACACAAGAGGGATACACAAAGCAAATGAAGATCACACCACTTGGTGATCACAAAGACCACAAATTAGAAATCTCACAAAAACAAGAATCCTAAAAGGATAGATAGAGATGATAGCTCAATTTTGTGAGAAAATTAGGATTTTTGAAATGAAGCTCTTAAGAAAACACTTGGGAAAATATCTTTGAAGATATAGAAATTTGAAACTCAAAACTTGTATTTCCCAAAAACTTGTTTGCTTGAATTTTTTTTCAAAACTTTAAACAAATTTTCTCTCTCAAAAATCTTTCAAAAATCTTATCAAATTCTTATTTAAAACTCTCAACTATGACATCTATTTATAGGAATATGATAGAGATGATTAAAGAGTAAACTCAGTTGTTAAAACACTAATTAACCCAAATAAAGTAAAATAATTTGTTTGAAAATAAGACAAAAACTGAAAATAAAAATTATAGCCATTTGAGGCAAGTCAGGCCCAGAATGGCCTTGTGGTCGACTGCCTAAGGGCTATAATTATAGTTGTTGCGGCTAGCCGGTCGACCGCTCGGTCGACCAACTGAGAGCACTCTGCTCTCTATTGCGCACGGTCAACCAGCCAGAGGTAGATTTGCCCTCTATCAAAGCAGTCAACTGTCGGTCGACCCCGTGCACAAGCACTTGCTTGTGTGCTTGTTTGGTCGACCGTCTGGTTGACCGCATGTGCACAAGCAGCTGCTTGTGACACGCTCGATTGACAGGCTATAGGCCAAACCTGCTATATTTTCCATTTTAAAAATTATTTTTAATCTTAATGAAATTTTATAAAATCTACAAAAATAAGTTCTTATAGATACATATGAGCACAAATATGTGTGATAAAAAATCAACACATATTACAAATATGTGAACTTGATGTTAAATACAATTTTAAAAGCATAAGCTAATTTAAAATTGTTTTTTTCAAAACTAAACCTTAAAAACAAGTTTTTCTAAAACTCATATAAACACAAAAACAAGTTTCTCAAACTCATTTGAAGCACGGATGTGTATGAATAAAATCCAATACACATATAAAATAACATGAACTTGTTTTTGAGAATATCTACTCATAAAACCAAAATATAATCTAGTTAAACTGAAACGGGTTAAACCAAAAACTGAAAACTATTGTTCTTGAAGACCAATATCAAATTTGTGTGTTAGCTTGAGCAATCAAGTCTAATATATTCTTTACATATATCTAAATATTCTTACAAACTAGAGTCCTCTTAACTAGATGTGATCATCTTCTTCACTTGACTCGATCAAAAGCTTGATTTCTTAGAGTTAGACTCCTTCTTGAGTTCTTGATATGTTCTTTATACTTGAGCTCTTGAATCAACACATACACATGTTAGCTTCAAACTTGACTTTGAGTCTTTTGAAGAATCTAAACACTAATTAAGATCTTGATTAATATCTGAAACTTAAATAACACAAGATCATTAGTACTATAACTATATAAGTTAATCATCATCAAAACTAGATTGATGTGCCTTCGGGCCAACACCTCATATGTGTTTGGAAATCAATGCTCGTGTGAGAGAATAGGAACACAAAAAATTTTCCTGTTTGGCAGTTGGTGTGTGGATTTGGGGTTGGATTTTTTGACGATCGAGAAAGTGGAGAGGAAAAAAAAAGAACCAACACATTTACCAAGAAGAAACAAAACAAAACAGAAACAAAGAAAAAACCCACTGTCTCTCTTGCTCCTTTTCATGCATATCTTGGAAGTATTGGGTAAATGATCAACATTCATATTGGAATAGTGTAAGCATACTGAAAGTAATATCATGCCCTTTCTAGTTTCAGTGCAACTGCAATTATCGCGCAATGGGGAGAGCAGGCCCTAGCCACTTCCTCTCCCCACCTTCTCTTCTTTCCCGGAAGAAAAACTCATCAAAACTTCTTATATCTCAACCTAATGTCGTCATTCTTAACTTAAATCTCAAATCTACTTCTAGCAAACCCAAATTCCTAACTTCTATAACTCAACCGTAATCATCTCTGTCCTCAAAGTTTAAAGACCCAAGTCGCTGACCAAATAGTCTCTCTCTCTCTCTCTCTCTCTCTCTCTCTCTCTCTGTGAAATGCCTTGATACCCAACCCACATTGTTGTTTTACTACAACTGATGAGTGTTTTAGTGAATTTGTAGAGTTTTGGGAGGAAAGAGTGGATGATACTCACGATATGGGAGATGCCACTTGTTTGTCCCAAAATTGTCTCAGAATGACTGGTGTGGCCGGTCGTGGGACTTTGTTATTGTTGTGGTTGCAAGTTAGTTTGGACGGGTGGCAGCCTTGGCTGCCGACATATTCGGGCTTGCAAAGGAGGCAATTTGCTGAGTAATGTTATCATGTTGTCTGTCTTGTCCGGTCATGATTGTTGGTTTGCATGCATTGTTATTTCCATGGAGTCCAGCATTGTTCTACAATGATAACACAAAATCGGGCGCCAGAGCAATGCCATGTCCCTGTCTAAGGCCTCAGATGGTTTGGAAATCAATGGTTCATGTGGGAGACAAAAGCTCTTTTGGCTTTCTAGTTTGGATGATTGATGTATGGATTTGGGGTTAGATTTGTGACAGCATAGCTGTCAAGTTGTTGATTACCCTTTTGTCTTTCTGTGTAGAAACTTAACTGTGGATCATATCCCAACTATGGTTGTCTTAGGGTTTGACTCATTCTAGTACAAGTGCGATTATTTACCCAGCATAAGAGGAGAAAGAGAGACAGTGGGGGTTCTCTTTGTTCCTCGTGGTTTTTTTTTTTTGTTTCTTGGTGCTAAATGTGCTTGTTCTTTTTTTCATCTTCCCTTTTCCTTTGTGCCCAGCACACCCCCCCCCCCCCCAAAAAAAAAAAAAAAGGGCCCTTGGGGGGGTGGCGGTGGTGGAACCCACCACCACCATGACACGCACGCGCAATAGGCATGAATGTAATTTAAGACTGTATCAATGGGATTTTTCCAATATGACCTATTTTTCCCATCTTTTACCTTACCAAAATAAAATGCCAAAGTTTTGAAGCCTTATGTTGCTTTCCCCTTATGTAACTGTATGCATTAGAACTTTAGTATGTAACCAAGTTTTTAATCTGAAGTTTTCTTTTATGTATTTTAGGATGAAAGAGATGTCTAGATTTTTCTTGTTTTGCAGCACTTTGCATAAGCATTTTAAGAGAATATGATCAGCATTTGAAGAAATGCTTGTTGGTCTTTGGACAATCCTCTTATTTGTTTGTGCTCTTTATGTGATATTGCATTTGTGATCTGATTTGGTATCTGCTGTAGGTTGGAGTGGAACCAGACCTTGTGGTTTTCTTTGACTGTCCTGAGGAGGAGATGGTGAAACGTGTGCTCAGTCGAAATCAAGTTGAGTAACCTCTTTGCAAATGTTAAAATAATTTAGAATTTCAGAATTTCTTTATTTTCTTAATTATGTTTGAGTCTTCCATTTATCATAATATTCACATATATTCATCCAGGGGAGAATTGACGATAATATTGACACAGTAAAGAAACGCCTCGAAGTGTTCAACAAACTTAATCTTCCTGTTGTCAATTACTACTCTGGCAAGGGAAAAGTTTGGAAGGTATTTTGGAACGCCTTTGTGCTTTGAACAGTGATGTGATTGACTATGGCATTATCATCGTTTTCTTCTACATTTACGGTCCTGGATCCATAATACCTTCAATGTTTGTCTGCTTTTTACCTAAATCTCTTTTATCTCTATTAATGACGAATTCCAGTAGTGATAAATTCTCTTTCTTGTTGCCATGTTGTTGCCCCTTTTTGTTTGTCAATGTACAGTATTCTGTAGGCGTGGGTGTGGATGCTTTTCTCTGGTCAAATAGTGAAGCATAGTTTCTACAGTTATTGGGTATGCAATTATACTGTAGTCTCTGTCCCAGACCTCTTTTCCATGGTTAAATGGCTATACCATGACAAGAACAGAAGCAACAGCAACGTTTTTATCCCAATTATTTTAGGTCATTTGCAAGAATCCTTTTTTTCATTCAGTTCAGGGATATACCAAGGCACACATTAATTTTAACCTATCTCGAGTCCAAAGATTCCTTCTTTGAATAGTCAAGGAGGCTATCTCAAACACACTTGTACATTGAGTTTCATAGCTAGGGAAATTAAGCATGTATATATTATTTTTGCCATTTGCAATGCAGGACTTTGGGATTTGGTCCTTTCTGGAGTTAGTTTGACCATTGCACCTGGATTCTATTTCTCAGGTTGATGTATTATCAAATTATGTGTACGGATATGGTCAAGGGTCTTTAAATTATATCCAGTGTTCTAATGGCGGCCACAGCGGCTACATCGGCCTGGAAAATTTATCGGGGATGGGATATATCAGGGACATATCGGGGATATTTTCAAAATCGGATGTCAAAATCGGACTGTAAATATGCATATCTTCTTGTCTTAAATTGCATCTCAATAAGACAATATATTCATAAATAAATAAAGCAACATAAAACATCATACTTATATGTTTAACATATACTTGACTCGATAATTTGCATTAAGCTTATAAATGCATAATCACTATCCAAGTGTAGAATCTTCACAAATGTCACATTGCCACATCGCTCGAATTACCCAAATACCTAACATACAAATTGAGTGTAAAACGCTATATCGGGTCCAAAATCGGCGAAATTGCGGCCGATATATCGGGTCCATGCCGATTTATCGGCAATTTTGTGTGAAAATCGCTATATCGGTTTGGATGTGCCAATCATTGCGGCTAGGTGCCGTAACGCAATATCGGCGCAATATCGGGGTTATATCGGGGATATTTAAATACTGATTATATCATTCTCCAGCCACAACTATTTTGTTTGTTCTTTTGCAGTTAACCTTCTGTTAAATTGCTGAGGTAACATGGCGATATTTTGAGTAGCTAGGAAACTTGGCTTCGCAGTAATGTACCAAATTTGAGTTTATGCTCTGAATTCTAAGAATGTTCATGCAGTTACTAATTTGTTTATGTTTCTTCCCGAATGCTTATTTTCCAATTGCCTTCCAAAATCTGTTTATTACTAGATTGACCTTAACACTTCACATAATACTCTCATCTTCCTCTTATTGATGTTAAGTAGAGTTAATTTGACTGGAAGACTCATGTTGTTGTTTTTCCCCCGTTCAACATCACTTTCCCACTTTCTTAGCACTTCGATATCCAGTGTTCTCCATCAGGCACTTGATCCATTTACTTAAACCATCATCAGACTTTTGTGAAAATACACATCCTGTAATTGTGGGAATGCTTCCTGTGTTTCAAGGAAGCTTTTCTTTCTGAGTGCTTCATCTTTAATCCAAGGTTTGAATTTTTTTTTTCTGTGCAGATCAGTGCAGTTGGAACTGTAGAACAGGTTTTTGAAAACGTCCGCCCAATATTTGCTGCCTTAAGGTACTAGATATTCACTATCCCATCTTTTCATGTCCTCCAGTAAGAAGGTTATTGTTGTGATTAATGCAAATAATTTTAGTGAGCATGTAGATCATCATGACTACTCACTTGTGAAATTATGTAGGATAATATTGTTAGGTGGGAAAATTTTGGTAGCTATGTGACAACAGAAGTCCAGTTGCACACTTATTTTTTATCCTGTGTTTAATACTTTGATCTTTTTGCCTTCTACTTTCTGTTGCCTTTTCCTTTGGATTATTTTTTTTGTCTCTTGTTGAAAATTGAGATATCTATTTGTGTATCATTTATTTTCTGGAGTTCTATTTCTATCACATCATCCCCATGTCAAACTTCTGTAACCTCATTATGTTATTCATTTAAGCTTGACAAGTTTTCTTTATTTTTTAATTTGAGTAATTTTCCTTGAACTTCCAAATGTGTCCTTTTAACATACAAATCTAAACATGCTATGGATGAATCAACACACGTTAATGGACAATACTACACCTTGAATCATAAGTATGTTCAGATTATTGCCTCCTCTTTTGGTCAAACAACAGGTATCATGTAATTTCTATTGCTTTCCTCTTTTGGTTCTTCATGCCATGACGAGAGAAGATTTCTAGCTTAGAAAATTGAACAAATGTGGATAACCTAAATATAGTTAAATTCTCAATGCCAACTATGATGTTAGAACTTTGGCCCTCCTGAAGCCCGGGCACCGATCCCATTTATATAAGTTATAATGCATTGTGGGCCATGAATGTATATCAAGCAATTTTAACAAGAATGGATATCCTGAACGATGGTTTTGAATATTAGCCAATTCCAATATATATTGACAATATTGTATCGGGTTTTGAGGTATCTAATACAATATTTACCCTATAATAGGGCTCGTATAGGGCTATGTTGCTGATATTGACGGCTGATATTGATGATATTGATACTAGAAACCATAGGCTGATATCGATAACAATACCGAGATTTTAAACAATGTCTTGAACATACTGCACATGCCCTATAACCACTTGGAGGTTCTAATATCCTCATGATATTTTAATAAGTTTTTGATGGCCTAAGAATGGCTCGTAAGTTGTGTGAATGGCAACCGGGGAGATATGGTGGGCAAAGGAAAGGGGGAGGACGATCAGCAGGGTGGAAGTTGATCATGAGTTTTATGGTTTTTGTTGGAAGACTCAAAATATAAATATATTGCTATGAGTGGGCTTATCATGGACATAGTTATCAAGCTTATAACTATTGAAATAAATGAAGCAGCTTATATATTACCGAATTTATTGCAAAGTGAACCGAGAAGGCTTTTCCTCAAGGTTTGATAAATCGGTTGATACTGATGTCTATCGGCCATATCATATCAAACTTCAAGCATTGTCAGTCTGACCCAAAAGAAACTAGTCATTATCACTGATATTAGCTGGTAATGATTGATACCAGAGTCTAGGGTGTGAAGTATCAAAAGTTGAAACTCTGACTTATTTCAAAGCCAAAAGAATCATTATTTAACTTTTGAAAGCCAGTGACCAAGTTGTCAATGACTGAATCACAATAGAAATAAGAATTAATAATAGTGTTTAACGTTGGTTGAATTTTTTTTCTTTAGTATATTTGGTTGAATCTGATATAATAAACCGTATCATTTTGGTTAAGCTCTTAAAGTCATTTTTATATTGTCTTTGACTTAATTTAAGTTTCGAGTTATTAAATTGGATCAAATCTATTATAGAATTTATCTCCTTTGATAAGATTAGAAATTGCTAAGCTTGTTCAATAATTAATAAGAAGGAATTTTAAAATTGATTTCCACAGAATGTAATTTCTCTAATTATAGGTGTTAGATTAATAATTCAAATACCATATCTATTTACAAATTAGAAGTTCTTCAAACTATTGGATTACACAAGTGGTCAATCATAACTTGATCTATCTTCTTCATTATTAAAAAAAAAATGCTAAATGTTGCCAGTTGTCTTCAACATTTTAAAATAATTTTTAATAATTTAAGCTATTGATACCAACAATATAATAGTTCTGATCCGAAATTGTCAAAACCACTGAAACTCTTCATACAGATATAAAAGTGGCAACTAAAATTGCAACTGATTCTGAGATTTTAAACCTTATTTCCCCTCTTTTTCTGAAAAAATATAGCTACTTAATAATTTCATCACGTAGAAAAATTAACTAAGGAAGTTAAGTAGATTATGTCAGAGTGTTGTGTGATTCACATATTGGTAGAGATCGCTGAAGTTTGGTTGTAGGTTGTGAGTGGGTTGAAGTTTGGTTGTAGATTATGAGTCAATATGAGTTTAAATAAAGATTATAAAGTGGGAAGTGTTCTTATGCACATGTCAATTTCTTGAAACACATTGCTGACCCATAACCCATAAGCTCGATGTTTTGGGTGTAATGGGTATCTAACATGGTATTAGAGCTATGCTCACAAATTCAGCATTTGGGAATAATTCAGTGAGGGACAAAAGTTCATAGTTCGTGAAATATCCACAAAGTTTAGAAAATATTCTGATGTAAGTTTGGTCTTGCACCATTTGGTTATTAACCTGTCTACATTTCTACAGAGTTTTCAACGTGGTATTAAAATGTGATTTAATGTGAAAAACTCGCAAGTGAGTGAACTGCACCTTAGTAAATTTGTCTCACCTTGTATTCACATATTATTCGTGAACTTTTTGAAAATCCATGAATTCTGTTAATATGATCAAAGGCACCCCAGACTCCCAAATTGAACCTAGTTTTGCGCTTATTCTGAGCAGACTAAAAAAACAACTTGATTTTTGGCACATGCTATACTATACACATGCCGAAAAAATAAGAATTGTTGTAAAAGACAACTGGACAATGTAATGAATTTAAGAAGGATGGCAACCCAAAAGTATGTTTACAATAAAAACCATTAACTATTTATGCATTCTAATTTTGTTGTGCATCAGGTGATGGAGTCAAAACAAGATGAGAGACACTTAAAAATGTTAAAGGCGGCAAGGAATCATCCAAGATTTTTTTTTTAATATGGGGAGGTTCCTTGCTTGTTAGCTTCTGACACACTCAGACGTTCTGTCTGAAATAGGGAACAGTTATATGAATTGTATTAAATAAAGCACATTTTCCCGGCTTTTAAGCATTGCCCGGCTAATTTTCAGAAATTTGAATCGTCGAGTTCTTCAGAGCCTGCAATGCCATCGGTATGATAAATAGTTGGTATCTGAGATTGACATCAAAAAAGAACTAATGATTCATGCAAGCATTTGATCAAGGGAATTTTTGCTTTCTGCAGAGCAATTTAGCCTGAGCCTTGCCGACATGTTAATATGTTATTATTTCATCTCTGTTCTTCATTGAAGCCTGCAGAATAATCTTACAATGCTATTTTCTTGCCTCATCTTCTCTCCTGTTAGTTCACTGTCTCACATTCCTATATCATTTAAAGGTCACAGTGCACTTGCTGATTATTACTAGAGATTGTTACTAGGTATGTGGAATGCTTAAAACACCCGCGACAATTAAGGAGCAGCCGAGTTTTAGTGTGTTGCTGGAACCGAAATGCAGCATATGTTGTTGTATGTTTGATGGAAATTTGAATCGTCGAGTTCTAACTTAATGCCAAGACTTGATGCAGAAAAGACAAATTATTAATTCCTTATAGAGATTTCTAAGGAAATCAATGTTAAAGAGCAAAATGTGCATACACAGAGTACATCACACATTTCTTTAAATCATAAAACTTACACATTTTTATGTTAGATACATGTATATTTGCTGACCCATACTGGAAATTTATAGAAAACATCATATAAGGGGCAAAACATCATATAAAGGGGCATAGCAATCCAAAACAGAATTCACCAAAAAAGCCATTTATGACGAAAAATCCTTAGCTTTAAGAGTCTCTGTAATGAACTCCCAAGCAATCATGCATAAGATCTCGCAAAATCCTGAGCAGTAGCAACCCCATCCAGAATAAATCTTCCAGTAAAGCCAGAATGCACTTTATCCACCAAGTCCAATTTAGAATTCAATCTAATAGTGAATAACTTTGGTAAAAATCTTATGTTACCACAGTGAGAGTAAGCTGATAGGTCCAAATTGTGTAACTGTGTTAGCACCTTCTTTCTTAGGAATTAAAGCCACACGATCATAGTTAAATCTTCCAATTTCCAAGGACCCCAGATAAAATTCCATAAACATCTACATAATCTCCTCCCTTAACAAAATCCATGAATTCCTGAAAGAAAGAGAAATGAAAACACATTATGCCTGGAGCCTTAACACCAGCCATCTCAAAATAGCTTTTTCACCTCATCCTCAGTGAAAGCCCCCTGATATCATCAGCTTCCCCTTGGCCCCCAACCAGAATGTGGATAAAAGCCAAGGGGAAGCTGATGATATCATGGGGCTTTCATAGCCTTTTCTGATTCTAGTTGCCAAACAACAAAAGGAATTGAATTTGAGTTCTAATACCACCCAGTTTCAATCCCACTCCCTCTTTCCTCTTGCCAGACAGGCACTTATGAAAATAAGAGGAACTTAAATTCCCTTCTACAAGCCAATGGACTCTGATCCTTGTCTCCACTTCCTCTAGCTTTAGAATATAATTCATATTATCAACCACTAACTATTTGACAAACTTTTTCATTATCAATAGTAACCTATTTTCTTCCAGGACTTCAAAAGCCAACAAATCTGCCAGGAGTTAAGACTAAGTAGCAAGTAACTCATTCAAATTATATGAAATGAGTAATTCAATTTCCCTTTCTCAAAAAGAAATATTTTCGGGCGTAATATATGTTGAGGATTACAGCATATTTATTAATAATTAAGCAAATTTAAAGAAATTATAACATATCTGTGAAGAATAGAACTTATGTTGAGTAACCATAGCATATTTATTACCTATCAAAGATTTGTTTTACTGCTCGACTTCTTAATATAGTGTTAGTAAACTCATTGGGTAGGACATATATCCTAAAAAGATATTGGATTTCTTATCGGATCTAGATATGGATTCTTAAGACTGAATTGATTAATTGTGTTTAGTTTAGTTCACTTAGTTTAGACTGAATTGATCATTTCTTCTAAACAATAATTTGTGTAAATTTGATTTATCTACAAATTGGATTCCTTATTTGATCTAGATGTGGAAAAGAAACCAATTCTCCTTTTAATGGTATATGTATTAAATCCTATTGCTTTCACAAGACTGAATCCTAGATAGGTAATTGAGGGAAAAAGAAACTGCACAACACAAGGTTCCATGACTCGGTATTTTGGTCAATCTGTGCAAGAGATTACCAAGAAATGTGCAAAATTTTTATTAATTTGGTAGATATTTTCTACTCTACATGTCTGAGAGTTCCTATCTGTGCTTTGAGCCAATGGTTATGGAGAAACGTGTTGTTTAAATTATATCTTTTTTTTTCCCTCGAGGTTTTAGGATATAGGTCCCTAACAAATATTGAAATTGCATATTAGTCTCCGCAAATTCATATTTCGATATTAGTCCTCAACAATTTGAAACTAACTTACCTTTTACATCCAAATCTAAAATTAATTTATGATTAACCTCTAACCATGGTTAACCATAGGTATTTAATTACATTTTGTCGTTTAAATTGGAAATGAGCACTTGTAGGAAAATTAAAGAGAAGGGAGGGGAGATTGGAATATGGGGGAAGAGATGGCAGGGATAATTTTTGTCTTAAGAGAGTCCATGTTGGAATTGACAAAATATTTCCAAGAGTTGAGTGGGTTCGGTTCATGTGTATGAGCCGCACACACATACTGTACGAGGGTCAATCCCGTGTTAACACGTGAGATTGGTCTTCTTATAATATTATAAGAGGTTCAAATACTTTAAAGTTTTGTATCCTTGAAATCTGTCATCTTATTCACATATGTCAACGCGGAATTGACCCTCTTATAGTATGTATGTGTGGCTCACATACATGAACCAAATCCGAGTTGAGTAAGCTGTAAACCAGAGGGACTCTTTTCAATCAGTCTCAAGTTGTCGGGGACTCATATCTAAATATAAATTTCAGACTAATAACTAACTTTAATATTTGTTAAAGGACTTGTATCCTAAAACCATACTTTTTTTTAAGACTTCAAATAATAGATGTGGATTTATACCCATAACACATGTACAAAATAAATATCTCAAAGTTTAGCTTGTCCCCTAACTTCTTAATTCAACAGTGGGTGAGCTTAGTGGGTGGGCATGCATCTTAAAAATATATTGAATTCCTCATCAAGTCTAGATATTGATTCTTAAGAATCCAGATACGAAACCCTCTTTTATTTTACTTCACTCTTAGTTCATACTAAAATGATATTTTTCTTCATCTCCTTTAGGAATTTATCTAAAATAAATATTAGGTAAGTCATGAATCTTAAATAGTACATAGATTTTTTAGTGGATCTAAGTAGACAAGTAGCAAAATAGATATATCAAAGAAAGTTTTTTAAGTTTAGAGCACTCAATTTAGACTAAAATGACTTTTTTCATTCTAAACGTAATTTAAATTAAATTATTTTCTTTTTGGGGGGTTTATCTAAAGAAAAGTTATGGAGTAGGGTATGGATCCTAAAAAGTAGATTGATTCCTTTGTTGGATCTAGATACAAAAACAAAGGGAAAAAAAAAAACTCCCTTCAGTTGTACATAGTTATTAAATACATTACGATTTTGCTCTCTATACTTTACCTTTTTTTGAAATTAAGTAAAAGAGCATTAAGAAATCAAAATCTGATTACAGTTCTCCTTTAACTAAAGGTAAATTTCCATTCGCAAAAATTAGAATTCAAGCTTTCATTTCCCTTTGTCTGATACTTGGTCCCTGTTTTCTATTAGCACTAAAAAGTTTATTAGTTTAGTTTACTTAGATTAGACTAAAATGTTCCTTCATATAAGTAGTTTATATAAAATTATTTTTTTTCTGGGATTTATCTCAAAAAAAACTTTTGGGTAGGGTATGGATCCTAAAAACAGATTGAATTCTTTATTGGGTCTAAATGCGAAGAAAGAAAAGAAGAGAAAACTCTTCCATCAATTGTAAATAAGTACTAAACACATAACTAAGCTCCCTAAACTATAATAAGAACATTGATAAATCAAAATTAGCTCATAGAAATCAAAAGGTAAAGTTTCATTTTAAAATATTAGAATTCAAACTTTCATTTCCCTTATTCGATACTTTAGTCCCTATTTTTTTTTTTTTATTAGGAGTAAAAATTTTACATTAGTGGAGTTTTATTAGGAAATAGGAACATGTGGTTCTTGTCACAATTCAATGCCACAAAAATGCTATGCATTTATCTCTCAACTCAAAAATATGGGCAGGCTGTATGCAAATGCTTTATGAGTGAAACCAGTAGGTGCCATTAATGCAATCTGAGTGCATGTTTTCTAACTTAAAAGGTGTGGGCGTGTTTGGTTGCAAGGAAGTAGGCGGAAGTAAGGAAATGGGGAAGTATAATTGCTCACTTCTCTATCTATCCAAATACCAGAAAAGGAAAATACGAAAACCCTTTTCCTTTTTCTTCTCTCTTTTACACAACCATTTCCTCACTTCCAGAGTGCTACAGTTAATTTTGTGGTCATGTAAATCTCATTTGTAATAAGTTGTAACATAAAACAGTTAATTTTTTTGTCATGTAAATCTCACTTGCATTTTAATTACAGTCCATTTTTTATTTTTCTTAATTAATTTTTATTTTAATATTATTTTGTGGTCAATTTGTGGTCAACTTTTCCACTTTCACTTTCCATTATCATCCAAACACCGGAAAAGACAAAACATTTTTCAAACCACACTTCCCAACAACATCCAAACACCGGAAAACTTACTAACCAATTCTCAAGTTCCAAAGGGAACTATTACCACTTCCTCACTTCCTTACTTCCTCACTTTCACCCTTAACCAAACAGGCCCGTTCATGGAAAATTTTTCTAACGTGAGGAGCCATGAATTAGTGTTGCTACCATGTGTTCAATCCAAAATCTAGCCACATTCCCTATTTCAAGTGAATGATACGGAGTATTGGCTTAGACTTGTATATGCGCGTTGTGCACGCCCACACCCACCCCTATACCCCCACACACATGACACGTGCGCGCGCACACACGGAGGATATGTTTTGCAACACATAAATCTTTATGTGTTGAAGCTCTCTCCCACATGTATGATCCATACCATTCATCGTCATCTATATATACTCAAAGAGTTACGAGTGAAAAATCATAAATTGCTCACTCAAGACTCGTAATTTTTCATCCACAAGTGTAATATCCCTGCTCTAAAATATTGCATTTTTTTAAAAGTATTTATTTTATTTTACTGATTATTTTATTATTATTTATTAACTTGATCTACAGTACAAATTATTGTAAGATAGTAAATGATATTTTGGCCTTATGTTTATATTTAGCATTATTAAGTATTATCATTTTAATTACTAGTTAGTATTTTTTCCATTAGTATGTTACTATTATTATTATTGTAGTTGCTATTATTGTTAATATTGATATTGTTATTATTCTTATTGTATTGTTTTAGTCATTATTATTAATGGCAGTAATCAGGTTATTTTAGGCTTAGCGTGTATGCGTGGGGTATTTTTCTCACGTATATACGTCGCTGACTCTCGTCACGACTCCGTTTCCACGTATTTTGAGAAGCGGGGCATGATAACAAGCCCTTGAAAATGTATAGATCAAGGTGCAATAGTTTGGAATCTCACCACACATGGAAAAGAGATTTGGCATGTGAGCTTGTATTGTTTGTGTGTAGGATGAGACTTTAATACTCTTAGAACATAACTTAGTTATATCCACCTACAATTACATATTTTGTAATAAAATTGGACGTTTCATCCTGTTAATGTTGATCAAATATTTTGAAAGTTCTATATATCAAAATTATACATTTTGAAGGTCATTTACTAAATAAACAGTCTTTTGATAATTAAAAAGAGATAGACTTGTGTAGTTTCGAAAGGATTCAAGCCTGAATCTTTCTTACTCAAATACAATCATACATCATCTGAATACAAGATCCATTCGTTGAAATTGATCTATATTATTTCAAGTATCTATAAACCAAAAATCAAGTATTTTAAATACTTTTTGCCCATACATCAAGTAAGAAAAAAATGGACGGCCTCAATAGTGAGTTGGTTAGTTTAAAGGTATAAAACATTTGAAACCTAACAAAAATTGGTTTGTAGGGGTTTTTGAATGTTTAGATCATGACCAAATAGCTGGATCAAGAATTTATATATCTAAAGACATAGATCTAAGCAGCTCACTATTTTCGGCTGTACATTTTGCGCCGCTTGATGGATGGGCAAAAAGAACTCAAAACACTTGATTTTTTATTTTTGATTTTTAGTTACTTTAAATAATATAGATCAACTTTAACTGAGTGGATCTTGTATTTGAATGTCGGATGTTGATATTTGAGTGGGAAGGGTTAGACTCGAATCCTTTCGGAACTACACAAGTCTCTCTCTCTCTCTCTCTACACACACATATATATACATACATATATATACATACATATATATACATATATACACACACACATACATACATACATACACATACATACATACATACATATATATATGTAGAGAAAGAGAGAGATGTACCTCAACCGCCAGCTGAGAGACTCTCTCAGCTGGCAGCGACGTGACTGCTATGGTTGTAGTATTTTTGTGAGGACTGCTATCATGATCGCAGTATTTTTTTGAGAACTGCTACCATGGTCGCAGTGTTTTGTGAGGACTGCTACTTAGGTATCTGTGCCTCAGCCGCCAGCTGAGAGAACTCTCTCAGCTCGCGCCGCGACCTGGTCGCAGTCCTAAAAAAATTTAGATATTCTCAGTCTAATTAGGACTGAGACTATTGTAGCATGGTCACAGTCCTCACAAAAACACTGCGACCATGATCGTAGTCCTCACAAAAACATCGCAACATTGCAACCATGGTTGCAGTCCTCAAAAAAAACACCGCGACACTGCGACCATGGTTGCAGTCTTCACAAAAACACCGCTACCATGGTAGCAGTCCTCACAAAAAAAATACTGCGACAGTTTAATTAGGACTGCGATCATGGTAGCGTGGTCGCAATCCTCACAAAAACACTGCGACCATGGTCGTATTCCTCACAAAAACACCGCGACACTGCGACCATGGTTGCGGTCCTCACAAAAACACTGCGAGCATGGTAGCAGTCCTCACAAAAAAATACTGCGACCTAGTCACATTCCTTACAAAAAAACTGCGACCATTGTAGCGCTGCGCCCAATATTTGTTGCTGAGATTCAGTCACGTCGGACAGTTGAGATACATTTTCTCATATATATATATATATATACACACACACACACACACACACACACACACACACATATAGATATATATATATATATATATATATATAACAAAGACTGTGATCAGTCTCCCTATAAACCCACTCTCGCCTTTTTACTAGTAAGTTAGGTCTCACTGGCATAAGTCTAACTATAATTTCTAGGGATGTAAATAGTTCGAATACAGTCAGATATGGGTTTTATCATATCTGTATCCGGAGTCACCTTCTAGATATGAATTCAAATACAAATAATTTTCTGAAAGAAATCTATTACCGTATCTGGTAAAAACGGATATGGATACAAATCGGATATACAACATATGCCAAAAAATAGCAAAATTTGAACACTCTCCTATTTTATCAAGGTGTCAGTTGGGAAAGAGAAAAAAATGAATATTATGCATAAAATAAACATACAAAGCATAATTGAGTTATCACTCCAATTTTTACTATTGAGTTTGGGTTAATTTATTTACATTCTTATATAGATATAAACTTATGGGTAAAAGTAATTAAATATAATTGGCCCAAACTCAAACTAATATCGTATAGGTATCTTAGAAAAATCCAATATCAATATTCGTATTCATATCTGTATCCAAGTGGATAGCATATTTTAACATCCATATCCACATTCCACATTCTAAAGGATACAATTACATATTCGATTCAGATAATCCAAATCCGTCTACATCCTTAAAAATTTCAATAATTTCGATCCCAAGTAAAGTAATTTTTTAATTTGTTAATGAATATACACGTTGCTAAAACTTTGCATTTAATATTCCGAATAATTAATAAAGAGGAAATTGAGAATATATTTTGCAAATAAGGAGGAAAAAAAGAACAAGAAGGGAAATATTATAAATACTTTTTATTAATTCTATTTTATTATTATAATAATAAAATAATAGATAAAAGACATTAACAAAATATAATTCGTGGCCTCAACTTAGCAAAACTCTTATACCTAACTAAAATACGCTATTAATAGTAAAAATATCACAGCAATAATATGATAATACATATAATGAATATTCCACATATAGTAAAATTTTGTTATATGTTGTAAATAGAATGATATATAAATAAAATTTCCGTCTTCAGTCTCATCCTTGCTATCTCTTTCAACGTCAAGTAATATTCCATCTCATGAATGTAATATATAAATATAAAAAAAATAAATGCACTGTATTAACAAATATAACATATAATTGCCCCCAAAAAATACAAATAAATAATTATTGAATAACTACCATCACCAATAGGAACAAACAAATAGTTCTCCCCATCTTTTCTCCTGTAGGATTAGGTTTTACGTAGTTCATACCAGTATACCACGGATTCGGTTCTTGTGTGTGAGCCACACACACATACTATAAGAGGACCAATCTCGTGTTGACACGTGGAAAAGATGTCGGGTTTTAAAGAGACAAAGTTTTAAATCTTCCTCCAAATGTAGTGCTGATAGCTCTGCGCATGACGATAGAATAGTGGCCATCGTGACCGAATTGGGATAGAAGCCGCCTTGCTGCATTCGCCGGAACATATCCAGTGATGCTCCGGCCATTCCAGCTGATACAAACCCTCCGACGACTGCGCTTCAGTTCACGACATTGGGTGGGTGTAAAATGTAAAGAGTACGGATGTGAGTAGAATTTTCCAAAAAGATGCTACAGTTAGTGAAAATTAACTACAACTAATGGAAAAATAATATGCCGAACTAAATGTTCTATATTCAACTAGAAGTTATACAAAAGAAAGATTTGTACCGAACTTATATATATTTTTATATGTTTTAGACATATTTGCTAGTTTAGACCGTGTTTAGGAAGTGCAACACAAAAATCAAGTTTACTTATAGATATCAAATCTGTGGATAATATTATCTTAAATATTATTATCTTAAATATTAAATTTGTTGAATTCCATTTGCGCATTATATAAAATTTTGAAAGTGAAAATCTCTACACTGACTAATTCTTTTTTTAGCATTATAAAATAACTTATTTGGTAAACAAAAATAAAAAATAAAAATCATGTCGAAGCAAATACCTCACTCTTTGCATTGACTGTGTGCAAGAGCATTGAGTATCTATAGAGATTCTGTCATTTTCATGCTTCACTTGAAAATTTGCATTAATGATGAACCTAAATGACTTGCCTTCCCAAGGAAAATAGAAGTGATTAGCATTGCATTTTTCTTAATTTTCTGTCTTCTTAAGAGAATATATATTTGCATCACATGTTTTAGAAGAAGTTGACGTTAAAAGAAGACACAAGTGCTTAACCCATAAACATTATGTGATGACTGTTAAGGTCCATCAGAAAATAAATATGAAAGTATAATATCAATCAAAAGTTATAATGAAATCAAAGAATTCATCTATTAAAGCCAACTCAAAGATCTAGCTAATATTTAACACTTTTTCATCCTCTTTTTTCTTTTCTTTTGTTCACTCAAAATCTATCTAAATCTGAGTCCTAGTCAGAAGATAAGCAAGTGCTGGAACTCTAAAATGTTCTAGGTAATTATCAGTTTCTTAAAAGAATTAATCAGATTACCCAAAAAAAATAAAATAAATAAATAAATCAACCTGATCATTGCAAGAGGCTACCAAAAACAAATCAAAGTGCAGACTGATACTTCATTTTATATCTGCCAAAAATCTTCCACCAATTAGGACCAAATTCATCTTTTATAGCAGGAATTGAGTCCTTGCAGTTTATTCAAGTGAAATCTGATTTGTCTCTTAATTACTCATTTTTTGCACAATTTAATCCTGACATCTTATACATAGTTTCCATGTGTGGAAATAAATCTGCTGATGTTTCCTGCTTCAAATTATTTTATTTCTTGCTCTTGGTTTGGGGATTTGATGAGGAAATCAACCTCGCTGGTAACTGTTTGCTGAATAACTGGACATGAATGGAGTGATACTTGGGACTTTTCATGGTTAGTTGGAGTTCTATGCAAGATTTTGCAGTCTTTGTGCAATTTCCAAATGCCAGCATGGCTTTTGTAGAGGTAATTTCTTGAATTAATTCGAATGAGCTGAAGGCGCGAAAAAGCTGTCAGCAATCATCCAATGAAAACAAAGAGAAAGACCCTTTTATTTTTTATTTTTTTTGAGCAGAATTAACTAAAGCCATAGCTACAAAACTACAAATGAAAATATCTTCAACATTGGAAATGTGCATGAATCAAGAGCCCAACGCAAATGAGTTCACACAGATAGCAGTGCCTACTCTGATCTTTAACCATTAACAGCTTAAAAAAAGCCAGCTACATTGATCTTCATCCTAGCAACAAGATGGGGAAAAGGAAAGAAAGGAAGAATCTCGATCAAGATCAACAACAGGAACGAGTTAACTGATAAAACTGATCGATCCATCAGTTCAGAAATCGAATGGTGGCCGGCTGGAACACGGTAGCAGGCCGATCAGTGTAGACATGGGGCAGGCCGCCGACGATAGCAGCAGGTGCCGCACAATCTAATAGGACCATTGCATACAAATTCCGTTGAAGGGCACTTCTCTCCACCAGCACCAGCTTCCCCGCCGCCCAGAGCAGCGCCTCCACCTTGAAGCTCTCGAACCTCATGGGCCGCGGCATTTCCCTGAACACCAAAAGCGGAACCCCGTCTCGAACACGGACCACCTCCGTGTTCGCAGCACCCCGATCTATCTCCACGACGAAGTAGTGACGATCTCCCCACCGGTTCTCGTAGATTCCACGAGTGTACAGCTCCACCCTGGGAATGGAGTCGGCCCCATTGACAATGACAAGGCCCAGCATGCCATTCCCAACCCTGCCCAGCTGCATTCTTGCATCCGCGGGAGCCGGTGGCAGTTCCAAGAACGATGTCATGTTGTTGACGTTGCCGGCCATGATGTCGAACCTGAGCACTGAACGCGGGTGCGCAGTAAGCCAGTACGCGAACCCGCCGCAAGAAACGCCGGTGTTGAGAACGATGTCGCGCTGATCCTGCAGCATGATGTTTTGGTGGGTGGCCCATCGGTTGGAGCGGGAGGAGAATGCATGGAAGGTGTAGCCGCCCAGGCGCTCGCCGACGGCGCAGATGACGTGGTAGCTCTCGAAAGGATGTTCAGGGTGGTGGATGGCGAGGACTACGTCTACGTCGCTACTGTGACTGTGACCGGGAGGCCATGGACTGGTGGCGGGGCCGAGGGGGCCTCTACAGCGGTTTCTTGGGGCGAACGGGTTGCAGATGTAGTAGTTGGACCGGGCGTCGTCGCGGCAAACGGTGAAGCCTCTGGAGGAGGCGCAGATGGTGAGTTCGCCTGGGGGGTTTTCTGTGTCGACGGTGGGGAAGATGGGAACAGGGATAGGAATAGGACGCCAGATTAAGGAGCGGTTGTTGCCATCGTCGTCTTGGTAAAAGATGGCACTTGTCGATCTCCCTGGCTGGTAGCTGAATTCTTGCAATTGATTGCCGGCCATTAACGCAAAGATTTGGAGGAGGGATTTCTTAATTGTAGAAGAAGAAGAAGAAGAAGAAGAAGAAGAGGAGCAAGTTGCAGGTTGGTTTCTTGGTTGTTGTCAAGAGAGGATGGGTGCGCTTATTAATTTGGAATTTTCTTGAGAGAGAGAAGGGGAAGATGAGAATAGAGACACAGGCATGCAGTAGTGCTCAATTTGTGGGTATTTATAGTGTAGATTATTAGTGGCAGTCACAGATTCCAGAGTGAGTGAATTTTCATGTTTCAGTGGACAGAGAGATCTATCTCTATGATGTCAAGTGACTTGGAAAATCTGCAGGCCCCTCACTGACTTGGCTTGGGGCGTGCAGGTTAAGCTGTAGAAATTACGTTTGCTTGTTTTAATCCATGAGAACTTCATTTTGCAATTAATTAATTAATTAAGATGGTGCCAGCTAGGACAAGGGAAAAATTGGCACAAAATCAAGATGAATTATATGCACTCCATCTGGATGGCTTTTGAACAGAACCATTACTTGTAGGGTTTAGCCTTAAAACCAAGGTCATTAATTGCTCTGCTGTGAACAGAAACTAATTATACTAAGGAGTTAGAAGTTTCCTGAGGCCTAAACAATGAAGACTAATTAGTGACCCACATTTCTAATATTTTAATTTATTTGTGAAGGAAGTTCCATGAAGATAATACATATATGAGACTGGAATGAAACTAATGCTATTTTTGGCAAGTAAGGCTTGAAAACTTTGGAATACTCTCTCTTTTTTGGTAGTAATTTATTTTTCCTCTTAATAATATATCAATTTGTTTATAAACCAAATCAGTTTTGATCTCTGAACATTCTTTGAGTGTATATTTTTGTGTGCGTTGGGGTAGGGGATGGTTTGATACTTGATGTGTAATAATTGGTAACCTGTTGGTGTTGAAATTATTAGCCCACTAGCAATATCTCTGATGTTTTGATTTACTTCTAAATAAACTCCTATGCAAATAATATACATACTGATTGGGAAAGAAACTAATGCCACTTTTGGGGCGTTAATCTCTCACTCATTTTCTACGCTATTTAGTCCAGTTAAAATTTTATTAAGAAAATGAGAAGATAAGTGCAGAACAAGAGAGAGGTACTCCCTCGTCTTTCCCCTCCTACTTCAAGAGACTCTCTTGCAACAGCCAAGAAACCAACCTGCAGCTTCTTCTCCAAGCACTCCCTCCTCCAAATCTAGCTGCATTAATGGCCGCCGGCGATCAAGACTTCAACTACTATCCAGGGAGATGGACGAGTCACATCTTTTACTATGACGGCAATGGCAACCGCTGCATCTTAACCTGGCGTCCTCCCCCGGCCCCTGTTCCCATCTTTTGCGGCGTCGAGGGCGCACTCACCATCTGCTCCTCCTCCAAAGGCTTCACCGTTTGCCGCGACAAAGCCCAGTCCAAGTGTCCAACTACTGCTTCGTCGACCCCTTCGCCCCCTCCCACAGATGAGCGCCCTGCTCCATCGGCCCCCTCGGCACCCGTTCAAATTACCCCATTTCCCGGCGGCCACGTAGACGTAGTCCTCGCCGTCTACCTCCAGTATGAACCTCCTTGCGTGACACTAGTCAGCCTGCGCTTCCACATCATCTGCGCCGTCCGCGAGGGTGATCACGCTGGCCGCTACACCTTCCAGGGATACTCCTCGGCCACCGACTGATGGGTCTCCCGCCGGGGGGATCGCTCCCAACACCAGCGTTTCTTGCGGCCGGTTCGCCTACTGGCTTACCGAGAACCCACGTTCAGTGCTCAGGTTCGACATCATGGCCGTCGACGTCGACAACATGACATCGTTGTTGGAGCTGCCACCGGCGCCCGCAGAGGCCAGAATGCAGCTGGGCGGGGTTGGGGATGGCACGCTGGGGCTCGTCATTGTCAATAAGGCCGACTCCAGGCCCAGGGTGGATCTGTGCACTCGTGGAATCTACGAGAACAGGTGGGAGATCGTGATTACTTCTACGTGGAGATAGATCCTGCTACGAACACAGTGGTGGGTTGTGTACGAGACGGGGTTCTGGTTTTGGTGTGCAGGGAAATGCCGCGGCCCATGAGGATTCGAGAGTTACAAGATGGAGGTGCTGCTTTGGGCGGCGGCGGGGAGGTGGTGGTGTTGGAGAGAGACGCCATCGAGAGGAATTTATTGTATGCAATGAAGGTAGTTGCCAGTGACCAGCCTGCTAGCATCGTTGATGGCCTCCCTCATGTCAGCCATCATCTGATTCCTGCCAACTACAGTTGGTGGTTTTCTCTTGAAGTCAGTTAGTTTTATCAATTGACTATAATAAAAGGGTCTTCCTCTCTCTGCTCCCTTGTTTCTCTGTTTTACAGTTGATGCTCATTCAAATTAATTGAAGAAATTATTATGCACCCAAAAGCCATGCTTGCATTTGGCAATTGCACAATGACTGCAGACATTTGGATATAACTCCAGCTAACCATGAAAAGTCTCAAAGTATCAGTCCATCATGTCCAGGTTGATTTTTTTCCATCAAATCTCAAAAACCCAGAGCCAGAAATAAAATAATTCGAAGCAAGCAGCATCAGCATGCAGGTTTATTTTTATGGAACCTATGAAGAAGACGCTAGGATTAAATTGTGGAGAAAGTAAGAGATTAATCATATTTCACTTGAATAAACCGAGAGGACTCAATGAATGATGCAAGCATGCCTCCTCGCCTTGTTCACTGACCCGAACCACACCCCTGAACCGGTCTAGACCGTGCACAAGTCACTTGCTGATGTGGCAGTGCTGGGTATCCAATGTGGATATTGGAATATTCCCCCTTTTGCTGTATATCAGTGGGAACCAGCCTCAAGAAACCCTAGGATGAAAGATTTGCCTCTCCTTATTTTGCTATTTTGCTTTTATCCAATTTGTTGTTTTGGTGTTTCTTTGTCATTTGAGTGCTAGATGATGAGGGGGAAAACACTTCCTAAATGCCAAGGCAGTGACTTTGAACAAGTATTGCAACAAGGAACTTGGTCCTTGGTTGATTTTTGGCACATAAAAGATGAAATATGAGTCTGCACTTTGATTTGTGTTTAGTAACCTCTCACCACTATGACCAGGTTGATCAATTTTGTAAGAAAGTTTGAAACTGATACCTACCTGGAGCTTTAGAGTTCCAGGACTCAATTATCTTCTAGCTAGGAGAATCCAACTCAACTTTAGATAGATCTTTTCTCCAGATTTAACAAAAGAAAAAGGGAGAAAAAAAAAAAGGAAAAAAAGACATAAAAATGTGTTCATTATGTTGTCCTCAATTAGAAGAGTTCTTTGATTTCATAACCTTTGATTGATATCACACTTGAATCTTCTTTCGATTAATTAAGTAGAAGCTACTTCTGTCTTCTTTTAAACATCGTTTCTTGCCAAACATGTGATGATTCTTCTCACAAGTTGGGTGCAAATCAGTTCTATTATCCCGAGAGAAGTCATTTTGGTTTATGATTAACACAAATTTTCAAGTTAGACCTCCTGAAGATATAGCAAGTTGATTGGCAAACTGGATCATCAAGTGAAAGAAACAATCACAGACAAACTATTTCAACTGAAACTCTGAGATGATAAGAAACCAATCCCAACAAATCAGACTTGTAAAAATCTTAAATGTCAAGATCCGATCAATCTTGTATCATCATCAGGAATAACCCAAGAAAATTTTGAACAGAAAATGATCAAGAAGCTCAAGAAGCTAAGCTAATTTCTTTTTTTATTTATTTAAAGATTTTTCAATCCAGAAGATAATTACAAGATAGTTACATAATTAGACTAGTACATCAGCAAGTGATTCTGATTTTCCTATTTTTTATACAAAGTTATCAAACAGCCAAAGACGAGGGATCTCTTCGGGGAAAAGATCCTGCTAGTAACAACTCAAACTTGGCTCAGCTAGGCATATCACAATGCACTGGGTTAGATTTGATCAATCTTCCTGCGGTACATGAAGCTAGTTCAAATCACACGCCCGTACAAACTGCTCGCATTGGCAATGCATCAATTTGTTATTGGAGCAAAGAAAAAGGAAACAGCACAATCAAAGAATGTAATATCCCTAACCAATAATACTACAACAACAACTAAGCCATTTGTCCCAAGTATTTGGGGTAGGTTACATGCACTAAAAGAGAATTACGCTGGATCGGACACATGGATCAGCTTTCTCCACTCATTCCTATCAAGCAATATGCTTCACTATGAACATGAACCTAACAAATAATACTGTATTCTTAAAAAAAAATTTCATGTATTTATTTTTTCTATACTCAAATTTTTTTATTCATTATTATTTAACTTGATTCATGACCTGTTATTATTGATACATATTAAATAATTATTTACCTTTATATATATGTTATTAATATTAATTATTGATATTAGTAATAACTATTACTGTTATTTTTAACTATTATTATTAATTGTAGTTACTATTAATTATCATTCGTGTTATTAATTATTATTAGTATTATTCTGTTACCATAATTGTTATTATTACTATTACTATTCTTCTTGTTTATATTATTGTTGATTGTAATTAGTATTATTATTACATATTGGTATATTATTGATCATTATTATTATTATTATTATTATTATTATTAGTGCATTGTTGTTAGCATGGTATTATGTGATATTATGTATTATTATTGATATTATTATTCTTATTATTATTATTATTTTCTATTTCCTTATCCCCTTTACCAATTATCCTATACCCAATTCCCAACCCACACCCATGAATCCAACCCATACCCTTTAGCTTCTACCCAAACCCATTAAGCAAACCCAACCCACTATCTAATTCCCTTTATAAACATCTCATCCTTATCTCCTTATTTAATGCTAAACCTAACCCTAACCATTAATAAATCTTTTCTTCTTCTATGCACGCCCGCCAAGCATGCAGCCAAGCCTCACCACCCTTACAGCCATCTCCTTCTCCGGCAAACCACGGCACCACCTCCCCCATCTTCTTTCCTCCTTCATCAACTCCATCGAGCACCGTATCCTCGGCGAGCCTCCGAGCAACCACGCCCAATAGCCCCCTCCAATTACCGAGACCACCTCTCCCATGACAACCCATGTCGAACACCTTCCTTCCATGACGCAACAGCTTTATTCCCATGCCGATTGTACCTGCTGCACTCCTCCTTCGATCTCTTTCGCCGGCTAACTCCGGAGCCGCCTCCTCGTCGTGCACCAGGCCGGGAGCAGCCCCCTCTAGCCAAGAACAACCCACGCACACTCCTATGTGGTGAAATGGTTAGAGCAATTGATTCATACCTGTTTTGGTCCTGTGCTCGGAGCCCCTGGCACTCCTCCGCACTCCGTCGTGATCCTCTGCGGCAACCCGATCTCCTCCGTGAGCACTCCGGCGAGCCGTCAACTCTCTCTGCGGCCTCCACCTCCTTTGCCGTGATCTACAACCATGGCCATCGTGCCCATCCTCTACCCATGCATGAGTTTCCTCTTAACTCCCTTTCTTTCACCATTTCTCTCCTTTCATATTTGTATATATATGGATATGTTTAATTATTTGGATGTGTTGTGTAAATATTTGCATGTTAGTGAGTGTATTAATGTGTATGCTTTTGTTTATATGTTGTAGTGTGTGCTATGTGCATGAGTGTATGTTGTGTGTGTTATGTTGAGTGGACATGGGTATGCATGATTATATGTGTGTTTATATATGTGTGAGTGTGTTTTTGTAGGTGTATGTGTGTATTTGCATGCAAGTGTGTTTATACACACACATACATACACACACGTATGTATGTATATAGTATATGATGTATGCATGCTTGTGTACATGCATGTGTACGTGTATGTACGTGTATGTATGTGGTGTGTGTATGTGTATGTATATGTTAGTGTGAGTTCATATATTTTTTTGCATGTTACAGCGGTTACGGACTCGTTCGTGCGATCCGAGCTCCGCAACAAAAGACTCAGATTTGTACTTGTTGTGGACCCGATATACTGACGATTTGAAGACCGCTCTATGGGATGATTCAGAGATTCTTACTGGTTCGTGCAGTAAAGACAAGACGGCGATTCGGTTTCAAAACAGCATCATTTCATGTGAGTGTTTGTTTCTATGTCATTTTCTTATTTATCATTGCAAGTAGTATATATATATATATATATATATATATATATATTATACTTGTTATATTTCATGTGATTATCTGACATATTTAACTAGTATGATTACCCGTACCATTTCATATGATGTCAGTGAGTGTACACTTTAGTTATACAGTTTATCTGAACGCTTATTAGTGTCATTTCCTGTGATAGTTGGTTACCCTATTGATTCAGGACTATTTGTGGTACACAGTAGACTGTGACTTGATTTGATCTATTGATCATTTGGCTACTTCATATTTGAGGATAGAGTACATATCATATATATACTATTTATCGGATATTTAATTGGTGATTAATTTTGATGAGAACTCATTTAGGTATTTGAGGACATAATAAATATGATATTACTTTATTAAGATGTCTGATCTTCTTGATACTTGGATTGATATGGACTTGGAGTTAATCGGTAATATATATTTTTACATTGGATCTCGATTAGTTTATAGAGGAGATGATCTTGTTGGATCATCACCAGGAGTTGTGCGTATAGCTTACCTTTGATATCGATATGTAATATGATCTTGATTTTTGATATTGAAACAAGGACTTTCAGATTTATCCTGATTATATTAATGAGTATTGATGATCTTATTGATGTTAGATGCTAGATGTAGAGATAATCTAGATTCATATTAATTGAGGACATTACACTCTTTAGTTATGGTCTTAATTATGGTTGGATAAGTGTGATATTTAAGAATATTCCATTTTTTATTTGTGATCTCAGTATTGTTGTTATAGTTGATCTCGAGGATATATTCAGTACTTCTTGATTAGTTCTTGACTACTTCAGTTATTCAGTTATAGAGATAGAGTTATGGTGGGAGTGATTTCATTGATATCAGAATTAATATATATTCAGAGATTGATAACAGTTATTGTGTGATCTCAGTTATTGGTGACTTAAAAGACTAGAGTAGATTGATGAATATGTGTAGAATGGATTTACCTGAATTAGTAGATTTGTTATGTTTTTGGATCTGTAATTGAGATTGATGAAAGGGAAAGTGGATTGATGACATTGTATCAGATTGAATAGTGATGATCGGTTAGAGGTAACTGAGTGTTTATTTTATTATATTGAGATTGGGACAAACCGTCGCATATAGAAAATCATACTAGATTGATAAGATGAGAGAGTTGATTGATTATTTATCGGACTTGTGGGTTACTGTACCAGATTACTCTGATATGGATTGATACTTGATATTTACGATGATTATATTAAGACTATGGGTTAATTGATCAATTACTGATATCACTTTAGTACGGATAGATGAGATTTGACTGATTCTAGATGGGACTGTATTGTAAGGGATCAATGTCTAGACCTGTTACTGTAATTATTCATATTACTAAATTATTGAGAAAGTATCGTTAGACCGTAATACTCGGTACAACTCGATTCATTGTATACATGGTTATCGTTACTGTTCACTGTTCTTATTACTGTTCACCTGTACACGATTACTGTTACTGTTACTGTCACCACATCGTCTCAGTATTCTAAGTAATATGGATATTGCTTATTTTAACTGAATTGAATAATAATGTAAATGAAAAATTACACTGAGATTGGAAAAATTGATAGAGGAGACAGCATCTGTATTTTAGGTGGACCTAGGATACAGATTGCGCAGCCGACTTACGGTTTCACTGTAGGTTCTGGGGGATGACTGACATCCCATCTGTTTATTATTCCACAGTGTTACTTTGAGTATTGCTCCATGGTGATATTGTGAGTACTGTTACTGTTACTGACTACCTAACGGTAGGGTCTGGTTAGGTACCAGGCATCTGGGCCGTGGTCCCCGGTATGTACAGGACCCACCTAAAGCATGGACAATGTCTCCAACCAATCAGTTTCAATAACATAAGACCTCGATTGGCACGAGTAGTAGGCGTAGTATGGGATGTATCTATTACATGTGGCAATTAACGTTCGTTGACATAATAAATAATAATGTACTATAAGTGATTGTCTTTGCCTGATACATGTATGTATGTTGGACACCCGATGATACATCTGACCTGATTGGATATTTGACTCTAATACTGATTATATATAGATTGTGAAGGACACCTGACATATGATTCTATCACTGATGACCTTATTTACTATCTATTTTTGTTTGCATATTACTACAGTCTTATTCTAGTTTATCGTTTCATTTCATATGCTCACACATTATATGCATGTGTACTTTTCCTTTATTTTACACACTTATTGGGTCGCTTTCTAACGACCCTAGATTTGCATATTCAGATATTGGATGTTTTGTTTATTTGATCAGGTTTCGTTGAGATCGTACATGTTGTGAAAAGCTGGAGTCTTTCTACCTATTCTGGTATTATTGTTTTCCTTTATTCCTACTATTATTCTTTAATTTCTGTATACTAGACTTAACTTTTATTCCATTTCTTATTTCATCTGAGATCATGTGTAGACATTATATGCATTATTGCGGTGATGTTGATTCTTCATAGTGATTATATAGCTTGTTTAGATTCCCTTAGGCTTCGCGTATATACGTGGGGTTTTTTCCTCGCGTGTATACGTCGCCGACTCTCGTCGCGACTCCATTTTCACGTATTTTGAGAAACGGGGCGTGACAAAGAAAGAAGAAACAAGAAACATGTGAAATATCTGAAAGCTTCAAAGTTTCTCACTATTATACCGCTCCTGTTAGCATGAATTTGATCTTGAACAGAAACATGAAGAATTCGGTGAGGAAGAACTGCACCCCGCAAATGCATCTGGCACCAACAAAGTTAAGAAGTCAATTAATCTGCAAATGTAACGCCCCGATCCTAAAGATACGGAGTCGTTATGGCGACGCCTATACGCGAGGAAAATACCCCACGTATACGCGCTAAGCCTAAATTGTAACCTGAACAAGCTATAATCTAAACCATAAAAATCACTGCAATATGACATATAAAAGCTACACATGATAACAATATGAATGACAGGAAGAAAATGGCAGCTGAAAGCAATACAGATAGAGTCATGAAATAACAGGAATAAAGGAGAAATGAGGGTACCAAAATGAAGAGAGGGAGACAGTGACCAACTCCTCGCAATGTGTACCAACTCATCGAACACCTGCACATTAGAACAATCGTCCAATATCTGGACGTGCAAATCCAGGGTCGTCAGAATGCGACCATAATGAGTGTGTGTGTAAAGGGGAAAGAACTCGTGCAGAAGAAACAATGTGCATAATTAGTAGTAAGAGCAACAGTAAATAGAAAAGGTTAAATAACAAGATAAAAAGCTGAACAGTAATACACATATGATAAAACATGAATACAGGTAGTAAACAAATGGCACAACTGTAAATATGCAATTAATGTCAAGGCGTGTAATCTATCACATGTCACTAGGTTAGCATCCAACTCAGGTCATAAGTCTGGTCCTGGTCATGATAATCAGGTCATGGTTAAAATCTTGAGTCTAACATAATGATATACAATCAGGTGATTACAGTCAGTCACAAAGCATCAACAGTTTATTATTAATTATGTCAGCGAACACCAATTGTCACATATAATAGACGCATCCCATACTACGCCTACCACACATGCCAATCGATGCCCTTAAGTTATTGAAACTGATCGGTTGGAGACATTGTCCATGCTTTAGGTGGGTCCCGTACATACCCGGGACCACGGCCCAGACTCCTGGCGCTGAACCAGGACCTACCGCTAGGTAGTCAGGAACATGTAAACAGGAATAAACAGGACGGGGTGCCAGTCACCCCACGGGAACCCTGCAGTGGAACCCTCTTTCGGCTGCGCAACCTAAATCCTAGATCCACCCAAAATACGGACGCTGTCTCCTCCATCAATCTCCCCAATCCCAGTGCAAGTTGTTTGTTATCATGTTTTAGTTTATCAAGTTTATTTAATGTGCATGTTACTTTAATTACTGGGATAACTCAGTGGTAGTCACGGTAACAATATCAGCATGTGAAAGTCAAGATACCGGTATAACAGGAGTACAACATGTCAAGTAACAGGATACCGGGATAATAGGTATATAACAAGTAAACATGCGGGTGTTGTTACCGTGTAATAATATTTTCCCAGCAATTTCAGTAACATGAACATGATAGTTGTCAGGTAGATATATATTAAGATTTCTCAAGTGAATCAAGATATCCAGGCTGAGTAATGATCTACTGTCTAATAACTCTGAAGTACAACACTATTAATATCAAATAGCTCACTAACACAATAGCTCAATCTCTCAAAGTAATCAATGTCTAACATCATAGCAAGTCCATATCAACATCTGAATGAATCATCATCAAGTCATCACCAATAAATGAATATCAAGTCTGGAAAGTACTCTACTTGAATATATCATCTCATCTTAATGCAGATCGGGCTTTATCATAAAACATGTAAATCCAATGACCTATAACTCAAGTTCAGTCCAACTCACAGTCCAACTCTGAATTAGTCCATGTACCCATCAAATCATCATAATCTTTTAGTAAAGTAAGATCACATCCAAAATCCTCTATCAGCTACTCTATAGAATAGTTACTACTGATACTTAACATCAACCAAAATATCATCTAATGAATCTCAAAGGCCAACAACGTCAATCTCATCTCAAAACAAGTCAGGCTCCAATATAAGGAACATAGATTCTGGATAATCTCTAACTCAAGATCAATCTAAATCACAACTCAATTAATTAGTCATACCTGCTATGTCCTCAAATACTCAACTAATAAGGTCAGGTCTAATTACCGATCATCATTCAATGTAAATAACATAAGTCCAGATCAATCCAAAGTCACCCTATTCAACTCACATTCCCAACAGTTACATGATCGTCAAGTATCAATATACATCAATGAATCTGATATGATAATTGTCATTCCAACATATATTCATAATCAAGCTCCGCTCTCTTACTCTAATAATTTAATCTGATTCCCAAGTCTTCTCAATCACTACTCCTATTAAGATCAATCATTATATCCCAACACTCAGTATCATAACATATCCATGAACATGCATCTAAGTTCTATCATGCTAAATCAAGTCATTCCATCATATATCCATCCATAATATATATCCTCGATATCATATACATCATCTATATCCTATACACAACTCATGTATCAAGTCCACAATCCATCAAGTAACCATACACAGTAGTCAGACTCATATTAGTCGACTAAGACTATATACAAGTCGACTAGGGGAAAGTGTAGTCGACTTAACAAATTAGGATAAGTCGACTAATCTGGTTAGCAACATGATACAGCTTCAATTCCGCACATACTCTCAATCTACCAAGGGACTCACTGCTTCTCTCATGCACACTTCCCACAGCATATAGGTTCTACCTTATGTCTATACACAAATTGTCCAACACTCATATGATAACAAGGGATTCTAACGTCATAAATGTATGCATCTCCTATTCCATGCATTCGTCATGTAAAATAAAGGGAAAGGCAAATCCACTTCTATACTAAAAGTTATCCACACTCATAACAATATAACACATTAAATGGTTCATCACATACATAAAAATATTTACAATTACTCCAAATTTAAAGAATGAGAGAGATATGAGGAGAAACACTCACCTTGGGGAATCTGCGCGTTGTCGGGCGAGTCGCCGTTACGGTCGCCGTGGCGCCGCTCTTCGCTGTCGGACTACATAGGACGGTAGCCAGGGTCCTGGGGAAGACCTGGATGCAATCTGGAGGTCTCGCGCTTGCCGGAAGGGCCTGGAATCGCCGCTCGCCCGCTGCTTGTGCTGCTGGTCTGAAACTGGATCTGCTGTGCGCGTCGCCGGGCGAGTCGCTGCTGCGGTCTCTGTGGTGCGGTTCCTTGTCATCGGACTGCATGGGAGGGTGGCCAAGACACTGGGGAAGGTCACCGCGCTGGTCTCCGACGAAGGTCTGACGTGGATCAGGAGAACGACCTGCTCGCTCGCCTGTTGGATCTGGTCGTGCGCAGTCTGGACTGTTGGGGAGATTTGGGCCGTGTCGCTGTTGTGGTCGGCCTGCTGCTCTGTTGGACCCGGGGCTGGTCTGAGATGGAAGTGGAGGCGCCCAAGAGGACTCGGCCATGCTGCAAAAGGGAAAGGACGGCTGTGGTGAACAGGGAAAGGGGGTTGCGGCTGTGCTGATCTGTTGGGGGGGCAGATCTGGACGGGGCTGCTGTCGGAGGAAAATCTGGGCTGCCGTCCATGGCCTGTGCTTCGTGCGCAGGTGCACATGGAGGGGGCTCTGCTGGAGGTGTTCGGCTGCAAGGGGAGAGAGAGGGGTGCGGCCTGGGCTGTGGTGTGCGGCAGCAAGGGCTGTTGGGGTTGTGCGGCTGGAGTTGTGCGGCTGATGGTTGAGGAGATTGAGGAATTAGTTATTAGGGTTGTGGAAATAGGTTTAGGTTAAGGATTATATAGTATTGGGCCTAGTTTGGGTAACGGGTTAAGCCAATAAATAATTGGGTGTTGGGTTTAGGCTATTATGCTAATGGGTTGGATCCAATTAGGCTAATGGGTATAGTAATAGGAACGGGTCATGGGCTAACAAGGAGAACACAATCCACCTCCACCACCAAGATCAGTATTAACACAAATGCCAATATTAAAAACTAAATAGAGAATATATATTATTATCACTAATAATAATTAATAAACACTGACAACAAATAAAGATAACTCTATTAGAAATAGCAATAAATAATAATGGAAGAATGATTTGCTATTTACTATCTGAAATTAATTCTGCATATTCAACAATAATAATCAAGAGAGAAATAATTTAACTTGATTAATTAAAAATAATCGATAAATCAAAATAAATACTTGTGAAAAATTAAAATACAGTATTATTAGATTAGGGGTATTACATTCTACCCACCTTAATAAAAATTTCGTCCTCGAAATTCAAATAAGGTAGGGAATGATAAAAGAATCAAGAATCAAGAGAGAACAAAACAAGCTTCCACATCGTCTCGCTGGGGCACCACGCTTCCGCTGCGCGCTCTGATCTCTGCTACCAGCTTCAACGAGGAGTAACCGATCTCAAGAGATAGAATCAGGAGGAATGAATAGGAAGGAAGGATGAAATCAAGATGGACATCCAAATCACTCTAATTGAAGTGTTGGAATCATGGATATCAACAATTAAGAATGGAATTCCAAAGGGAGGACGATCAATTTCCAAATGGAGTCAATATTATCACGTGAATAGTATATGCATATTGCAGTGTCAACATAACTGTCTCAGGTTACAGGTAGGAACTAGGTTCTCTCTTAGGTCGAACCTAGGCTCTGATACCACTCTGTAACGCCCCGATCCTAAAGATACGGAGTCGTTATGGCGACGCCTATACGCGAGGAAAATACCCCACGTATACGCGCTAAGCCTAAATTGTAACCTGAACAAGCTATAATCTAAACCATAAAAATCACTGCAATATGACATATAAAAGCTACACATGATAACAATATGAATGACAGGAAGAAAATGGCAGCTGAAAGCAATACAGATAGAGTCATGAAATAACAGGAATAAAGGAGAAATGAGGGTACCAAAATGAAGAGAGGGAGACAGTGACCAACTCCTCGCAATGTGTACCAACTCATCGAACACCTGCACATTAGAACAATCGTCCAATATCTGGACGTGCAAATCCAGGGTCGTCAGAATGCGACCATAATGAGTGTGTGTGTAAAGGGGAAAGAACTCGTGCAGAAGAAACAATGTGCATAATTAGTAGTAAGAGCAACAGTAAATAGAAAAGGTTAAATAACAAGATAAAAAGCTGAACAGTAATACACATATGATAAAACATGAATACAGGTAGTAAACAAATGGCACAACTGTAAATATGCAATTAATGTCAAGGCGTGTAATCTATCACATGTCACTAGGTTAGCATCCAACTCAGGTCATAAGTCTGGTCCTGGTCATGATAATCAGGTCATGGTTAAAATCTTGAGTCTAACATAATGATATACAATCAGGTGATTACAGTCAGTCACAAAGCATCAACAGTTTATTATTAATTATGTCAGCGAACACCAATTGTCACATATAATAGACGCATCCCATACTACGCCTACCACACATGCCAATCGATGCCCTTAAGTTATTGAAACTGATCGGTTGGAGACATTGTCCATGCTTTAGGTGGGTCCCGTACATACCCGGGACCACGGCCCAGACTCCTGGCGCTGAACCAGGACCTACCGCTAGGTAGTCAGGAACATGTAAACAGGAATAAACAGGACGGGGTGCCAGTCACCCCACGGGAACCCTGCAGTGGAACCCTCTTTCGGCTGCGCAACCTAAATCCTAGGTCCACCCAAAATACGGACGCTGTCTCCTCCATCAATCTCCCCAATCCCAGTGCAAGTTGTTTGTTATCATGTTTTAGTTTATCAAGTTTATTTAATGTGCATGTTACTTTAATTACTGGGATAACTCAGTGGTAGTCACGGTAACAATATCAGCATGTGAAAGTCAAGATACCGGTATAACAGGAGTACAACATGTCAAGTAACAGGATACCGGGATAATAGGTATATAACAAGTAAACATGCGGGTGTTGTTACCGTGTAATAATATTTTCCCAGCAATTTCAGTAACATGAACATGATAGTTGTCAGGTAGATATATATTAAGATTTCTCAAGTGAATCAAGATATCCAGGCTGAGTAATGATCTACTGTCTAATAACTCTGAAGTACAACACTATTAATATCAAATAGCTCACTAACACAATAGCTCAATCTCTCAAAGTAATCAATGTCTAACATCATAGCAAGTCCATATCAACATCTGAATGAATCATCATCAAGTCATCACCAATAAATGAATATCAAGTCTGGAAAGTACTCTACTTGAATATATCATCTCATCTTAATGCAGATCGGGCTTTATCATAAAACATGTAAATCCAATGACCTATAACTCAAGTTCAGTCCAACTCACAGTCCAACTCTGAATTAGTCCATGTACCCATCAAATCATCATAATCTTTTAGTAAAGTAAGATCACATCCAAAATCCTCTATCAGCTACTCTATAGAATAGTTACTACTGATACTTAACATCAACCAAAATATCATCTAATGAATCTCAAAGGCCAACAACGTCAATCTCATCTCAAAACAAGTCAGGCTCCAATATAAGGAACATAGATTCTGGATAATCTCTAACTCAAGATCAATCTAAATCACAACTCAATTAATTTAGTCATACCTGCTATGTCCTCAAATACTCAACTAATAAGGTCAGGTCTAATTACCGATCATCATTCAATGTAAATAACATAAGTCCAGATCAATCCAAAGTCACCCTATTCAACTCACATTCCCAACAGTTACATGATCGTCAAGTATCAATATACATCAATGAATCTGATATGATAATTGTCATTCCAACATATATTCATAATCAAGCTCCGCTCTCTTACTCTAATAATTTAATCTGATTCCCAAGTCTTCTCAATCACTACTCCTATTAAGATCAATCATTATATCCCAACACTCAGTATCATAACATATCCATGAACATGCATCTAAGTTCTATCATGCTAAATCAAGTCATTCCATCATATATCCATCCATAATATATATCCCTCGATATCATATACATCATCTATATCCTATACACAACTCATGTATCAAGTCCACAATCCATCAAGTAACCATACACAGTAGTCAGACTCATATTAGTCGACTAAGACTATATACAAGTCGACTAGGGGAAAGCGTAGTCGACTTAACAAATTAGGATAAGTCGACTAATCTGGTTAGCAACATGATACAGCTTCAATTCCGCACATACTCTCAATCTACCAAGGGACTCACTGCTTCTCTCATGCACACTTCCCACAGCATATAGGTTCTACCTTATGTCTATACACAAATTGTCCAACACTCATATGATAACAAGGGATTCTAACGTCATAAATGTATGCATCTCCTATTCCATGCATTCGTCATGTAAAATAAAGGGAAAGGCAAATCCACTTCTATACTAAAAGTTATCCACACTCATAACAATATAACACATTAAATGGTTCATCACATACATAAAAATATTTACAATTACTCCAAATTTAAAGAATGAGAGAGATATGAGGAGAAACACTCACCTTGGGGAATCTGCGCGTTGTCGGGCGAGTCGCCGTTACGGTCGCCGTGGCGCCGCTCTTCGCTGTCGGACTACATAGGACGGTAGCCAGGGTCCTGGGGAAGACCTGGATGCAATCTGGAGGTCTCGCGCTCGCCGGAAGGGCCTGAAATCGCCGCTCGCCCGCTGCTTGTGCTGCTGGTCTGAAACTGGATCTGCTGTGCGCGTCGCCGGGCGAGTCGCTGCTGCGGTCTCTGTGGTGCGGTTCCTTGCCATCGGACTGCATGGGAGGGTGGCCAAGACACTGGGGAAGGTCACCGCGCTGGTCTCCGACGAAGGTCTGACGTGGATCAGGAGAACGACCTGCTCGCTCGCCTGTTGGATCTGGTCGTGCGCAGTCTGGACTGTTGGGGAGATTTGGGCCGTGTCGCTGTTGTGGTCGGCCTGCTGCTCTGTTGGACCCGGGGCTGGTCTGAGATGGAAGTGGAGGCGCCCAAGAGGACTCGGCCATGCTGCAAAAGGGAAAGGACGGCTGTGGTGAACAGGGAAAGGGGGTTGCGGCTGTGCTGATCTGTTGGGGGGGCAGATCTGGACGGGGCTGCTGTCGGAGGAAAATCTGGGCTGCCGTCCATGGCCTGTGCTTCGTGCGCAGGTGCACATGGAGGGGGCTCTGCTGGAGGTGTTCGGCTGCAAGGGGAGAGAGAGGGGTGCGGCCTGGGCTGTGGTGTGCGGCAGCAAGGGCTGTTGGGGTTGTGCGGCTGGAGTTGTGCGGCTGATGGTTGAGGAGATTGAGGAATTAGTTATTAGGGTTGTGGAAATAGGTTTAGGTTAAGGATTATATAGTATTGGGCCTAGTTTGGGTAACGGGTTAAGCCAATAAATAATTGGGTGTTGGGTTTAGGCTATTATGCTAATGGGTTGGATCCAATTAGGCTAATGGGTATAGTAATAGGAACGGGTCATGGGCTAACAAGGAGAACACAATCCACCTCCACCACCAAGATCAGTATTAACACAAATGCCAATATTAAAAACTAAATAGAGAATATATATTATTATCACTAATAATAATTAATAAACACTGACAACAAAATAAAGATAACTCTATTAGAAATAGCAATAAATAATAATGGAAGAATGATTTGCTATTTACTATCTGAAATTAATTCTGCATATTCAACAATAATAATCAAGAGAGAAATATTTAACTTGATTAATTAAAAATAATCGATAAATCAAAATAAATACTTGTGAAAAATTAAAATACAGTATTATTAGATTAGGGGTATTACAGCAAACCATCTAAGATGACGGGCACAGCTGCTGGAAAAACAATGTTCAGAAACCTCAGATTCACCCAGGCTTGAGTTAACCCTTCAATCACAGCCATCCTTCCTCATGTTGATACCAAAGTTCACACACATGAAGTATCAAGATCCAATTTCCAATCTTCTAGTGTATGTAAAATTTCTATTAAAATCTGTTGAATCCAACCACTTACTTTAATGTATGTATAGTATTTAGGAAGCATCATTACCAGTATCTTTTTATTTTTTTGATGGTTACTGATACCTCATCACTGCTTGCACATTTGAAACCATGCAGTATACTTCCCCTCGGATTATATATACACAAAAGCGATCAAAAAGATAAGAACAATGAGTATGTACCTATGAACAACTTTACTTGTTTAATAATCAGTAAACTTCTGCAGAAATTACCATAAAAAAAAGGCTTCATATGATAGTTATAACCAATATAAAAGGAAATTTCAAAGAGAGGGTAAACAAAGGGTGGCAATAAAAGAGTTGGTTACAATTTTCAATACAACTACCAATATACTTAACCACCAGGGGAGGTTCAGTACACAGTTGGCACTGTCCTGGGCAAATGTAGAGTCTTGAAACCCCTAAACCTATGTATGATGATATTCATCTCAAAATAGCATTGCTAAATCTGATTGTCTGAGATTTACATTAGCAAGCACTTGGCATTTAGTATGTATAATGCTGTTTGTGGAACAACGAAAAAGTTTGTTTCAGAAACTCTACTATCGGTACCTATGCACCGAGATATGAGACCGAGATATGCATGAAGTTGTTTCCTCCCTATGACAAATACAATGAAAAATTGTTGGGTGATATGACCAAAATATATGCACAGAGTCATTGGGAAATCTCAGATATAGGTCCAAGATATTTTTGATTAAGTAAATGTTTTGAAACCTGAGGGGAGCAAATCATAGTGAAACCTCAGATATTATAAGTCCATGATTTATGGGTATCCGAGCAGATCTTTGGTTTTTAGCTAACATCAATCTATCTTCTCCGGTTCACATGCAGTAATCATATGTACCTTGCAATACCCAACAAAATGAGTCAAGTGTAATATAGATGATCAATTTTGTTTATGTGGTTTGCATTCAACAAGGAAACAGAAGGGACTTGACAAATGAAAGGGATATATATTCATGATCATAATTGGTAATTTTGGCTGCCAACCGTTCACATAATCATAATTGATAATCTTCTCCTCTTCCCCCTCCCAAGTCCCCTATGCAGGTGGTGGGTATTTGGATTGTAGAGAAACACAGAAAGAAACTAAGCGAGAATTTTTCACCACAAAGGAGAAAGGAGACCGAAAAGATTGATTTAAAACCCTGAATGGAGGTAACTTTCACCTGTTTTCCTTTTCCCTAAAGGCAAATTTTATATTGGATTTTTACCGATTCATGACAATTGAAAAAGAGGACATTTTTTTGTAGGTAATTTGCTTGGTGCCAAATTTCCAATGCGGTCAGTATATGGAAAAACCATAAAGAAATGTCAAGGAAGAGAACATACCATTGAATTATTATATTCAATATATTGTGTACAAGAAAGTTCTGTAAGATGTTCTGGAATAGCTAGATCTTTGTGACTCAATGATTAAATAGTATTATGGTTGCAACGGCGCCAACTCGAATCCAAAAACCTTTTAAAGGAAGAGAACAAAAGGAAGATATCTTTCTCTTTTATGTCTTTGTATCTCTTAAAATGAAATTGAAAGGAAGAAGGGGGGAAAATCCTAAATTGCACCTAAATAGACATTCTTCTTTTAAATTTCTCTCTCTGCATCAATAGGCCTTCAAATTGTTCATTTGAATAAATTAAAACCCTTCTTATTGGATGATCATGATATTTGCCAAAGACCGAATTTTTTTTATCAATGGACGAACAATATTACCATTTTTGTTCATGCATGAATGCCCAAAATAGAGCTTGCAAAAATAAAATCTACTAGCGCATGCAGAACACCCAAAAGATTAGGGATTGTTACCTGGATTAGCTGATTTATGATCAAATCAAGTTTACTGTGAATTTGAATGAGGGTCAACAACTGAATTTGGATCCGAATTGAAGCGGACGCGGTTTAGATCTGCAGCAATTCTGAGCACTTCTGAGACTAGATCGACGCAGGTTCCTTGTGTGGTTCAATCATTGAGAACTCAAAGTCGATCTGAGGACATCGAAGAAGCTCTTGATCTCTGTGAACTTGAAAGTGGATGTTGAGAGAGTCTCTAAGAAGTGCGACAAACTACGATGAAGAACTTGAACCCAAATCGAAAGGGGGAAAAAAAAAACTTTGATGACGCAAGAAATTTGAAAGAAAAACTTATAGATCTGATATCTTGAAACTTGAATTAAGAGAGAATTGAATTGAATTGTTATTAGCCTCGCAAGGGCAAGAATATATACACAAATTAGAGCGGAACCATATTAGAATCATATTATGACACAGACACACGATCTCATAATCATATTCCTACTAATACAAAATTGTATCCTAACAGCACTAACAATAGCATGACTGAAATGGCATACAATTTTTCCATAAGCAATGTCTTTGTGGTATGATTGAATCATAAAGGATTTTGATAGTAAAATTTGAATCTACTAATTTATGTTTCAGCTTGTTTCTATGCAAAAAATGGGTACACATTAAAGATATCCCAAGAATCATGATTGGTAAGTTATGCATCAAAGTTATTGATTTGGAAGAATGGTATTTCTTTAACTATATTTTTTTTTTTTCATTATGTTTTGTTGTACATTAATATCACTAGTAGTCCTGGAACCATTATTAGAGTGTGTATGTCTTTCTATTCTTCTTTCTGCACATTAAATATAACTTGTAGTGCTAGAATCATTATTAGATGTTAGTGTTGACTGATTTCTCTATGATGTGGAACATCCATTATATATGCGCATGCCACATATCATATCACAATTATTAGAGTGTACTGGTTTTTAAGGGTTGATGCCAATTAGGGCTGTCAATAGGTCACGTCTGGCTGGTTTTAAGACAATTTTATACACAAATTTGAAATTTAAAGCCCCTGTTTAACCCACCTGCAATCCAATAGAAAAAGAAACTATTCAACCCAAACTCTACCCACGGGTATTCACGTTTGTTCAGGTTTGATCATTCGGGTAGGGTAGCATATGGGCAGATCACTACATATGACTCGAGTTAATTAATTTTACACAAGAAAGATTATCATAATTTTAACTATCACCATAAAATAAATTTATCAAACTCACTCAGATTCTTGTTCATATTTAAATAAAATATTATTCATTATAACCATTCAAATGTTATAAATATCATTATAACTTTATGTACATCTTTTTGGAGAAAAAAGAAAAAGAAAAACAAAACAAATATATTACTATTTGGATAGGGTCTTATCAAGGGACTTGACTCAGAGTAACATGACTCTATTAATTAAACTGAAGAAAACTGCCAGCTAAATAAGTTACATACTTATTGAGTTATACATGTTCTCATCTCCAATCCCCATGCCCCAATATTAGTAAGAAAGTAAGGGGTGACAGCAAGTCTAAATACACATAACGATATTGTGATGTGAAACGGGTACGAGTGTTCGAAAATAGAGATAATATTACTAAATTCATGCTTCACCAACAAGTTACAATCGTTGGGTAGGAAAATAAATTAAAACTAGTAATGTCACGTAAATGAATTTTAACAATCAGTCACACGCATAGTTCATATAATTCTAGTCTCGATTAAATTAAACATGATGCTCTGTTATAATACAATAGTCCTACTCGCAATATCAAAGACCAGCAGGATAAATCAGAGTCTCACGCCTCACAATATTAACTGGACAGCAAGAAACAATGATAATATTTGAGAGATAAAATTATTTGATGTAATCCAATAATAATTTGATTGTAGAAATTGAAATCACCTACTGAGAAGCTAACATTCGTAGGTACCCACTGTAAATGTTGAATTTGCATTGCTAAACTTGTGGCTGCTCTGTTGTCGTCTTCTTGTTGATCTGCTACTCTTTATATAGTGTCTAATGTTGTTGTTTGTTGTTGTAGGCAGTGTTGGACTCGCGCAAGGTTGCACAAGTGGAGATGCTCGCGCAAGGTACTGGTGAGGTCGTCGTCGCAGGTGTGGCCAGCGCTCGGTCATTGAAAGGGCGCGCTCGGTCGTCGACGCAGGCGTGGCAGGTGCTGACCTGGGTTCGGCAGGTGCTGGCAATGGGCTACGTGAAGGACTCGGGGCACCATCCCAAAAGACTAGTCTGTTAGGTGGAGTTGCCCAAATCCTTATAAACCCAAGACCATCCCCACGTCTAGCCGATGTGGGACTATTTGTTCGACCCAAATCCTAACAATCCCCCCTCGAACAAAGAGTCTCCCTGCAAGTTCAACTATCTCACACCGGAAGATCAAATGCTCCATCGAGATCCAACTCTTCACTGCGTAGGAAGACGGCACGCCTTATGTGAAGTACCAACTGCAGTCGGTCACTCCTCTACACCGCGTGGGAGGCAGCACGCCCATTGCAAAGGAGCACCACTGTCAAATTTCTCGAGAGCCCAACATTAGCTTCACAGGGGCCTATTGCGCCTTCTGCGCCAGTGGGGTGGGCAGGCCCATTGCGCCTTTGCGCCATTGGGGGATCTACATCGTCGAACATCACCCACACACACGACTAAGTTCGGGGCATGGCTCTGACACCACTTGAAGGACTCGGGGCACCATCCCAAAAGACTAGTCTGTTAGGTGGAGTTGCCCAAATCCTTATAAACCCAAGACCATCCCCACGTCTAGCCGATGTGAGACTATCTGTTCGACCCAATTCCTAACACTACGCTGATGCTGGCAGTGCTCAGGCAGGCTGTTGTATGGACACATAGCAGGCGAGGAGAGAACATGAGTTGTGTAGGTGGGGATCAGATCGAAAAGAGAGCAAGCTCACTGGTCGAGCTTGTGGGCGGTCGACTCAAGGAAGAGGACGAGCGAGGCGAGGGCTTAAGGGGATTGTGTGAGAATGATAGTGTTGTTGGTCATCGCGACGAGGAGAGGGCGAGGTCACGGCCTGGGGCTGTTGACCTTGCTGTCGAGGAGGTAAGGCTGCTCACGAGAAAGATGATTGCACGCCATGGGTTGATGTTGACGTGAGAGAGAAAGATGGGAAAGAGACGAACAGAGCTTTGTAATTTTTTTTGTTGGAATTTTTATTTTTTGTGTGGGAGATGGAGAGAGACTAGGGGGGAGAGAGAGAGAGATTGGGAGGTTAATCTTTCTATTATTTTTTTTGAAATGGGGATTGAAGAATTGGGATTAGGATTTTGTGAAGAGGATTAGAATTGGGATTAGGGTTTGGAAAGAGAAGAGGTTAGGGCTTCACACCAAAAGTATTTAAATTAGGCTTCACACTTCAAATTCATAAAGAATATTTTCAATTGAGAAAATAATCCACATTTAATCAAAATATCATTACAATTTTATTTCTCATGCATGTATATAGGCTTAAATAGCATGGACGTCTCTTCTCATGACCCATACGGGACTAAAAGAAAACAAAAACTAAATAAAATAGAAGGAAAAACACTAGAACACTAGAACTCAGTATGAAATTTATTAGTTATTTATTAGTTACTGGCATGGAATACAGAGGTCTTTTTTGAGGTTGAGCTAGCTCACAACAAGTAATTAAGCTAGGGAGCGACTGATTTCGACAACAGAGGTGTGATATAAATCTTCCACTTTGTGAGCTTTTGCTTATACCATGCGAGTAAGTTACAACATGGAACTGATTTGTATGTTTGTTATTTTATTAAAAGAAAAACATATAACATGTTATGAAGAAGTAGAAATACACAGATGCAGACGCAGTAATTCGCGAGAGGATTCTGCTAGCAGTACATTTAGATAGCATCGGAAACAACATTCAATTCAGTTCATTGACGAATCCCGTGCAGATCTGCCAGGAAATTGCGGGCTTTGTCGCGAGGAATCTCAACAAGCTTCTCAACAGAGTCCTTGGACACGAGATCAGACATATTGCTGAGGCAGTGTCAGCTCTGGCCCCTCTCTTGATCATCGACAGCCTTTGGCTCTGTTGGAAAGAGAGGTATTGCTGAGGAAGTCGAAGAGGATCGTCGAGGGTCGTCGAGTGATCGCCAAGGAGGTCGACGACAAAAGGACGAAGGAAGAAAGACAGCAGCAAAACAGCACAATTAGCAGCAGAACAGGTTTAGCGGTCGACCGGCCAGCACAAGCAGGTAATCGGTCGACCGGCCCGGTCGACCGATGTGCACAACGTGCACAAGGAAAGAGCTCGGTCGACTGACTGAAGTGACCCAACTCTCTGTTGGGCACCCGGTCGACCGACCGGTCGACCGGTGGAAGGAGTCGGTCGACCGCCCGGTCGACCGACAGTCGGGTGCGGGTAATTTTCTGTTGTTTCAGAAATCTGTGTATTTAAGGGATATTGTTGGTTTCTAGGGTTTGTATCTTTGAGAAAGATCTGAAGGGGAATTTGCTGGAGCTTCAAAGAGGCTGCTAGCAATTGTAATCTTCTTCCAAAGTAATTAAATCTCTTTCTGATTGCCCTGAGGACGTAGGCGTTGAGGCCGAACCTCGTTAGATTGTTTGTTTGCGTGTGTTTTTTCTCCAGTGATTGTTTTTGTGCTGTTTGAGATTGTTCTTCGTGCTTGAGGAGATTCAGGGAGGGATCCTCTATCGGGTTGTTGTCGCTCGGTGGGCACAACAAGTGACATCAGAGCTTCCAGGTTTCGCTTGGGATTTCTAGAGATTCGGAGGGCTCGAGATCTAATTCGGTGGAGATCGTGTGTCGATCTCAGATCAAAGGTATTGGTGTTCGTGGGATCGTGTGTCAATCTCAGGAGGGCTCGTGGAATCTGTGGTGGAGTAGATCCGGAGAGAAACTCGATCTAGGGTTTCAAGGGAAAGGTAAAAATCCTATTTTTATCTGTGGAGTGATCTATTTCCAGTTAGTTGTTCTTCCGCATAGATAGAGGATCAAGTAATCTCAATGGCAGAAGAAACTACTTCGGTTAAGACCATGAATCCTCATCCGAGGATTGATGTCGTTAAGTTTAATGACACAAATAACTTCGGGATGTGGAGATGTGAGGTTATGGATGCCCTGAATGCATCGAACCTCGAATATACTCTCCTATTGGAGAAGAAGAAGAGCACGACCATTGATGAAAAGTGGGCAAAGATGAACAGGTCGGCATGTGGATTGATACGTTCATGTTTGTCGCAAGACATAAAATACCTTGCGCAATATGAGATGTCGGCGAAGAAACTGTGGGAAACCCTTGCGAAGAAATACCTGACTAAGAGTGTTGAGTCCAGGTTGCAACTTAAGAGTAAGCTGTACAGTTTTCAAATGAAGAAGGGGAGCACAGTGAATGAGCACATCAACCGATACACGAAGCTTCTTACAGACTTGGTGAACGTGGATGTCATTGTAGAAGAAGAGGACAAGGCGATCATCTTCCTGAACTCACTCCCAGAGGAGGAGTATGAGACATTCACACTGACTTCATCAATGGAAGGCAGACCTTGGATTACAATGAGGTGTCGTCTGCACTGACAAGTTATGAGACGAGAAAGAAGGAGAGACATCCTTCTAAGTCAAGCTCATCGGCGGAGGCACTGGAAGTAAGAGGCAGAGGTTCATCGAGGAAGGGCAAGGAGGTTAGAGGAAGATCAAAATTCAGGCCGGGTTTCAGAAATCTGAAAAGGAATCAGTGTGCCTTGTGCAAGGAATTAGGACACTGAAAAGCAGAATGCCCGAAGGCCAAAGGTAAGAAGGTGGAGTCAAAGACCGAGGCGAATCTCGCTCAGGCGGATGGATCGGATGATGACTCATCGGTGTTCTCTCTCTCGGTTACTACCCTTACTGTTTGTAACTCAGATAGTGCTGAATGGATCTTGGATAGCGGAGCCACCTATCATGTGTGCCCGAATAGGGCCTGGTTTTCTAGCTTTGAGAAGCTGGATGGATGTTACACGGTCATGGGGGATGACCATCCGTGTAATATAGAAGGATGGGTACAGTCCGCATCAAGATGGATGATGGGATAGTTCGAGTGTTAAAAGAGGTGAGGTATGTACCTCAGCTCAAAAGGAATCTTATCTTAGTTAGCACTTTGGAAGCATCGGGCATGGTGATATCTGTTCGAGATGGCGATCTCAGGATGATCAAGGGCTCGATGGTGGTGATGAAGGGCGTCCGCCAAGGCAATCTCTACTACTTGAAGGGTAATACGATTAGAGATCAGGTGGAGACTTCGAGTTCCTCAGAAGATGGTGGCCCGGAGGTCTGGCAGGGAAAGGTCGGACAGGAAGAAGAAAAATCTTTGCGAGCTCCTGTAAAGATGGAATCGCTGGAAGGTGCTGCTACCTGCAAGTTAGAAGGTGGACACAGAGTTCTGGACAAGAAGAAGGTGAGATTCAGCACCAGTACTCACCGCAATGAAGGTCTTCTTGATTGTGTTCACATGTGCGTATGGGGACCTGCTAAGACGGCATCGCTTGGAGGTCACAGGTACTTTGTCTCTTTTGTTGATGATTCATCTAGGCAGGTTTTGGTATATCCAATGAGACAAAGGGGTGAAGCCCTAGATGTGTTGGTGAAGTGGAGAGGAAGAATGGAGAAGCAGATAGGTAGGAAGATAAAGGAGCTTCAGATTGGTAATGTTGGAAAGGACATGTACCAGTTCCTACGATTTGGCCAGAACACAGGTATTGCTACTCACTTCATAACAGGTACAGATGGGTTGGCTAAAAATGTAGTCCGTTCCTTGCTGGAGGAGGTTCGGAGGTTGTTGTCTAATGCAGGATTAGACAGGTCATTTTGGGCTGAGGCGACTGAGTATGCTAGCCATCTCATGAATAGATCGACTGCGATAGGAGGTAAAACTCCATTAGATATTTGGTCTGGAGAAGCTGCTCAAGATCATTGTTTGCTGCGGGAGTTTGGAAGTCCGGCCTACTTCAGTGCCAAGAATGGCAAGGTGAATCCGCGAGCAAAGAGGTTTGTCTATTTGGGCGTCAAGAGGAACAGCTATAGGTTGTGAGACCCCGAAGATAAGAAGATCGTGATGAGCAGGCATGTCACATTTGGAGAGACTTCAGTGTTGAAGTCCACCGTCTCTCAGCAGGTGGGGAGGACGGAGACCAAGAAAGGATCGCAGCAGGTGGAGGTTGATGCTACTCCATCATCTCCAGTTGGTTCGGCATTTGAGGAGACTTCACCGGATGTGACACCAGGTGGAGATCATGATATCAAGCTTGATGCTGAACAGGTTGAAGACATTGTTGAGGATGTCAAATTGTTTGCAGCTATTGGAATAAAGGTGAAACCACGCTTGTGGGGAAGGAAGCATGAATCTCAAGCTTGTGATCGTGACAAGCTGAAGTTGAAGGCCGTTGTCCTCCATGATGGTCGGGAAGAGGTTCATATGACTCGGTCAGACAGGTTCACTGCTGCAAATACAGGTACCATTGCTTGAGCTTGTTGAAGCTCATCTTAATGAACTACGGTTAGCTTGATCCTTTTGGGCAAAGGTACGTAGGCAACCTAAAGGCGCAGCCAGTTGGTGATGCAACCCGTATGAAGCTATTTGGGTTCTCGAGAAGTTGTTTGGAACTTCACGTAGAGGTGGAGAGGCTTCACGTAGAGGTGAAGAGTTATGGCCAATGGAACTTCACGTAGAGGTGGAGAGGCTTCACGTAGAGGTGAAGTGTTGTGGCCAGTTGGACCTCACGTAGAGGTGAGGTGTTGTGATCTCGATGAACAGGTTGATCTTCCGGTGAGAAGATGTTGAGCTTACATAAGGAGTGGTGTGCATCCAGTTGAAGCCGATGATGTTTGGTGTGCTCTACATAGACTTAGTGGACCGTCAGTGGGAGACAAGAAGACTAGATAGAGCTAGTCAGTTGAAGAGTCGGTGTTGGCTCGTGAGGAAGTCTTCGTGAGGTCGTGAAGTTGCGGAGTAGAAGCCACAGTTTGGTGATCGGCATGTATGAAAATTCTCCTAAGGTGAAGTGTGAGGAAGGCATGTGCGATGTTTTCAGTGGATAGCTGAGCTATAGACTCCAAGCCGAGATCATGTCGATTTCGCCGAGATCGTGTGTCGATTTCGTCTGATGCGCGCAAGCCGAGATCCTGTGTCGATTTCGCCGAGATCGTGTGTCGATTTCGCCAGGTGAAAGACGGGTACGTTGGAGATCGGCTCAGATTTGGGAATCTTCAACGAGGTGGAGAATTGTTGGAAAGAGAGAGGGTTATTGCTGAGGAAGTCGAAGAGGATCGTCGAGGGTCGTCGAGTGATCGTCGAGGGTCGTCGAGTGATCGCCAAGGAGGTCGACGACAAAAGGACGAAGGAAGAAAGACAGCAGCAAAACAGCACAATTAGCAGCAGAACAGGTTTAGCGGTCGACCGGGCCGTTCGACCGCCCGCACAAGCAGGTAATCGGTCGACCGGCCCGGTCGACCGATGTGCACAACGTGCACAAGGAAAGAGCTCGGTCGACCGACTGAAGTGACCCAACTCTCTGTTGGGCACCCGGTCGACCGACCGATCGACCGGTGGAAGGAGTCGGTCGACCGCCCGGTCGACCGACAGTCGGGTGCGGGTAATTTTCTGCTGTTTCAAAAATCTGTGTATTTAAGGGCTGTTGTTGGTTTCTAGGGTTTGTATCTTTGAGAAAGATCTGAAGGGGAATTTGCTGGAGCTTCAAAGAGGCTGCTAGCAATTGTAATCTTCTTCCAAAGTAATTAAATCTCTTTCTGATTGCCCCGAGGACGTAGGCGTTGAGGCCGAACCTCGTTAGATTGTTTGTTTGCGTGTGTTCTTTCTCCAGTGATTGTTTTTGTGCTGTTTGGGATTGTTCTTCGTGCTTGAGGAGATTCAGGGAGGGATCCTCTATCGGGTTGTTGTCGCTCGGTGGGCACAACAGGCTCAGCATGTAGCAGTCATTGCCTAGAGTTTTAAAGCAGTCCTTTTCGCCACCGGCCTTGTTGCGAACCATGTTGAAAGATGCAGCCACGGTAGCGGCCATCTGGCTGGGGTTTTGGCATTGGGCCGCTACTACCCTTTGTTGGTCGACATTGACAATATTGGGCACGTTACGAGGAAAGAAGACCATGTAGTGACCGTTGGTGGATTTGGTCGGTACAGGGAAGTCACCCCCAGACTCGGCCTATGATGATCAGGCATGCTAGGGATGTAATACTGAGAAGTGGATTAGGGGCAGAGGTGCAGATAAGAAGCAGAAGACTGAGCAGCAACATCAATTGATCCATTTCTTTTTCTTCTGATTCTTCTCTTCTTACTACTTGCTCTTCCTCCTAGCAGCATACTAGTACTTTCTTGTGTTCAGATTTTCGGTGATTCACCAATGCGGGTATTTAATTGTGAAGAACACTGAATAGACGAAGAAATCCAATTAAAGAGAAATTTCCCACAAAATGTGGTGGCGCCACTGCTGTGAGCAAAGAGAAGGGAGACCGAAGATAGATTTTCCAAAGTCACTAGTTTCTAGCCCTAAGTGGTGGTAACTTTCACTAGCCTTCCATTTTTTTCTCTCTTTTTTCCTTTTTGAAGGCAAGATTTAGGTTTTTGTATAATATAAATTTATATAAGCCTTTTGACAGTTACAAATCCACTTCTAGAATGGATGTTGACGGGAAAGAAAAATATTTTTTGTGTAACAATGTATCTTCTCTTTTGACTGTTAATTTTATTAGGGATATCCTCTGTAACTTTAAGTGTTTGGGGAATAAAGAGAGGATATACACATGTTTCCTCCTAAAGCAAATTCAAAAGTATCCTACTGAGCTTGTCTTCAACTTCTCATTTTAACTCAGCAACAAATCACCAAGTGTTTTTTGTTTAGATTTAGGCACCTCACCTCCTAAAAAAGGTATAGATGTGATCCTAATGGTCACAATAGCAATAGCATTTGCATGCTTCTGGGCTAACCTAGAAGTTTTTAACAATCCAATAAGTTTCTTAAATAGTTGCAACTGGCAGCTCTTTTTTAACAATTTCACTAAATAGAATTGTGCAAATTGACAGATTATGTGAAATATATATAAGTATCAACTACGGTAATATTCCTACATACTACCTTTTTAGTTTGCAGCAGATTAGTCTTCCAATTCTATTTTGGAGCACAAGAAGCATCTCTACTACAATTCTGGAACATTGACGACATCTAAATCGAGCAATAGTTATGTAGGCAAACAATTAACCAGCAGGCAGATACCATATGCTCTTAAGGTGTTCATGTATTGAGAATGTTGTCATGTTTATAACTGTTCTGTTCAGTTTCGATTTCTCTTTTAGATTTAATCAGCCAAAGTATTGTTTTGGTCGGAGAATTCATGGCCAATTTTGTGCAGGGACAAATTGTAGATTGTCTATACTAGTTTTTTCTTCGATAGTCAACAGGTTTCAAGCAGAGCAATCAATCAGACCTTTAATAAGCAGTGTCTGAAGATAACCTGTTTGGCATGCTCACTGAGAAGACAATGGAAAACTGCAATGAGAAGAAATACGATGATATGTTCACATCTATGTAGTGCGGGCACTTCTAGCGTGATACCATCTCCCTTATTGGACTCCCACGCTTTTTCGACACTCCTTGGACACTTTCCAAACATGTCCTCAATACATAATATATTTTTAGTTTAGGACTCTTGTTGGAAGTTCAACACCTGTATTAGGGAATACTGCATCAAAATTCCTCGTAATTTGTGGCTTCTTTCAAAATAATATCCCGTACATTTTTTCCCACAAATATACCTTCTAATTTATTTTTTACTTTTATACCCAATAGCTATTAACGGCTCACGTGCAATGACGAAAATACCCTTTGATGATATTAACAGAGACCCATGTGCAGCTTAAAGCTCTGCATAGCCCTGCAGCTGCTGGCCGTAGTTGCGGCGGTTCTCTCACCTCCGGTTGCCGCCTCTGTCTCTACGACAGCAGGACAGTCACCATCGACGGCCGCTGGAGGGTCCTAATATCTGGCTCCATTCACTACACGAAGAGCACCCCTCAGGTGAGTGAATAAAAACCCAATATTTTTCCAACTGATGCAACTATTTTTCTCACTGGCCCACTGTAGAAGTTTGGTTTTTTTCTTTTTCATCTGGGTCGTATTTAAATGTGACAAGCTCCCATCCAGAAGGCCAAAGACGGGGTGCTTGGATGTCACTCAGACTTATGTTTTTTTTAAAAATGGGTATGAGCATATTTTTAGTTCTTTTTTGACAAGTTATTGCAATTTTGTGATGATTTTTCTAGTATTGATTGAATTAAGGTGTTGAGACATTGTTGTGCGCAGATTGAGAATGAGTTCGGCCCGCATGAACGGGATCAGGGCGCTCCGGCAAAGGCCTACACCAGTTGGCAGCGAAAATGGTGGTGGACCTCAATATGGGAGGTGAGAGAGAGAAATTGAGATGGAAGGGCGTTGGGCGACGCACATCGGGGATAGACGGGGGAGAGAGAGAGCTCGTCGAGTGGGAGAGGAAAGGAGTGGAGAGTGGGCGACTCTACGATCAGGTCAAGTTGTAGATGGAGGGGCGATGGGCGCTAGGCATTGGGCGTCGGGGATGAGGAGAGGAGAGGAGAGAGGTCGCGGGGATGTTAAGAGGGGGCTACGCCGCCATCCGTGGTGATGATGACGGCGGAGGTGGATGGTGGTGGCCTGGTGGGTGTTAGGTTTGGAAAATAAATAAGAAAAGAGGGGCAAAATTGTCCAACATGTATCACGTGCAACTCACATGCAGTATGAATTTTAACGTCTCAATCACAGAAGATATGAATTTGCAAGGTTGTTAAAGTTAGACGCAGTACCGTATTTCAAAAAAATGTACGGGGTATTTTCTTGAAAGAAGCTACAAATTACGGGGTATTTTGATGCAATATTCCCCATGTCTTATGCAACTACATTTCTCCGCATTCCTTTATCCCATTATATGTCAAAAAATATTGTGGAAAAGCACCATCAAAATATTGATTTGTATAAAATTATTATAAATTTAGATATATTTCTATGTAAGAATTGGATGCTACAAGAAAGTAAAAGCGCCCATGCTTATGGCTTTATAAAAGTAATAAAAATATATGATACAGTTAAACTTTAGCATTTAAGTTATCATCATATTATTAGATATTGAGGTACAATCACTTTTTTTTTTGATGATTCTAAAACTCATGCGGTCAAGTATTACTAATCAAGTTCAAGTGTTTCTAAGTTTACAGGTTTCAACAGTTAGGTTTTAACTTCACCAAGCAACACCTCACCCTAGGCACCCTCTCTTCTCAACAACACACCTAGATAGACTATTCTACTCATTTTTTTGGGGTAATTGGTATAGGTATTATGAATGCAACCTCATGAAATTTCTATGCAACCTTTCTCCTTGATTACTTCAAGTTTTTAAAAAAAAGTCATTGACACTTAACCACATACACATATTAATTATCCAAAGTAATTACGATGAGTTCCTTAAATATGAATATTAAAATATTAAACTTAATTAATTTAAACCGAGCGTTACACTTAATGATGATGATATTTCTAAAGTTATTAATTAGAAATCTGCATATGATATTGGTGTAACCTTGTAGTAACCCGTGAGGGAACATCTCAAGTGAAGATGGCTAAAATTGAACTTTTGTATTCTCAGTATAAGAACTTTAGTGTTGTGCGCACGGGACAACAACCACTCTTGAGGAATCCGCCCACCTGGCGGAGACTTGATGCAGCTGGAGAAGCAACCAACACGACAAGAACAACGAACAACAGAGAAAAGCAATCAACACAATATTTAACGAGGTTCGGCAACGTGCCTACGTCCTCGGGGCAAGGGGGAGAGAGATTTTATTGATTCAACAATCAATACAAACTAATACAAGAGGAAAACTTGAGGGAATTTTTAGGATACAATACATGAGGCTCTAACTCCTATTTATAGCCAAAGAGTACCTGGATTTTAGGAAACCCAGATTAAATTCGATCCCATCCAGAAAAGGAATCTGAATCCCAAAAGGCAGCAGAAAACGCGTCTGTCGGACCGACCCATGCCACGGTCGACCGCTCCGGTCGACCGGGCCCAACCGAGACTAAGGCCTTGTCAGTCGGTCAACCGGGCCGGTCGACCGCTCTCTTCTTGTGCACGTCGTGCACGCCGGTCGATCGGGCGGCCGACCGGCCTTCTCCATCGGTCGACCGGGCGGCCGACCGGGAGCACAATCTGGCCTGCTCCAATGCGCCGTTTCTCGCTCCTTGATTTTCAATCTCTGTGCTAACTTCCTCTACTCCTCTATCTCCTCTCTCCCACAATTCTCCACCTCGGTGAAAATTTTCCAAATCTGAGCCGATCTCCAACGAACTCCAGTCTATCACTTGGCGAAATCGACACACGATCTCGGCGAAATCGACACACGATCTCGGCTTACGCGCTCATGACGAAATCGACACACGATCTCAGTGAAATCGACACACGATCTCGGCTTGGAATCTGTAACTCAGCTATCAACTGGGATGCACCACACATGTCTTCCCTACACTTCACCTTAGGAGAACTTCCATACATGTCGATCACCGAACGTGTCTCTTACTCCACAATGACCTCACGAAGAACTCATCATGAGTCAACACTGACTCTCCAACTGACTGGCTCTATCCAGTCTACATGTCTTCAGCTGACGGTCCAACCAAGTCTGAGTAGAGCACACCGAACACCATCATCGGCTTCAACAACTGGATGCACACCCCTCCTATGCAAGCTCAACTGTCTTCTCACCAGAAGATCATCTGTTCATCGAGATCACAATGCTTCACCTCTACGTGAAGTCCAACTCTTCACCTCTACGTGAACTCCCAACCAGCTTCTCGAGAACCCAAATAGCTTCATATAGGTTGCATCTCCAAATATGGCTGCGCCTTTACGGCTGCCTACGTACCTTACCCAAAGGATCAAGCCAACTGTAGTTCATTTAAATGAGCTTCATCAAGCTCAAGCACTTGTACCTGAATCTGCAGCAGCGAACCTATCTGGCTGAGTCATATGAACCTCCTCACGACCATCATGGAGAACAACGGCCTTCAACTTGAGCTTGTCACGATCACAAACTTAAGATTCATGCTTCTTTACCCACGAGCGGGGTTTTACCTTAGTTCCAATGGCTGCAAACAATTCAACATTCTCATCAATATCTTCAACCTGCTCAGTATCAACCCTGGCTACATGATTTCCACCCGGTGTCACATCCGGTGGAGTCTTCACTGATACCGAATCAACTGGAGATGGTGGAGTAGCATCAACCTCCACCCGCTGCGATACTTCCTTAGTCTCCGTCCTCTCCACTTGCTGAGAGACGGTAAACTTCAACACTGAAGTCTCATCAAACTGACATGCCGGCTCAACACGATCTTCTTGTTTTCGGGGTCCCATAACCTGTAGCCTTTCATATTCCTTTTTGACACCCAAAAACACAAACTTCTTTGCTTGCGGATTCACCTTGCCATCTTTGGTACTGAAGTAGGTCAGACTTCCAAATTCCCGCAGCAAACCATGATCTTGAGCAGCTTTTCCAGACCAAATTTCCAATGGAGTTTTACCTCCTATCGCAGTCGATCCATTTATGAGATGGCTAGCATACACAATCGCCTCAGCCCAAAACGATTTGTCTAATCTTGCATTAGACAACAACCACCGAACCTTCTCCAGCAAGGAACAGTTTACTTCCTTAGCCAACCCATTTACTCCTTCTGTGAAGTGAGTACCAATACCATTGTTCTGGCCAAACTGTAAGAATTGGTTTATGCCTCTTTCAACATTATCAATCTGTAGCTCCTTGATCTTCCTACCTGTCTGCTTCTCCATTCTTCCTTTCCACTTCACCAACATATTTAGGGCTTCACACCTTTGTCTCATGGGATATATCTAACAATGCCTAGATAAACTATCAATAAAAGAGACAAAGTACCTGTGACCTCCATGCAATGCAGTCTTAGCAGGTCCCCAAACACTTACGTGAACACAATCAAGAAGACCTTCTGAGCGGTGAGTACTGGTGCTGAATTTTACCTTCCTCTTATCCAGAACGCTGTGTTCACCTTCCAAGTTATAGGTAGCAGCACCTTCCAATGATCCCTTCTTTGCAGGAGCTTACAAAGACCTTTCACCTCCATATCAGACCTTCACCTGCCAGACCTTTGTGCAACCATCATCTGAAGAATTAGAAGTCTCCACCTGACCTGTAATCGTACTACCCTTCAAGTAGTAAAGATTTTCCCGGCGGACGCCTTTCATCACCACTATCGAGCCTTTGATCATCTTGAGAACACCATCTCGTACAGATATCACAAGACCCAATGCTTTCAAAGCGCTAACAGAGATAAGATTTCTTTTGGGTTGAGGTACATACCTCACCTCCTTCAATTCTCGTACTATCCCATCATCCATCTTGATACGGACTGTACCCATCCCTTCTATATTACACAGATGATCATCACCCACGACTGTGTAACATCCATCTAGCTTCTCAAAACTAAAAAATCAGGCCCTGTTCGGGCACACATGATAGGTGGCTCCAGTATCAAAGATTCACTCAGCCTTATCTGAGTAATTAACAGTGGGAATAGTAACAGAGAGAGAGAATACCGATGAATCTTCATCCGATCTATCCGCCTGTGCGAGATTCGCCTCGGTGTTTGACTCCACTTTCTTACCTTTAGCCTTCGGGCAATCAACTTTCCAGTGCCTTAGTTCCTTACACAAGGCGTACTGATTCCTCTTCAGATTTCTGAAGCCTGAACTAGACTCTGATCTTCCCTGATCATCTCTTCCCTTCCTATTGGAACTCCTGCCTCTTACCTCCAATACCTCTGCTGTTGTGTTCCCTGAAGAAGACAGTCGATCCTGTCTCCTTGCTTCATAACTCACAAGAGCAGCAGACACCTCACTGTAGTTAAGGGATTTCCTTCCATTGAGCAATATAAGAGTAAAGGTCTCATACTATTCCCTAGAAAGAGAGTTCAAAAGAATTATCGCCTTATCCTCTTCACTGGTCTCCACATCCACATTAACTAGATCTGTAAGAAACTTCGTATAGCGGTTCAAGTGTTCATTGACGGAGCATTCTCTTTGCATCTGAAAACCATAGAGCTTACTCTTCAACTGCAATCGCGATTCTATACTCTTCGTCAGATACTTCTTCTCCAGGATCTCCCACAGTTGCCTCGCAGATGTCTCATGTAACACATGATACTTGATGTCTTGTGTCAAACAAGACCTGATCAAGCCACACGCCAAACGGTTCATCTTGTTCCAATCTTCTTCCGTTGTTGATGCGCGCTTCTTCTCCAACCGTAAAGTGTCTTCGAGATTTGATGTCATCAGCGCATCCATCACCTCACTCCTCCACATACCGAAATTGTTCGTGCCGTTGAACTTCACCACATCAATCCTCGGATGTGGATTCATGGATCTCACTGATGTAATTTCTCCAGCCATCTTCTCAACTGATTCCTCAAAGCAATGCGAAAACAAACGGAGTTAGATAAAACAAACTAGATAAAGACAGAATCTTTACCTCCACGCGAAACCCTCGAAGAGTTTCCAAAGCTATCTACTCCTTCGAATTGATTCCTCGAGCAATCTACACGCTGTTTTGAGATCGACACATGATCTCACAAATAGTCCCAACGTCGCTCCGAGATCGGCAAACGATCTACGCCAAACAGCAACAGATGCCCTTGAATCAACACACGATCCCACGCCGAACCTGGGATGCTCTGATACCAATTGTTGTGCGCACGGGACAACAACCACTCTTGAGGAATCCGCCCACCTGGCGGAGACTTGATGCAGCCGGAGAAGCAACCAACACGACAAGAACAACGAACAACAGAGAAAAGCAATCAACACAATATTTAACGAGGTTCGGTAACGTGCCTACGTCCTCGGGGCAAGGGAGAGAGATTTTATTGATTCAACAATCAATACAAAATAATACAAGAGGGAAACTTGAGGGAATTCTTAGGGATACAATACATGAGGGCTCTAGCCCCTATTTATAGCCACAGAGTCCCTGGATTTTAGAAAACCCAAATTGAATTCAATCCCATCCAGAAAAGGAATTCGAATCCCAAAAGGCAGCAGAAAACGCGTCTGTCGGTCGACCGGCCGGTCGACCGACCCATGCCACGGTCGACCGCTCCAGTCGACCGGGCCCAACCGAGACTAAGGCCTTGTCAGTCGATCGACCGGGCCGATCGACCGCTCTCTTCTTGTACACGTCGGTCGACCGGGCGGCCGACCGGCCTTCTCCATCGGTCGACCGGGCGGCCGACCGGGAGCACAATCTGGCCTGCTCCAATGCGTCGTTTCTCGCTCCTTGATTTCCGATCTCTGTGCTAACTTCCTCTACTCCTCTATCTTCTCTCTCCCACATTTAATACGGATGAAAATGAATCTATTGATGATATGATTATCTATTTCACTAAAATTACAAATGTTCTTTCTTTTTTAGGTGACACAATCGGTAATGATCAAAAAGTAAGGAAGGTCATTTGATTTCTTCCTGCATCATCGGAAGTCAAGTCCATTACCTTGAAGGAACTCAATGATAAGGAGAAAATAGAGTTTATGGGTCTTATTGGTAACTTGAAGACACATGAGATGGGAAAAAAAAGTGAGAGAAGCAAATGCTCCGAAAAATCTTGCATTTAAGGCTACTCCTATCATCTCCGATGACATGCAAAAATATGATAAAGAACTCTCTCTTGTTGTGAAGAACGTGAGAAGGATGTTTCCTAAGAGAGGAAGGTTCAACAATAGAAAAGAAAGATGGCAAGGAAAGAAGGAAAGAAAAGGAATTGACATAGGGCCTTACTATAATTGTAAGAGGTCGGGCCACCTCATTGTCGTTGCCCGGAAATGAAAAGCAAAGCATCCACTTCAAAAAAGCGTTACAAGAAGAAGGCATTGAAGGCAACATGGGATTCTAAAAGTGAATCCAAGGAAGACATTGACACGGGGAACATGTATTTCTTGGCAAATGATAACACAACCAAGATATTTTCGGAAACTACTTTAGATAATTTCGATTTGTCTATAGATGAATTAGGAGATGTACTTTCAAATAACTATTCTTAAAATGATTTTTTGAAATTAAAGAAAGAAAAAGAGATTTTACAAAATCAATTAAGAATGATTTTAAAAGAAAAGGAAAATTTATCTCTCTCTTGAAAATGCTAAAAAGGATTTCGATGCTTATAAAGTTTCTTGCAAAACTAAATTTTCTAGTATTGATGAAAATGAGATTCTTTGATGAAAAATATAATTAATACTTTGAGCAATATTTTAAAGAAATGTGAGTTTGATAAAGCTAGAGTAGAATCCATGTTTTCTAAGAGACATACTCAAAGAAAACCACCATCACATGTTTCACGCGCGCACATCATGCTCACACACACAACATGTTCATCATGCTCACAATAAATATCATGCTTTCATATATGCCAAGGTGTACTCATGTACATATTGTGTCTGAAAAAGTTACTTGTCTAAATTTTGTTATGATTATTTAAATATTGCAAATAATCATGTTTGGGTTCATAACACTTACATTATAGGACCAAAAAAATTTAGGTACCAAAATCAACTCCTATTTTGAATGATGTAGGTACACACCAAGCTCTCAAGACGTAGATAGCGGTGGTACTTTGATAGTGGTTGCTCATGACATATGACATAGGTGTCAACTTTGCAACCTTATCAAGGTCTAGTGAAGGTGACACCGTCACCTTCGGAGATGATTCAAGAGCAAAATCATTGGTATATGTAATATCAAAATTGGTACATCTCCTTTAATAGAAATTGTTACTTTAGTAGATGGTCTCAAGCATAATCTATTAAGCATTAGTCAATTGTATGACGAAGGCTTAAGGGTTATCTTTGATGATTCTACTTGTGATGTAATTGATAAGAAAAATAATTCTTATGTGCTTTTTGGTTTTTGTGAAAATAATATTTACATTATTGAAACGATGAATTTAGATTGTAATGTTACTTGTTTATCCGCCATTAATGAAGATTCATGATTATGACTTAGAAGGTTAGGTCATATTTCATTTGACCACCTATCGCGTATTGGTTCTAAGGAGGCAGTGAAGGGTATTCCAAAGTTGAGATTTGAAAAGGACCGCATTTGTGATGCGTGTCAACTTGAGAAACAAACCAAGTCCTCTTTCAAACCAATCAAGAATATCATGACATCCCGTCCATTAGAAGTAATACACATTGTTTAGTCTGACCAAGACAAGAGTTTAAGTGGTAATCATTTTATTTTCATTCTTGTTGATGATTTCTCAAGATTTACTTGGGTTTTCTTTTTGGAACACAAAGATGAAGCTTTCTAATTTTTAATATTTTTTCGAAAAAGAGTTAAAAAATTTCGATTTTACGTATTAGAAATGATAGAGGTGGTGAGTTTATCAACCACTCCTTTATTACTTATTGTGAAAAAAAAATCAAACATAAGTTTTCATGCCCTAGAACTCTACAACAAAATGGAGTCGTCGAAAGAAAGAATAGAACTCTTCAAGAGATAGCTGGGACTATGATTAGTAAATACGGATTCCCTTAATATTTATAGGCGAGGGCGTAAACACATCATGTTATATCATAAATAGAATTCATTTTCGCAAAAAATTGAACAAAACTCCCTTTGAAATTTATCATTTGAGAAAACCAAATGTTTCATATTTTAGAGTTATTAATTGTAAATATTTTATTTTGTATACCAAGGTAATTTAGGAAAGTTTGATGCTAAATCTTTGAAGCAATTTTTGTAGGATATTCTAGCACTAGTAAAGTTTATAGAGTTTTCAATAGATCAACTTTAAATATTGAACAATCTATGCATGTCAAGTTTAAGGAATCTAACTCTCTTGTAAAGAATATTGTAGATTGTCAAATTGATTCCTTAGGTGAAGACATGGAGAAGATATCAACAAAGGACTCACCGGGACAAGAAGAAAAGTCAAGAGAAAATCCAAATGGTGAAGTTCAAGAAGTGCAAGAAGTTTAACCAACTCAACCCCTTCTAAATGATTGGAGATACGCTGCAAGTCATCGCAAAGATCTCATCATAAGTGATGTATCTAAGGGAGTAACTACTAGATTCAAACTTCATGATATTTATAGACATTATGCTTTCATTTCACACATTAAACTTAAGAATATCCTTGAGGCCGAGGGCGGCTCATATTGGTTACTTGCCATGCAAGAGAAGCTTAATCAATTTGATGCAACAAGTGTAGAAGCTTGTTCCTAGGCCCTACGATAGACCAATCATTGGTACTAAATAGATTTTCATAAACAAGTCGGGTAACGTAATTAGAAACAAGGCTAGGCTAACGACCCAAGGTTACAACCAAATTGAGGGAATCGATTTTTAGGAGACCTTTGCACCCATGGCACGGGTCGAAGCCATACGCATGACCCTTACTTTTGCCTCATTAAAGATTTCAAGTTGCATCAAATGAATGTTAAAAGTACTTTTCTTAATGGTTATATTGATGAGGAAGTGTATGTTGAACAACCCCTCGGGTTTGTTGATCCTACACATCTCGATTATGTGTTTAAGTTAGAAAAGACTTTATATGGTTTAAAACAAGCTTCAAGGGCTTGGTATGAAAGGCTTAATAGTTGACTTATAAACAAGGATTTTGTTAAAGGTACAGTAGATACTACATTGTTTAGTAAGCATGTTGATAAGAATATCTTGATTATACAAATTTATGTTGATGACATCATTTTTTGTTCTACTAATGAGAATTTGTGCAAAGAGTGTGAGTTTTGTATGAAGAAAGAATTTGAAATGAGTATGATGAGTGAGTTAAACTACTTCCTCGAACTCCAAACAAGGTTCTAAACATCGGGTATCGAGGTCGTATCAGATGGGTTTTTTATATCGAATATCGTATATCATGAGAGATATCGGGAATACACACGCATATCGGGCGTTCATGTTGGATAATATATATAATGAAATATTAATAACAAAAAGTTGATTTAGTGTCAAGATATCATCTACCAAATAAAAATGATGTAATATGCATGCAAAGATGGTAAAAATAATGTACATTTGCACGCAATCGTGGGTCATGCAATAAATAAGTTATTTCATGGAATTGAAATATATAAAATTATAAAATGTATAATCTACTTGCCTGACACTGTCAATTCACGGAGGAGAAAAATCAAGCTCTGACGATGCAAACAACACTTATATAGTCAGGTGACGGGTCAGTTTAGGTTCAATGTTGATGAGTGCAGAAAAACGAACTCAATTAAAATAAATCCCCAGCCAACTTTGCGCTGACTCATATCGGGCAAATTATCGGTCGATATTTCAAATACCGGCCTTTTTTCTGCAAACGACATGGGCAAATGATTTCCCTATATCATATAGGCAACAGGCAAAAAAATGAGATATCGACCGATTTCTTGGCCGATCGACCAATATTTAAAACAAGGACTCCAAATCAAACAAAGGAGTGATGAAATCTTCGTGAACCAAGCCAAGTATACCAAAGAATTAATCAAGAAGTTTAGGCTAGAAAACGCGAAAGTTAGCAAGACTCCAATGGCTACAACAACCACGCTTGATAAAAATGAATAAGATAAAAGTGTTGATATCAAATTATATCGTAATATGATTGGTAGTTTGCTTTATTTAACGGTAGTATGCCGAACATTATGTTTAGCATTTGTGTTTGTGCTAGATTTCAATCGTGTTCTAAAGAACCTCATTTGAGTGCGGTAAAATGCATTATCAAATATCTTAAGGGCACTATTGATATGGGCTTGTGATATCTGAAAATCGGACAATTTAGAGTTATTCGGATACCGACTATGCCGGTTGTAGAGTGGATAGGAAGAGCACTAGTGAAACTTGTTTGTTTCTAGGAAATTGCCTTGTTTCGTAATCCTTCAAGAAGAAAAATTTCATGGCCCTCTCAACTGCCGAGGCGGCATATGTTACCGCAGGGGCTTGTTATGCACAAGTCATTTGGATGAACCATACTCTCATTGATTATGATTTACATTAGGATCATATTAAGATTTATTATGATAACACTAGTACAATTCATATGACCAAAAATGCAAATCAACATAGTAAGATCAAGCATATAGAGATTCAGTATCACTTTCTTAGAGATCATTATGAGAAAGGTGATGTTAAAATTGATTATATTTCTACACAATCTACAATTAGCCGATATTTTACAAGACCTCTTGATTACAATAAATTTTCCTTTATTTGTGGTGAATTGAATGTTTACATGATGGAAACTTGATTTTCAATTTGGATTTCAATGGTCAATTGACGTTCTATTCGTTTTCAAATATTTTAAGTCTTTGGGTTCTCTTTTTTTATGTTTGACTAAAAAGGGAGAAGAAGTTTTGAGTTATTTTTGGTTATTTTTGATCCGTTCTCTTGTTTTATGCAATATTAAGTTAGTTGTCTAATTTGATATTGCATATGATTTTGGTGGGTGATGGAATGGATAGAGGGATGGTTGTTTATGCATATAGCTCTTAATCTTTGTAATATTATGAATATGCATATGACTTATCGTTTGAAGTCATGATTGAACTTGATTTATATAAGCATAATTTTAAAGGGAGCTCTTTTTGATAAAGCTCTTCATATTTTTTATAAAATAACTTGTGAGTTTTGTCAGCATCAAAAAGAGGGAGATTGTTGGTCCAAGAGTATAATCACCTTTTATTTTGATGATTCCAAAACTCACGTGGTTAAGTGTCACTAATCAAGTTCAAGTGTTTCTAAGTTTACCGATTTCAAGAGTTAGGTACTTAACTTCAAGCTTCTCTCAAAAGAAAGTATTGAAGTACTCAAGTTGATTCAAGCATGAGACTCAAGTTTGGAAAATCAAAATTTGAATTTTGAAGAAGCCCACTTAAAGAAAACTTAAAGATAGTGGAAACTCTTAATTGTAAGAATTTAGAATGTTTAAAGTTTAGAATATTAGATTGGATGCTCAAGAAGTTCACACACTCAATAAGTTCTTCAAAAAAAATTAATTTTTATAGTTTAGCTTTTGATAGACAATATATCCTTGACCAAATTTTTTATTTATATAAATATATACATATATTTCATAGTTTATTTTACTCAAAATAATTCTATATTTATATATGTTTTTTGTGAAATTATCAAAAGATTTACTCTTATTTTTCAAAAATTAAAATCTTGTCTTTGGGCTGAAGCCGGTCAACCGCCCACTGTGCAATGTTGAAACTGTGTTCTGGACGGTCGACCCAGCGATCGACCACATGTGCACAGACATGCACGCGTGCATGTACACTAGGCCCGGTTGATTGTTGGCTGAAGTTCACTGGACTGGCTCCAAGTCGGTCGACCACCGGGTCGACCGCCTATACATTTCTAAGCTCTGAGCTCAAAAGAGTGTTCTGGCCTATCGACCCTTGGGTTGACCGAGTGCAACGGCTATCTTCTGATTATTTAGCCGATCGACCGTCGGGTCGACCACCAGAGGAGCAGAAACAACAATTTCCTTTTAAACGACTATTTTTGAATTTAAATTGTTTTTGTTTTATCCCCAAATGGGTATATATTACTTTTTCAGGGTTTTATCAGGTCTGATTGTGTTTACTCTCTAATGAATTCACCCTCTTTCTATAAATAGGGGTCCTTGTAGAGAGTTTTGTATTTGAAAAATCAAGAAAAATTGCGAAAAAATTTGTTTGAAAAATTCAAGCTTCAAGTTTTCAAAAGAGCTTTCAGTTTCAAATCTTTTGTGGTTTTCAGACTTCAAAGTTCAATCTCTTACTGATTTTTTTCTCACAAACTTCTTGAGCCTCAAATCTGTACTCTATACTATAAGAAGCTATATTTGAGAGTTTTTTTTATCTTGAGGGTTACCAAGTGATTGTATTCTTCATTTTCTTTGAGAGTTCCTCTTGGGTAGAGGATTGAAAGTTGGGTTTAGGTTCCGTTTCTTGCGGGATCCATTATAGTTGAGTTCTAGTGGAGTTAGTAAAAATTCTTCATTGTGAAGACGAGAATGTAGAGCAAGTTGCGCGAACATCGAAACAAATTTCTTGCGTTTGCGATTGTTTCACTCTCTCTTACTCACTGTTATTTACATTTTGCTTGCTTACAATTGCTCATATATTTATTCACTTGATATTCATTGCTTTATTATTCTTGTTATTGTTTTATCGCTTATATTCTTTCAATTAAGAAGGTAATTATGCACATCAACTCTTATTTAAGAGGAATATTGAGGAGAAGTTCAGAGCTCTTTACGGAGTATCCGACTTCACTTCTTGGTCTTAATTTGACAACAAGTTATTTGTTTCACTGTAGTTATACTTGTGTAGTATCGTTAGTTAAGTTTTTATTTCCACATTTGCTTAGCATATCACCTATTCAAACACCACCCCCCCCCCCCACAAAACGTGATTTCAGATATATGGACACTTAGATGCAGACATGTTCAAGCATGTATGTATATATGCACCTCATATTATTATTTTTATATATTCTAATATCTTGTTGTTGTGTCCTAATGTCCTACTTTTTAAGAAATTATTGTGTCGCATGTCCTCATCTGTGTCATACCCGTTTCTTGTGTGTATGTCCATGCTCCTTATGTCCACATCTTCCTTGATATATTTTCAAAGCAGTACTTTTCCTCCACGCCAACAAACTATACATTTACCTACATAATGACAATACATGCAGGTTCCGACCATCAAGGAAAAAATAGATGGCATTAACGAGGTTGACATGTAATAAATATTGCTGTGGTATAGAGAAGCATGTTGACTGTAGGCATGTAGGAAAAGTTTCTAAACTTTTTTCCCCTTTTCTAAGAGAAATGATGGGAATTTATACTTGGATTTCCAACATGATTCCATTTCTCCAGAAAGAGACATTACAGGAGTGTAATGTCCCGTAAGTTCTTGATACAAGGAACAATCAAAGTGTCAAAAATATCAAACAGTAAAACCACCCAATATCAAAGAACTATTACAAACCTAGAACAAACAAAATAAGAGTTACTTAACATAGCAGCTCCCTAATCTCCTAACTGAGCTATTCAATTATATATGGTCAACCTTGGTTGCATCACATCCCTTGGCTCAGCAGCAGCAACATTGCTCTCATATCTTGATGGCACTCTGAAACTGCTACCTGAACCTGACCCATCTTGCACTATGCTTCTCATAGAATGAGTGGGTAAAAGATTTGGTGCAGTAGGTGGCTACTAGCATTAGGTACACTGCCATTAAATAAATTCATATGATTAAATCAACAAAAGTGACCAGCTATGATGCAATAAGTGGCCACTAACATTAGGTGCGCTATCATTATATCCCTTAATATTGGTCAAAAGTGATTAACTTTGGCACGATAGGTGGGTATGGGGACTAGATATCTTGCCATTAAGTCCCATTCACTTGGAAATCAACAAGAGTGCTAAGGTTCCAAATTCTAAGGTGAAGCATTAGCAATTCAAATCAGTTTACTAGTAGATTATCAAATCATAGGATGTTAATTAAATTGCTAATTAAACTACTGGGGATACAATCTGTTTAATTAGAGACTTGACTCTACGCCATAGACTTGTTACACAGAGATACAGGAAATTGCCATCTTGCAGTGATTTCCAAGCACATGACTGACACAAGAGGAATTGATGAGAAGGGAAACTCGTGCGCTCAATTTCTTGGACCCATTCAAGTGCTCAGAGACCAAAGCCTCTTTTTTGATGGTAGGAATAATATGGCAATATCTGTTTTAGCCAACTGTAGGAATATTAAATTTATCCGGCTATTTGCAGGGAATTATGAGTTACTGTCTTGTGTCCTCTGAAAGTAGGAAGATCAAATATCTAATTGATTGCCTTAGCTATTGGGAGCTATAAATACAGATGCACTGCAGGCCAAGAAACTCATCACATCTACAAACACCAAAGATTTGACGTTAAGGCAATCCATGGATCTTCCTCGACCATTTTTAATATCCTTGTCTTCTCTTCTCTTCATGTACTTTGCTTCCTTCAGCTTTCTCCCCCTCCCAAACGACGCAGCAACAGTAGATGGTGCTGTTGCTGCTTCTCCCTTAGCCAATGCTTCTTTATTAGGATCTGAAGCTAGAGCTCTCCTCCACTGGAAATCCACTCTTCGAAGCAGAAACCATAGCACCCTCAGCTCCTGGACTCCCAATACCAGTCCATGCACGTGGTTTGGAATCACATGTCAAGGAAAACGAGGAGGAACTACCGTGACTGAGATTAACCTGCCCAGTGCTGGCTTGGTGGGTAAGCTCGACTCTCTTGACTTCTCCTCACTTCCATCTCTTACTCTCCTCCACCTTCGACACAACTAACTTCTCGGACCAATTCCAGAAAGTATTGGGTCACTTACCAATCTAATTTCTCTTGATTTGGGCTACAAAAGGATGTTGGAAAATTTGCCACTCTCATTAGGCAATCTCTCCCGAGTTTCTGAGATGGACCTCTCTAACAACAATTTTCATGGTCACATACCTCCAGAATTAGGGAGCCTTTCCAATCTTGCTCTCTTGGACCTTGATAATAATGGTTTAACAGGTTCGATTCCTTCAAGCTTAGGAAATATCACAAAGCTACGGACCTTGTAACTCCATCAGAATAATCTCTCGGGAATCATCCCTGATGACATAAGGGAACTTGGTAAATTTAAAAATATTGACATTATCCGATAATCTATTCACGGGTCCCATTCCTTTAAGCTTCAGAAATTTGACCAGGCTAAGAGGTCTACTTCTGGAAAGAAATCAGATATCTGGATCCATCCCCAATGAAATAGGACATCTAACAAGACTAACAATGTAAGTTGTCAATGAAAATCTTCTAACAGGCCCCATCCCTTCTAGTTTAGGAAACTTGACAAAGCTTCAAACTTTGCACCTCTACAACAATAGCATCTCTGGAACCATCTCACATGAAATAGGGAATTTTGCGAGTCTTAATGATTTAGAGATTAGTAACAATCTTCTTTCTGGCGCAATCCCTTCTAATTTAGGAAACTTGACAAAACTCACAACATTACATCTCTTAACAATTTTCTCTTAGGAACCATCCCTCACGAAATTGGAAACTTGCTAAACCTCAACTCTTTAGCAATCCACAACAACCACCTAGTAGGCTCCATTCCTTCTAGTTTAGGAAACCTAACAAAGCTTCAAATCATGTTCCTCCTCAATAATTCTCTCTCTGGAACTATTCCTCCTGAAATTGGAAATCTAGTGAACCTCATGCAGCTGGCACACAAAGTAATCTCCTAATAGGTCCCATCCCTTATACCCTGGGTAACATGCGAAGTCTAACTCAGATGCAAGCTTTTGAAAATCAGTTGTCCGGCTCATTGCCTCGAGAATTGACAAATCTTACAAACTTAGTTGTCTTGGACTTGACTGACAACAACCTCACTGGGCATCTACTGCCGGATATATGTAAAGGAGGAGCACTCAAACACTTCACTGTAGCTAACAATCATTTTGTGGGACCCATTCCAAGGAGTTTGAGAAATTGCACTAGCTTAGTGCGAGTTCGTCTTGAGAGAAATAACCTTACCGGGAATATATTGTTAGATTCTAAGGATCAATCTGACAACTAATCAATATCACCGAAATATCACCGATCTAATTGGCCAGGTCGGTGAATATCAGGTGGGAGATTTTCCGTTCAATAGAACGTTCTTTAATTAAAGAACCACCTTTCAATTACCTTCCTTGGTTAAACACCAATTAGACTGGTATAAGTCAGTCTCAATATACTAAATATCAGTATAACCCCTGTATAAAGAAATTAATTCACTTATACAGTACTTAGAGTGAGGTACGCTTATAGCGAATCTCCTTAAGACAATTACGGCCCCCCGCAATGGTGCTAACGGGTTACAAGACGCTGGTCTCTCAAGATACAACACTCCTTCACGGTATTTGGATAGCACTACCAAATCACCGTACGATCGAACCGTAGTTAACCAGTACCTTCACAGGATTAGCAAAGCAGCATGACCAAGATAAATTTCAGGGAGAATATTTGTCTTTACTTTGGAGGAGCACCCACTGTAGAGAAAGGAGGAAGGTAGAAGAATATTCTTCTTTGAAAGTCACAGATTCAAACAACAATTCTATTAAGGAATCTATTGAATTTTCTGAGCCTTCTTTCAGAACGAATTTTTTAAAATCTGTTGGAAGTCGCTTCGGAATCTGAGTTGCAGAATTCCCACTTCCTATTGGAAGTCACTTCTGAATCTGAAATGCAGAAGTCCCACTTCAGAATGCAGAGGAAGGATTTCCTTTTCTGTATGTTGAAGTATTTTTTGGTGTGTTTTGTTTGAGAGAAACGGAGCGCTATTTGTAGCGCTCCGGGAGGGGTAAAATGATCCGAACCCAACCGAACGGTTGCAACGGTTCGGTCTGAACCGTTGCAACGGTTCATTTCGGACAGCAACCGCCCAACTGTTCGCGGCGGTTTGCTGAGAGCCGTTGCGCTTCGGGTTCAGATCCGGATGGCGGAGCGGGTAGGATCCGCAGTAATCCATACCCGTGAGACCCGGTTCAAAAAGAACCGGACCGGGTAGGAAACCCGAACCCGAGCCCGAGCCCAGCCCGGCCCGGCCCCGGCACCGGCGCCGACAACTAATCAATATCACCGAAATATCACCGATCTAATTGGCCAGGTATATCACCGATCTAATTGGCCAGGTAGGTGAATATCAGGTGGGAGGTTTTCCGTTCAATAGAACGTTCCTCAATTAAAGAACCACCTTTCAATTATCTTCCTTGGTTAAACACCAATTAGACTGGTATAAGTCAAGTCTCAATATACTGAATATCAGTATAACCCATGTATAAAGAAATTAATTCACTTATACAGTACTTGGAGTGAAGTACGCTTATAGCGAATCTTCTTAAGACAATTATGCCCCCGCAAAGGTGCTAACGGGTTACTGGATGCTGGTCTCCCAAGATACAACACTCCTTCACGGTATTTGGATAGCACTACTAAATCACTGGACGGTCGAACCGTAATTAACCAGTACCTTCATAGGATTAGCAAAGCAGCAGGACCAAGACAAATTTCAAGGAGAATATTTGTCTTTACTTTGGAGGAGCATCTATTGTAGAGAAAAGAGGAAGGTAGAAGAATATTCTTCTTTGGAAGTCACAGATTCAGACAACAATTCTATTAAAGAATCTGTTAAATTTTCTGAGCCTTCTTTCAGAACGAATTTTTCAGAATCTGTTGGAAGTCGCTTCAGAATCCGAGTTGCAGAATTCCCACTTCCTGTTGGAAGTCACTTCTGAATCTGAAATGCAGAAGTCCCACTTCGGAATGCAGAGGAAGGATTTCCTTTTCTGTATGTTGAAGTATTTTTTGGTGTGTTTTGTTTGAGAGAAAGGAAGGAATCTGTTGGAAGTCGCTTCAGAATCCGAGTTGCAGAATTCCCACTTCCTGTTGGAAGTCACTTCTGAATCTGAAATGCTGAAGTCCCACTTTGGAATGCAGAGGAAGGATTTCCTTTTCTGTATGTTGAAGTATTTTTTGGTGTGTTTTGTTTGAGAGAAAGGAAGGAATCTGTTGGAAGTCGCTTCAGAATTCGAGTTGCAGAATTCCCACTTCCTATTGGAAGTCACTTCTGAATCTGAAATGCAGAAGTCCCACTTCGAAATGCAGAGGAGGGATTTCCTTTTCTGTATGTTGAAGTATTTTTTGGTGTGTTTTGTCTGAGAGAAACGAAGCGCTATTTGTAGCGCTCCAGGAGGGGTAAAATGGTCCGAACCCAACCGAACGGTTGTAACGGTTCGGTCTGAACCGTTGCAACGGTTCGTTTCGGACAGCAACCGCCCAACTGTTCGCGGCGGTTTGCTGAGAGCCGTTGCGCTTCGGGTTCGGATCCGAATGGCGGAGCGGGTAGGATCCGTGGTAATCCATACCCGTGAGACCCGGTTCAAAAAGAACCGGACCGGGTAGGGAACCCGGCCCCAGCGCAGGCCAGCTGGCCGCTGCCAGCGGCGCGCGCGCGTGTGGGCATGGTTTCCCCCAATCGCGCGCGAAAACTCCAAAAACCCAAAGGGCACACCCTTTGTTCCCAATTTTCTCTATTTAAACACTTCAAACTTTCATCCCATGGCCAATGTGGGACTAAATGCTTTTAATTACCTTTAGTCCCCTTTTGGCTTTGAATTAGGCAAACTTTAGACTTGAATATCTCATTCATTCGAAGTCGAAATTGAACATGTGAATATACTACGTTCATCCCCAATGGAAGGAGAACACACTCCAACCATTATCCAATTGATTCTATCAACGGATCTCGCCGTAATTCAACTCAAAGATTCACATATATTCTTCATATTTCCCAACATATATCAGTAGACTTTGGGGTTTACCCGGATCTTGTATACATCGATTTGAGCTACAATAGGTTGTCTGGAGAGGTCTCATCTGATTGGGCAAAATGTCATAACCTCACAAGCTTGAAGATCACAGGAAACCAATTGACTGGACAAATACCTTCTGAACTTGGTTATTCATCTCAGCTACATTTGTTAGACCTTTCCTCAAATCAACTAGTAGGAGAGATACCTATGCAGCTAAGCGGCTTGAACTCTTTATTCGATTTTAATTTGAGCAACAACGATCTCTCTGGAGTAATTCCCATAGAAATGGGAAAGTTATCTAGCCTGGAATATCTTGATTTATCTGGAAACATCTTGAATGGAACAATACCACTAGAATTAACAGACTGCTCCAAATTACAACTTCTGAGCTTAAGAAAAAATGAGTTGACGGGGAAGATTCCACATAAAATTGCTAAGCTACAAAACTTGCAAGATACATTGGACTTGAGCCACAATTCATTTACAGGAGATATACCGTCAGAGCTAGGAAATTTGCAAATGTTAATATCTTTGAATTTGTTATCTGGTATCATTCCATCCTCTTTGGGAAGCATGCTGAGTTTGTCATCTATTGATTTATCATTTAATAATTTAGAGGGGCCCATTCCAAATGCTAAATTATTTAAGAACGCTCCAAATGAATGGTTTAGCAACAATAAAGATTTATGTGGTGTCGTTTCAGATATGCCTCCTTGCACTTCATTGTCAAGAATTTACCATCAATCCAGAAAATTCATGATGCTCTATATGTCATAATTCCTCTATGTGCATTATCACTTTTAGCTGCAACTCTCTATGTTATCTTTTATTGTTGGAGAGGAGAATTTCGGAAGGAAAAGTGGGGTCAAATTATACTTGGAGATTTATTCTCACCACTAAGTTTTGATGGTCGGGCCACATATGATTATATAATTGATGCCACTGAAAATTTCAATGAAAAGTATTGTGTTGGGACAGGAGGATACGGTTCTGTCTACAAAGTAGAACTTCCTTCAAAACAAATGGTAGCAGTGAAAAAGCTTCATTCAATTGAAGAAGGGATGATGGATGAGAGAAGTTTTAGAAATGAAATACAAATGCTAACTGAAATCCGCCATCGCAACATAGTGAAACTACATGGATTCTGCTCCAATGTTCATTTCAAATTTTGATATATCAGTATATAGACAGGGGAAGTTTATCAGCTCTTCTAAGTGATCTGAAAGATCACAGGAATTAGACTGGAGGAAAAGAGTTGTCATTATCAAAGACGTCGCTAGAGCTCTGTCTTATATGCACCACGACTGCAATCTGCCCTTAATACATCGATATATTACATGCAGCAACATTCTGCTTGATACGATTTTCAGGCCTACATTTCAGATTTTGGTATTGCGAAAATTTTATCTCCAGGTTCATCAAATTGGAGCACTCTAGCAGGAACTCGTGGATATGTTGCCCCAGGTTCGTATTTTTAAATTATTTTTGAAGAAATTATCCTCAACATTATATTCTTATTGATAGTCAATCAAATTTCATCAACCCATTTTCATACATGTAAACTTTACAAATTAAGGGCATGATATGTTGATGTCTTCGTAACTATGGCTAATGAACCTAAAAATTTAGAGAGAAGAGATATTGTATGGGACTGCTTTTACATTTTTAGAAAGAAAAAAAAATGTTTAAATCTTTTTCCCCTTTTCTAGGACTGAATGAAGGCTGGGCTTGAGCCAAGGCATCCCTTTTGCCTAAATCTGCCTATTAACCACTAAGTCAGGCCTAAGTGTCAAAATCACTATTATTTAATGTAAAAGGTCATGAGTGCTTACTGTAAGCTGAACACCTATTAAAAAAATAAGGTGGATCTCGCGTTTATACGTACATCAAAATTTTATGCCCAATAACTAATACTACTGGTATGTTTTAAAGGTAATGTTCTCTTATGTATATGAACAAAATAGAATATATGACTCACAATATAATTAATTATCAACATGTTAGTTATTTTTAATGTACCATTTGTATCCAAAATGGTGTCAATAAGGAATCACAAACCATTATAGAGGAGTTACTATGGAAATCCAATGGGGGCAGTGAATATCAATTTAGCATTTATATCAGAAAATTTCCCATAACAACCTTTTTAAGTAATAACCACCAAAAAACTTTAGGAAACTGAGGTCTTGCTGAAATAAAAAGGCTGGACAACAAGTTATCTCACATTTGCACAGAAAAAAGTCACAAGAGAATTAACTGCTCCAAACTGTTGTGAATTCGGGGGACGCCCCTACGACGCGGCGCAGCGGAAACTAACCACAAGATCTTTTAAGGCAATGTGAAGAAGAGAAAAAGAAGATATTTCAAAATTGATAGAAAGCCAATACACAATATAATATGGTTCCACCGATCAAACAGATCGTGTGTACGTCCATGAGAGAACGGGGAGAAACTTTATTAAAACTTTAGGGGAGTACAATAATAATTACTTACAGCTCACGCTGAGAAGATTACAAGTCCTTGATGGCCACCAAGAACAACAAACCCTTGTGGCTAAGCCTCTCTCACGAATCTCTCATCTATATGAATTACACCTTAGAAATTACAAATTAATTGGATTACCTTGAAGGCCACGCCCAAAGGATTATTTATAGACCATGAAACTCTTCTACTCCTAAACAAACTTCATCAACACGAACAATCACCGTCTCAGAATAAAGGAAACTCAAATTCAATTCGAATCTGGAAACAGATCTAGAAAAGAAAACTGTCAGACCTGACATTAGTCGACTAGGTCAGGGTACAGTCGACTAGGTCCAAATACTAGTCGACTACTCTGACAAGATTCGGAACCCCAACCTCTGCCTAGTCGACTACACAAAATATTATTCGACTAATCCATGTGATTAGTCGACAATACCCAGTATTAGTCGACGGGCATTGTACACAACTCCTTGTGCACGTCTGTTCTTTAATCTTCGAAGTTTCGTCTACCTTCACGATGTATTCAGTCACAAATCCTAACAATCTCCCCTGTGACTCGAATACTTCCAAGTCTGAGAATAGTCACCATGCTCTATGTGCTCGCATCCACGCACAATTGAACAAACTTGACTTCATCTCCATCTCACTCCCTCTTCTCCATAACCCCCCATAAGGTTCACAATTTGATTAGGTCGAATAAGTTCAGATTTAACCTGAACTTTATCACCGAAAAATCTTCTTGATTCATACAAGATTTATGAGAATTTGTTCCACCATAAGAGTAACGATCTGGACTACCTTGTTGCGCGCCTAGACCCAATCTCTCTTCGGGGTACAACTGAACATCCGAGTTCGAAACCATCGTAGTCTCTGATTGTTCCACAACCGCCACTTTTGAAGCTGAGGATAACTACAATCTACCAACTGTAACTTTGAATTTCATAACATATACACATTACCGACACGTTCAGCTTGAAACTTCACATGGGCCTCTTTAGAGACTTACATAAGATCACCTTCAAAGTTGAAACTGAACCCTTCCCTATGTAGGGCTCCAAGAGAGATAAGATTGTACCTCGATTCAGGAACATGATGAACGTCTTGAAGAGTAGTCATGCATCCATTATGAGATCGAAACTGGATTGTTCCTTCGCCAGTCTCTTTGCTTGTAGCAGAATTCCCCATGAAGACTTCTCCCGCTTAAATCGAAGTGTATGAGGAGAACATCTTCCTATTGGAACTGATGTGTTGTGAACATCCAGAGTCAATAATCCATCTATCTTTGTTACCAACTGATTTCTCTATAACAGATAGAATGTTGCACTGTTCTTCATCTTCTCCAATCAGTTCAGTGACATTAGCATCTAGTTATTTCTTCTTTCGAAGCCAATAATCAGCTTTAATGTACCCCTTCTTGTGATAATAGTTACACGTCAAACTCCTATGTTTTGAGTTACCCGTGAAACTTTTATTATTACTTTTCTCTCTTGAATAATGAACTTGCTCGGAATCATCATGATGAAACTCATCAGTCAACTAGGTGTCAATTTTTTTCTTGTTGAGCAAATGCTCCTTGACCTCATTGACCTTGATTGTTGACTTGCCTTCATAAATGATAGCTTCCCTAAAGCCCGTATTGAACAAGGTAAAAAACACAGTAATAGAATTGTTTGATCCTTAACCTCTATCTTAACATCTATCTTATCTAAATCATTGATAATAGAGGAAAATTCTGCAATATGAGACTTGATAGGTGTACCTTCATGCATGAGGAGAAGAAAGAGACACTGCTTCAGCATCAACCGATTCGCCAACGACTTCTTCAAATAGTGGTCCTGAAGTCGCTCCCACAATAAGGATGTTTTTTCTCCGTAGAAAACTCATCCACCACTTCATTTGCCAAGAAAAACTAAATAGTTATTAAGGCTTTCTCATCCAACTTCTACCAAGCTTCTTCCTTCATGTCTTGAGGCTTTTTCTCTCTCGAGTAACCCGCTCTGGGTAAGAATGACGTTCGTCCTAATTTGCCACCTGCTGAAATTGATGACGCCATCGAACTTCTGAATATCGAACTTGATCGCAGACATCTTCACGTTGACCTTACTCTGATACCAATTGTTGTGAATTCGGGGGATGCCCCCACGACCGTATCGACTGGGGCGGCGCAGTGAAAACTAACCACAAGATCTATTAAGGCAACGTGAAGAAGAAAAGAAGATATTTTAAAGTAGATTGAAGTCAACACAGGATATAACGTGGTTCCACCGATCAAGCAGATCGTGTATACATCCACGGGAGAAAAGGGAGCAACTTTATTAAAACTTTAGGGAACTATAATAAGAATTCTTTACACTTCACGCTGAGAAAATTACAAGCCCCTTGATGGTCGCAAGAATAGCGAACCCTCATAGCTAAACCTCTCTCACGAATCTCTCACCTACATGAATTACACCCTAGGAATTATAAATTCATTGAATTACTTTGAAGGCCACCCTCAAGAGGTTATTTATAGACCATAG
>JAVJIF010006833.1:0-186343 GCA_038442645.1 Agave tequilana | reverse complement strand
AGAGGAGATTTGCTTTCCTGATCATCTCCTCAGCCTTCGCAATCTTATCCTCAGCGCCGAGAAGAGCACTAGTGGAGGCGTCAATTGCACTTCCACCTCCGCTTGCCTTGTCTCCAAGGATTTCAAGTTAGAAGAGATAGCCTTAGCACCTCTTGAGCGCAAGCCGGGTCTCGTGCTTTTAAGCAATGAGAAGCGCGAGCCGGTCATCAACTAAAGACTCCGCGTCCGAACGGTGGAGGCGGCGCCATTCCTCCGCATCCTTCTCAAATTCATCCACCAGGAGCTCAAAGCAGTGGCCTGGTGATACCCCTCAAAGTCCCGAATACTCTCAATGTCACGGGAGAGGACCCCCTTTAACCTTGAGAATGGCATAGTCGAGCCTTCAGCCCAGGTCGATAGTTCGCCCTAAGCCTTTATAAAAGTTATCGACCAGTCACCGATGTAATCGTTCTCGACCTCAGCCACTTCGGTAAAGAGACAACCTCGAAGTCCACCAGCCTGGTCGACGCCGTCGCAAAAGAGCAGCGTGAGCACTGACAGCAGCCGGACAAGCCGAGGGCGATCTCGGCGGAGTCCTCATCGAGACCAGAACGCCAGCCCCGCGGAAGAAGGACTAGCAACCACCTCCTGAGCAGCAGACTCGACCACCAGGTTGGAGAAGTAGGGCTTGGATCACCCTCACTCCGTACTTGGCAAAATCGTCGGCACCCCACTCGTTGATACAGTTGGAGTGAGGACACCTCCGGGCTGCCGCCTCCGCAACTTCTGGCCTTTCGGCTGATTTGGGCCGATAAGAAGGCAGGTCGCCATACAGCGCGTCCAACATGGCAGCATCCGCCGTGGTCGAAGCGCTCGTATCACCCCTTGGCCCTTCGGGGGATCTTCCGACTCTCTAAAGCTGATGCACCTTGAGGTCGAATACCTGTAACAAGACTACGGTTAGTCGGGACACTACATACAAAAGAAGCAAGAGGTTAGGACAATACCAAAGGATGATGTTGCCTCGAACATCTCGTCAGCCGCATTAGTCTCCAGGGCTCCATCGGAAACTTTCAACCAGAATCAGCACGAACAGCCGCTCGCTTTCGCTTGCCGAGTATCCTGTGGACCATCCAATAGAGCTCGATGCCTCAGGACTTCCTTTAGAAGTCCCAGCGCCCGAGGGACCAAGGTCGGCTGCATCACCTCCGGACTCCTCGCGTGAGTAAAGGAACCAACGCAGTCCCATAAGCGAATAGGGGATCATAATGTTCCCTTGCTCCCCAACCGCCTCAGCTCCTGCAACAAGAAGCAAATAATGAGTTATTTGGGATATACCAAAGGCGTACTATATGGATGAAGTTAATCTTACCCAGACCCGGAATCAATTCACCGCTAGTCGGTTCAGCGACCGACGGTTTCAGCCGCTAATGGGGCGCAAGAGGAATCACTGTAGAGGGACGGTCCTCCGCCACATTGTAGGAGCCTGGCGACGGGGCTTCTTCGCCAACGACCTCCTGCGGGATTCACTCCACGCTTCCTCTTGAAGTGGACGTCAGAATCCTCTTCTTCACTTCTCCCGAACGTCGTGGGGAAGATGTCCCCACCACACCAGAGCCAGCCGCTGCATGAGTATCAGCTCCCGTCCCCGCCTCAAAGCGAGGACTCCCTGCATCAGAAGCCTCGCTATCATCTACAGCGATGAACTCCTCCAACCAGGGACACGAACCCGTTTGCCTTCCTTTCTCTCAGAAGCCTCCCGCTTCTCGTGAGAGATTAACTTCACACCCGAACGGTTGGCATTGAACCCAGGATGTGTGAGTTGGAAGCCGCATACCACTGGCAAAAGCACAGGTCGTCAGAAGGTTGGGATCCTTCAATGGCGTGCGCAGCCCGCCCCAGTGCCGCCCGCAGTAAAGAATCGCCAGGCACGGGCCCCATCGATGAGACTCCCCATGAAGGCTAAATCGAGATTGGGGTTGCCCACATACAGCTGGTCGTACCCAAATTGTCGAGCAACCGGCTTGGATGTAAGGTTCTAAATAGCAGACTCCCCGCTTCTACAATAAATGTGAGGGCCGGATGCTGACCAGCCACTCAAAACCCCCCCGACTCATGGGAGACCGTCCTGACTCCGCATCTCGGAATTCCTCGTCGTATCCTGCGCCCCGAATGTGAGAACAGCGGAATAGGTTGTAAGCGTCATGACGACGCACTAACTTGCGGCCTCGGCCACGTAGGTCTTCAGCGGAACATCCTTCGAATCAGCGGAGAAGAGCCATTCGAACACCTTGCGGAGGGTCCTCTCCAGCTTCAATCAAAGAAGGGCAGTGCAAGGCAAACCACGCCATTAAGTAAGTGTATGGCAGACCCACCCTAGGATTGGGTCCATCACAAGTTAGGATGACACTCTTCCCCCGCCTCGTCGCCGGTGGCCTGCAGAAGCCTCCGTTAATGCGCGAAGGCCTCTTTGAATATAGCACACCATGGCCGAAGGAGACCCAGACGGTGGCCATGGACCAAGCGAACGGCAGGCAGCAAAACATTTGGGTGGACGATGTCACCCGAGGAGGATGGCACTACGTATTTCTTCAACCAGACGGTTAAGAAACCGGCCAACAGTGCCTTCGGACATCGGCTGATGAGCCTGATGGTGAAAGCTCCGAAGGACATCACCCTTCTTATAGGGACCATCGTCTTCTGTCATGACAATATCCCTTTGGAGGCATACCTCCATCCATTCAAAAATGTCGCCTTCTTGCAACTCCACAATGAGCTGCTTAGGAGCATTCTTCATATCTGGGAATAGGTAACTCCCCTAGTTCTTCAAGCTCTTCGAGCTACCCTTGCTGCCACCGTGGATGCTAGACAAATGTGCAAATGGCACATTAACTCCTGATAAGTCTCAAATAAAGCAGGCTCCTGCTTCTCCAGCAAGCCAACTCCGTCTCGCATGGAAAGTACTCTTCATACGGAGAGACCCCCCGAAAGGCAGGGCAGAGATTTCCCTCATCTCGGGCAAAGTCATGCCCAACTCGCCAACTGGGGTGAAGAAAGTCCCCGAAGCTGGGCAATGCAACTCAAGGATGGCGTAGAAGCACGCCACTTCATATCAATACCGTAGCATGTCGCCCTTACGGCCTCATAGAGGTTCAACCTCTCCAAGTCCTCCTCGAAGTGAGCGAGGATATAGTTGGTCAAATCCGCCCACCATGTCTTTGGGGTGAACCCAACCAGGAGTCCTGAAGTCAGTGGCGGGATATATTCCCGTCAACTGCGCAGAATTGGGTGCCAAAGGTTTCGCCACAGCCGGATTCTCTCCTACCGGAAGCTCCCGCGACACGTTTCCAGGATATAGCCTATTATGTTGTGAGGAGGCCCGCCCTTGAAAACCAGGAGACTGAGATTTCAATCTCCCGACGTGGACGGACTCGACACTTCGGCTCACGCCCATGCCATCTTCCGAGCCTGATTACACACTCAAAAGAAGACAAAGGAAAGTGCCGCTTGTTAGACGGAAGATAAAACTTCTCGCCATCCAACTCGAAGATCCACTGTCCCTCGCCTACCTGCAATTGGCGATCAGGATCGGACGCGGCATCTCCGAACATGAAATTGGCTTTTATAAGTCCGACGGTCGATGTCTCGAGAGGAGCGGTGGTTAGAATACTCCTCATGGTGAGCGGGTCACCACCATGGATAAGCGTGTCCCGGACGATGGAACCCGCTCACTAAAGAGAGAAGCCTGGCCATAGAATTGAAGGCTGATGCTGCCATCCGCTCGGCTGGTCATCCCAAATAGACTATTCAAGGGACCAGGGGTGTAGGGCACTGCAAAGAAAGAAAAGGAAAGAACTATGATTAGTTCAACAGTCAAGCGGACATGAAGATATAATTCGCTAAGGCATAGCCTCGCCCCGTGAGCAAGGCCAGTAAAGCGACAGCCTCGACAAAGCTTGATCCCGTAGACAAATCTGCATTTTGCAGAAAACCTCTAAATACCAACTTCGCTTAAGCAGGAAGTGGTACAGCCTTAAGGGCTGACGTCATCAAGAGGGCATTATGGTCAAGATCATCCTTCGTGCCATGACTGAAGAGACAGACCCGAGTCCTGTTCCTCAAACAAGACGAAGACAGCCCAAGTAATGGCTTCATACTGAGCCCGGAACCCAAAGAACTGTTCATTTCTTAATTCCCTGTACAAAGAAGATAGGAAAATTCAGGTAGACGAGTTCCCTAACGAGGACAGACCATATTCGATCGTCCTGATAAGCCAAATACCTGCTTTAAAAAAAGAGACCGCAGTCTCTAATTAGGAGAGAAAGTCTCTTACACAGGCGTTGGTCGCTCGATGACCGAAGGAGGAGACCCTCCGTTGCAGAAGTCGCCACTTCTTTCCCAGCTCGTCTTTTGGGCGCCATTGAAGAGCTGCAAGAGTTTCTCAAGTTCTCTGAATGAAGAAGGAAGAGGGAGAGGGAAGTCAAGAAATTTCTCTGAAAAAAAGGAGATCTTTTCCTGTTCAGCCGATCGGGCTTTTATAGGCCAATCAGCGCCTGAAACGAGGCTCGAAAAGGGCGTACGTCGCCGTTTCGAATTAATTCGAAATGCCACCTGAAGTGCCTTCCCGAGAAGCGCTGCTTCGATCCCACTAAGGGTTAACTTCGCCCTGGCTTAAAATGCGGACTTCGCGCATCCTTCAGGGACTTCACCGAAAGGCTTATCTTAGCCCCTTAAAAGGCGCTGTTCGCGGACATACCAGTTTCGCGAAGTTCATTCAAAGAAGGGACTATGCCCTTAACTCCGCATACAGTTTAGCCCCGCTATGGCCAAACTTTCATGAAAGTAAGCAAAATCAGAGGATCAGAAGATGAACTTTCATTGATTTAAAAGGAAGGGTACATTGATATTACATCAAAGTTGTGTTTCATACAATACATTCAGTGGCTCGACAGGTCATTTGCGCAAAAGGCATACAAGCGGTTTTATCTGCTTCTAAGTCAGACCGGTTGGACACGAAAGGCCTTCCTCCTGCACAAGGCTGTAACCAGTTGTGTCACGGAGACACAGCCATAATTCTCCACAAAAGGCAGATTTTGCCACTAGAAAGAGGTCATCTTTGTTGAAGCCTGGCAATAAAACTTATCGCCGCCAACACGTCAGACCACCTATAATAGGAATTGGCAGTGATGTCAGTGGTCCGACAGGTGTGATGCCTGCTCTCCCGAGGTGGATCGTCCCCGACAAAGGCCACCAAGTTGAAAGTTGGCAATGATGCCAGTGTCTCACAGGTGACGCCCACTACCCCGAAGCGGATCATCTCCGGATAAGCGGCTACCAGCCTCACCTCAGAACGAATCATCTCGTATAAGAGGCTGCCAATAGCCTCTGGGACACGCACCCGCTGCCCCAGTTGTTCCTCCTGCTTAAAGTAAAGTTTCAACCAGGGAAGCATAAGGCAATTTATGGTCCCTTCCATCAAGTCACAAGATTGGCGAACATAGCCCACTGCAAGACAAATCAGAACAGATTAGCAACTAAGCACAGGAGAGGCTACAAAAGAACTAAGCCAAATCTTTTGGGTCGAAGCGATCCAAAAAAAGCAGAGGATAAGCCTCGCTTACACGGCACTGATGAGCTGGCTCAGCAAACGCCAAGTCCTAGCCTCGCCTATATGGCTAAGCCAGACTGATCCTATGGGACACAGTCTTAACTTCACCTATATGGCAAGAACTGGCTCAACCTTGAAGATACCAAGTCCCAAGTCCTGCCTGTGCAGCGGACTTAACATGCAGTGATCTTTTTCTGATCAAGTCAAGATGATAGCTTCACTGGGAAGCTATGCCAAAATCCTTCTCTGTAGATCAGTTAAATAGAGAACAGGGAAGCTAATCCCTGAAGCAGCTGTTAAAGATGAATCAAGGGAGATGAATTCCCTAAATTGGTGAAGTCGTTGAACGATCAAGACTTACCGGTCCTTGGCCGGGTAATACCAGAGTGGGCATTCCCACTAATTCAGAGATCTGAGTATCTCTTTCTAAACCAAGAAAAGAGAAGAGAGGCAAAGTACTTCTCTTCAGAGGACCTCAAGTGTCCTATTTATAGGCCCCATGGCCTGAGCGCTGCCGCCTCAAGCGTGGAAGCACGAGCGCATTTAGGCATTTATTGCGCCTTAAGAAAGGGACTTTTTCCTTGGAACCGCGCGAAGGGAGAAAACGTCTCCCTCATAAAGGTACTTATGGCGCCTTGAAGAAAGGAATATCCTCCCTTGGAAAGTGCAAATCGGAGAATATCTTCCCGGTCAGCGCAAGAGAAGGAGAAAATCTTCGTTGAAAATCGACCCACGGCGGTTTGATCTCGGGAAAGCGACATGCGCTCCCCAAGCGAACATATCTTCGGAAGCCCAGACGCGAAGCTACCCGCACGCGAAGCTATTCAGAGGCACGAACCTGTGCAATTCTTCGACAAACATCCCAAAGCAGGATTTAAAGCGAAGCTGAACTCAACCATCATGGCGACGTTCATTCACCACCTATCAAGCAGTTCAAAGTATTTCAAAGTCTGAGCCATTGCAGACTTCTGAAAACTTTGAAGGGGGTCTTGTTGACACTTAAAAAAGACAAGATTCTTATTGGTCCGAACAATGTCTAAACTTGTTGACATTTACAAAAGACAAGTGACAGACGAGCTGAAGACCAGTTTTCACCATCTCCGAGGGACAGGAAGCAACTTGGACTCCACTGATCCAGCAAGCAGACAGTGAACCCGGATTGTTTCTAAACAGACCTCAGCAGGTCTAAGGTGCTAACACTTAGCATTACATGAGCCCAAGGGATAGCCTCGCCTGAGAGGCTAATATCACCCGACTTCGCCTTGAAGCCATTCAACCTCGCCAAGAAGCTGACTCGCAAACTTCGCCACAGGGGACTTCCAGCTCTGCCAAAGGTTTCTTTCGGACTTCGCCAGAACCATCTCTAGCTCCGCTACGAGCTCAATACAGACAGTTCCGCTATTGGTCTGCTATGGTCAACCTTTGACCAATCAAATCTCCGGATGAGATCGGATCCAATCAGATCAAATCCAATTAAGATCAAATCAGAGATCAAATTTGGCAGTTGATTGCCACAATCTCTTGACTCTTGTAAAACGAGTAAGAAGATCAGGGGAAATCCTCCAACAATATGGAAAGGATCAAAACAGATCGAGAAGGTCCACCGACCTGCCAATTCTAGCTTCGCAGAAGCTGATCCTAGCCTCGCAGTAAGGCTACTTTCTAGATTTAACAGATTTGATTCAATCTGTTTCCATATCTTCAGGGACGATTATACCCTTGCTCTCCCTATAAATAGTCCATCAAGGTACAAGGAGAGAGGGACGCATACGGACGCACGAGATATAGATCGATCGATCGAAAGAATAAAAGAGGACTCCACAAGCAGAGGCTTCTTCACAACGCACCGTGCGCTCTCGAATTCAGAGACCTTTTAGAGAATTGCTTTCTCTATTCAGGGTGTTGATACCCTAACATCGTTCTTCTTCTCAAGGAATCTCCGGAACCAGGCGAGAAGGAATTCCTAATTGAAGGCGATTTTGAGAAGCAGCGAGGGTTCTACTAACCTTCTATTCTCTGATTCCCGAAACCAGGCGAGAAGGGATCTCATCGCTCGCATCGTCAAAGGGACAAAGTGGTCGCGCGCTGACCATACTCCTATCGGCACACTTCTCCAGAATCTCTGAGGAGATCTACTTGTAATCTTTTTTTAAGAATACTTGTAATTTAGCTCCTCAAACTCTTTTTTGTAAGTTTTTCCCCTTTGCAAATATGATGAAAACACACACTTGTACGATTGAAATTAAGGGCAAACCCAATATAAGATAAGGTGGGGAACTCATTACCCTCCCTTAGCCCAAAAATCACATTCCCACTCACACAACCAAGCCTTAATAAACTTGCTAAACGTTGCCCCTAGGGACATCTCAGACTCAATTAAGAGATTGACCTAAGGAGAAGTTGTTAGAGTTTGACTCTTGTTAAATCAGTGTTTAAAGTTGGGGATTGAGAGGCGAAACCTCAAAGAACAGTGGTTTGGCATAATTAGGCATGTTACTCCGGCACGGATACCTCCCATTGTTCTTGCCCCTACCTGGCCGATTAAATTGTAATCAAATTTCTACAAGGTACCCCATAGACAGTCTACCAGTTAGGAGTCGTCTAGGTCTAAGTCACCCAAGCATGGGCTTGTTTTCTTTTTCTTTTTCTTTTTCCTTTTTCTTTTTCTTTTTCTTTTCTTTATTTGTTTGTTTGTTTGTTTTTTTCAAATTGTGAAATAGATTTCAACAATAATTCTTTCAATCCTAATGTGAATTCAATTTCACCCCGACCTCATTTGACTCGGATAACTCCAACCCGGCTATGTACAATATGAACTAACCATATAGGCCGGATTGGGTTTCTCTGACTCAGTATGACCCATATCCCAATTTTATGACCAAAATTTTCAAAGTATTTTCACTCTCACAGAGTCAGTGGGGATTCACCGGCCCCGAATTGGATTATCAATCACCTTGTCACCATCTTCTTTTCCACATTTTGCTTCACATACTCCTTTTCAGACAACCAATTGAAGAAAAATCAGAGTTGCAAAGAGTATAGAAGCCATGTAAGAGGCTAAAAAATAATTTGAAATCATGACGACCTCATCGTATCCACAAATTTTCAAACCCCATAAAGTTTTTTTCCAGAACCACCAAAAGAAAAATCATTGTTGGAAAAACTATGCAATTTATGCAAGAGTCCGAGCGTCTAATTCAAATTATGGTTGACTTCCAATGTCCACCAAAGTTTGATATGACCAAAGAATCATGTCATTTTGGAATCAAGCTTTAATTTCATCATACCAGCCTGAACTTTACCAAAATCAAATCCTTGATATTTTGACAAGTTATCCATTTTCTAAAATTGAACTTGAAATGAATGTGAACTTGAGCTTTAGTTAGTGATTCGAGTCCAATCCTTGAATCAATATTGACTCCTGCAGTGTTATCTAAACTAAGTAACATTCTTGAGTCAGTTTGATTTCCATAATTTTAAACTGAATCGATCATTTCCCTATTCACATTCCTTCTGTGGATGAAAATCAAGATTCGGTTTCATTCCATCCATTTGAACTTGCTCAAATTTTTAAAACCGTCTTGACATTTTGGCAAGCTATCATTTTCTCAAAATTGAACTTGAGTATGAATGTGATCTCGATCTACAAGTTGGTTATTTCTTTTCACCTTTTGATTCAATAATGACTCTGGTATCTTTACCAGATTTTTTTCATATTCCGGAGTCCCATTGAATCTTGTAGCAATACAACCGTGAAAATGAATCACCATATTTTACGATCACATTCCTTTAATGGGTAAGTGTGTGATATCAACTTCTTGATTTGGACCCACTTCCTGAACCAATCTTGACTCCAGACCTTTACTTGATTTCAGTCAATTATTGAGTTGATTTAGTTCCTGTACTTCCTGAACCCAAATCAGTCATTCCATCATTTCACACTCCATTCTGGGACAAAGGTGTTGATACAAAAGACTCTGAAATTATTTTTAAAATTTAGAAATTAGATGGGATAAAATTCCAATAAAATCATCCATGTGTATTATCATAATAGTGGGTTATATAGAGAGGTCATTGGTTGGTTCCTGCGAACTCCACGCAAGTTGGGTTGAGCCGTATTTCATGGAGGAACCACCACCGTGAGGTATTTTTTTTCCCTCTCCAGTTATTTCCTGCATATACACTTCACGATGGATTGAGCACAATGCACGAGATAAGTGTGGGGGAGGGTTTACTAACGTAGGTTTTTCTAAACTATTTTTTTACACTTATTTTTAGAAAATTTTTAGATTTTTTCTTTTGTATAGAAACTCTTTTCTTTTCTTTTTACAAATCTTTTTAAAAAATAAGAGAAATAGTTTTTGATTTATTTTTAAGAAAGTTAAGAAGATCTTAAGAATTAAGAAGACCTAAAATTATAATTTTTAAACGGAGTCAAAAATAGATCTTGTTTAATTTTAGGATATTGATCAATTTATATTGATGATATTATATTTAGATCTACTAATGAAAAGCTTTGCAAAAATTTTGAATCATGCATGAAGAATGAGTTTGAGATGTCTATGATGGGCGAGCTAAACTACTTCCTTGGACTCCAAATCAAGTAAGGAGTGATAGGATTTTTTATAAATCAGCTAAGTACACAGGTGAACTTATCAGAATTTTGACTTGAAGGGGCAAAGACAGCAAAACTCCCATAGCTTCCACAACAAACTTGATAAGGATGAACAAGTATAAATGTAGATATTAAACTTTATAGAAGCATGATTGGTGGTTTACTTTATTTAACGGTTAGTAGACCGGATATCATGTTTAGTGTATGTCTATGTGCTAGATTCCATCTTGTCCTAAAGAGTCCCACCTGATTGCGATAAAACATAATTAGATATCTTAAGGGCACTATTGCAATGAGTTTGTGGTATCCGAAGACCGAACAATTTTTCATGACGAGTTTTTTGGATGCTGACTATGCCGGTTGTAGAGTGGATAGGCAGAGTACAAGTGAAACTTGTCAGTTTCTAAGAAATTGTCTTATTTTATAGTCTTCCAAGAAATAAAATTTTGTAGCCCTCTCAACCATCGAGGCGGAGTATGTTGTGGTCGGGGCTTGTTGTGCACAAATCCTTTGGATGAAACATACTCTCCTTGATTATGATTTGCATTATGATCATATTAAGATATTTTTGTGATACTAATACATTCATATGACTAAAAATGCAATCAACATAGTAAGACAAAGCACATAGAAATTCGATATCACTTTTTAGAGATCACTATGAGAAAGGTGATATTGAAATTGATTATGTTTCAACTGATTTTCAACTAGCAGATATTTTTACTAAGCCACTTGATTTTAACAGATTCTCTTTCATTTGTGGAGAACTAAATGTTTATATTGTTGATTCATGAGTTTTTCTTCTAAAAAAATCTACATATGTTTTAATTTTTGATTGTTTTTGCTTACCCTTTTTGATGCATGACAAAAGGGGGGAGAAGTATTTATGAGTATTTATTAGTATTCGTTTGATCATGCTCTTATACAATGCCTTTATCATATAAGTTGTTATTTGTTTGATCATGCTCTTATACAATACCTTTATCATATAACTTGTTAATATCTTGTACTTGATAGCTAGCATAACTTTAGGTGAGTTTTTACAAAGTTTTTTTTCTAGATTTTCTTTTAATAGCTCATATATTTTGTCATCATCAAAAGGGGGAGATTGTTGGCCCAAAGGTTACAATTCCCGATTTTTGTGTTTTGATGATAACAAATCATATGAAGTTACTTGGTACAAATCAAGTTTTAAGAGTGTATTCAGGGTTCAAAAGATCTAACAGGGTTTAAGAAGATCTAACATGTTTTTTTCCTCTAAAGGAAGTTGTTGCTGGCTCAAGGTACTCAAGAACGGATCATAGCTCAAAGCACTCAGCGTCGCTCAATCGTAACTATTAGAGAAGCTCGCTTGAAGATTCTTGTAGTTGATTAGAACCTTATAAGAAACTATTTTGTTAAAGAGTAGAATATAGATTTGAGGCTCAAAGATATACACACACAAAAGTGCACGTTTTCAAAAGTATAGTTTTGACATATTTGATTTTGATACTTGTTCCATATTTTCTTAGAAATTTCTATCTCAGTTTATAACTTGTATCTCATGCTATACATGTCTTCTCTCTTTCAAAATTCAAACAAAAATTATTTGAAAATTTTCTTTATCTTCAAAAAATTACTTTGACCCAATTTTTGGCCTAGGTCGGTCGACCGTGCCTATTACAGGCCAGAATGGTCGACCGCATGATCGACTGAACCTCTAGCAATTGGGGTATGCATGTTTGCACATTCCTGATCGACCGACCGTCCCTTATAGCGGTTTACCGACTGTACTAGTTTGGTCTCAGTTAAACAGTCGACCGACTGGTCGACCGAGAACCAACATTTAATTTTTTTTTTTTTGAATGGCTGGTCGATTGATAGACTGCTAGATTGGCAGTAACGCCAGTTCTTTTAAATTTGTTTTTAAACATGTTTTCTTTTAAACGTGAATTGAATTTCTAAGGTCAATTTCTTCCTTTTTAGACCTGGTAAAACTATTCTTAAGTGTTTTTTTAAAACCTATATAAAGGTCAATTTCTTCCTTTTTAGACCTGATAAAATTATTCTAAAAGTGTTTTTCTAAAACCTATATAAAGGGTCATTGGGATTGATATTTCACAACAACAAATTTTATTGAAAATCTAGTTTTTTCTTTCAAAGAAAAGTTTTAAGTTTTCTTTTGTGCTCTTATTTTTAAAATTTTAATTGAGTTTTTTCTCTCTTGAAATCTCTCTTTTTTGATTTTCACTCTCACTTACATCCTTGAGCTTCAAGTTTTACATTTTACTCTATAGGACTTTTGTAAGAGAATCACAAGAGAGTGTTTGTGATCTCTTGATCACCCAGACCTTGTTATCTCAATTGGCTTTGTGCTGCCTCTGGTGTAGAGGATTGAGTTGAGAGTTATGTATTCCGAGTGGTTTATAATTCCTTGTTGTAGGTCCCTTTGTGGAGGATCCAATAGTAGATAGTGAAATCGTTCACGTGGTGAAGGTGGGGACGTAGAGCGGTGGCTCGAACCTCAGACAAATTTTTTTGTTGTGATTGATGTATTATCTCTATTTACTTATTTATCATTCATTTATTCTTGTCAATCAATACTCATCCCAACAAATAGCAATTGAGCACCTTAACCTTATCTAGGGAATCACGAGGAGAAGTTCAGAGCCCTTCACGGTGAATCCGGCTTCAAGTCTTATTTTGAGTGATCGGTTGTGTTTTTTTTCATATTATATTGTTTAGAATTTTTATTTGATTAGCTATACACCTATTTACTCACCCCCCCCCCCCAGTGCATTTCACAACGACCCTAATCTTTAGTATGTAGTCTCATCTCGTGGTCTCCAGCCCCCTGTACCCATATATACCCCTTACAGGAGCCAGAAATTAGGGGAGGAGAACAACAGCTAGGGTTTCTTATCCTTCTAGTTGTAGATTTGGATTTTCTATTTTCTTTCTTGTATTTTCTTTTTCTTTCTAGATTAGGATTAGGATTATATAGAGATTCAAGAGAAAAAGAGAGATTTTCTATAATAGTGAGTGACAATCTAATATAAAGTCTCCTCCTTTCTCTTGATTGTTTCTTGATTTAAGAGTAGCTAATTTTTCTCTCTATGGTGAACTCACTAGTAACTCACTAATACATCAACTTTTGATTGATTATGACCTACATGAATCTAATAGTCTCAAATAGGCCTTGCTCTTGCAAGAGCTATTGATGCCTCATGATGAAGGGTCTCTAACTCTTAACTTGCTATCAAGCTAACTTGCAAACTCAATTTTATTTCATTCTTTCTCTCTTGTAGTTTAATGATTTAATTGTAGATTGCACTTTGTTTGCTAAGTTTGGATGATGACCACTTCTTATGCGTCATGCTTTGTAAGCTTCTTGAAGTCATGCGTATGAGTTTCCAATGATATCTTGAGCACGAATCACCCAAAGAGGTTAGTACAGTTAGTGGTATCAATTAGTAGTAAGTTAATCATGGGTTTTTCTTTCCTTTTGATTTTGCTTTCAAAATCACTTTTTCAATCACTTCACTATGTTTTCATCTTCTTCTCCCTCTTCTATTTCTTATTTTGTTTTTTTTCTTTTAAATTCTTTTGAAACAAAAAGAACTCTTTAACGATTTCATGAAATACCCAGTAAAGCTTCTATCGCCTCCTGTCTTTGTGGATTCGACCCGCATAGCTATTATGCTATCGCGGTAGTGTTGAGAGAAGCCCAAGCACCAAGTCCTTCAATTTTTTACTTTTAATATACTTTTTTTTGGCTCGATTTTCTCTCGATCAATTTGCTTCCATAAATGATAGCTTTTCTAAAGCTCTTGTATCCAGAAGGTAAAGAACAGAGTAATAAGTACTTGATCTTTATCTTCTAACTTAACTTCCATCTTATCTAACTCATTGTAATAGAGGTAAACTCTGCGATATGAGACATGATAGGTGTACCTTTATGCATGTGAGAAAAAAGAGACGTTGCTTCAGAATCAGCCGATTCGCCAACGATTTTTTTGAAAAATGATCCTGAAGTGACTCCCACAGTGAGGATATTATTGTCTCCAAAAAAAATCCATCACACTTCATCTGCCAGCACAGCTGAATAGTCATCAATGCTTTCTCATCCACTCCACTCCTGCCAAGTTTTTTTTTCCCCTTCATGTTTTCAGATTTTTTTCTCCTTCCCTAGTAGTGCCTTCTTCATCGCTCTGGGTTAGAATGCCATTCATCCTAATCCGCACCTACTGAAGTTGATGACAGCTCGAACTTCTGAATATCAAACTTAATTGCAAACATCTTCACGTTGACCTTACTCTGATACCAATTGTTAAGATCCGCGTAGCGGAAAAAGATGAGAGGAAGCCAGATCATCGTGCAACGTGAAGAAGAAGAATAAGATATTTCGAAGTAGAGAAAGCCAACAGACAATTTAACGTGATTTCACCGATCAAACAGATCGTATGTACATCCACGAGAGAAGGAGAAAAACTTTATTAACTTTGAGGTGTACAATGAGAAACACTATCACCTCTCGCTAAGAGGAGATTACAAGTTCTTTGATGGCCGCCCTAGAATAGTGACCCCTTATGGCTAAAACTTTTGTCACGAATCTCTAACTTATATAGATTCTCACCTTCTAGGAATTTTATCGAATCAATAGTATTATAGTACTTTGAAGGCCACCCCTAAGGGTTATTTTTAGACCATAGGATCATCATAGTCCTACACAAATTCCAGCAATACGAACAACACAGTCTCAGTAGAGAAGGAAACTCGAGTTTAACTCAAACTGGAAACATATACAGAAAAGAAAATTGCCAGAACCTCCCTATTAGTCGACTTATGTGCCAGATTATCGACTAATGAGTGTATTAGTTGACAATAAATGTTATATGTTGACTACTGAAACATCCAACTCTCTGTTGTGTTCCAAGTCGGCTGATTAGTCGACTAGTGAGATATAAGTCGACTAGACTGTATGCATCTCTTCGTTCTCGTCCGTTCTTCGGCCTCTAAAGCTTTGTCTTCCTTCGCGACATATTCGAGTCACAATCCTAACATCTTGATCCTTATCATAATATTTTTTTGTTGCGCCCCCCCCCCCCCCCCCCCCCCCCCCCAACAAAGCTCGTAGTCCGGATATAAGCTTGGGATTTCCCACAACCTATTGTCACGTGACCTTGGCATCAAAGCGATGCTTACATTTGTAGCAAGGGCAAAGAAAGGGAGTTAGCTAAGAGCATAGTCCCTAGGCTTCAAGTTTTAGAGTGAGGATGGCAAGGTTAGGAAGTAACTCAAGTCCAGAAGAACATAAAACGACATGGATTGCTTGCAAGGAGAGTCCTAAGAAAGAAAAGTACATGGGCTGGTGATTGATTGAGATATGCAAGTCAGAATCTATTATTGGCCTGAGAGCAAGGAGGACGAAATGGGTGATGATTGAGGATGATGGCCATATGATAACTTTCTAGATACGTCAACAAGATTTAGATGAGTCAATGAGATTAAGAGAGGCTTTAAATTATGTTAATTGGCCTATGGCGATTTGAGCATATAATTATATTCCCTCAACTCTCGCTACAACTTCAGAGTTTTCGGTTTAACAGGCAAGAGTTAGGACTTATTATTCTAAACGGAGGATTATCCGGTAATTGGATCATAGTTACCAGACACTCTACGCACCGGCGAGACACTCGTCTCGGGTAATTAGTTTTTGACACAAACACCATTAGAAAAACTAAAATGAAACCAAACCCATGCAGATAATTGTGGCGATTAGTTGTAAGTGGTGCTTCGCAGTGTAGACTTTGGTTGTAGCTGGGTTTACGACTTGTAAGTGGCTTTGCAGATTTGTAAGTGGTGGTGTGGCCAATTTGACAATTACACCACTTACAACCTCATGTCCACAAAGGGCCTGTTTGGTTAAGGTGGAAGTGAGGAAGTGAGGAATTGAGGAAGTGGTAATAATTCCTTTTGGAACTTGGGAATTGGTTAGTAAGTTTTTCGGTGTTTGGATGTTGTTAGGAAGTGTGATTGGGAAAATGTTTTGTCTTTTCCGACGTTTGGATGGTAATGTGAAAGTGGAATTGGAAAAGTTGACCACAAAGTTGACCGTAAAATAATATTAAAATAAAAATTAATTATGAAAAATAAAAAATAGACTATAATTAGAATGCAAGTGAGATTTACATGATCAAAAAATTAACTGTTTGGTGCTACAACTTATTACAAATGAGATTTACATGACCACAAAATTAACTGTAACACTCTGGAAGTGAGGAATGATTGTGAAAAAGAAAAGAGAAAAGAAAAAAGGGTTTTCTTATTTTCCTTTTCCGATGTTTGGATGGATAGGGAAGTGAGTGGCATCTTTCTCATTTGACACACAAGTGTAGCACCTCCGGGCATTGTGATTTCTACCCAAGTAAGCACTGTAAGTATTTATGACAATGTGTGAGTAAAAAGAACAACCAACTTGTAGTTGTACCTTTTTTTTAGCACAGTGTGCAAACTACAAGCTTCGAATATATTTCCAATCAACCAAACAATAGCTGGACTCATGCACAACTTACACGAGTATTCACTTCTTGAGATCATTATTTTTTATACTTGAAGCCGTAAGAATCACGCTAAGAGCCCGTGCTCTAAAAGTAGGCGAAACCCCTTTTTTATTCATGACCTATGCGCTCTATATGCATTTCCGGTCAAAATTGAGAAGGAAAAGCATATGTGTCCCACTCTTCTAACTCAGTTTTATATTGCTAGATCGTGTCAGGATTCTGAGCTTTTTTAGCTCGAAACACGTTGAATATTTGATCAACGAGCTCGCATATTTTTTTCTTCTTTTATTTTCCGACAACCAAACAGGACCTAAATAGTAAGTTGATATTAAGCATAAATATTATTATTATTACTTCAGCCTAAAAGGTGGCCGTCTTGTACTTTTAGTTGTTGGTGGCTTCCCCTTCCTCCCTCACCTCTTATCCAATCATCAGGGTGTATCAGACCCTGCGGGCTGAGGTTTGCTCCCAAAAACTATCCCCAGATGGGGCCATATACATTTGACATAATATTTTCTTTTCAAAAAAAAAAAAAAAAAAAAAGCAAACTTAAAAGAGAGAAAAAAAAGTGAGGAAAAAATAAAGAAGGAATCTGGTCATTTAGTACTCGGTTAAACAGACTCCAGGCCCAGAGTAGGCCCAATCCAAAGAGGGAAGACAAACTTTTCAAGGATCAATACTAATATGTTCGGACAAAGCCCAGTCTACTTGTCGCACTATGTAGGAGCGCACTTGTGATTAGGGCCTGTTTGTTTTGCCGCCGCGAGTCATAAGTCATAAAATTTTTTTTTCATTTTCCGTTGTTTTTTTTCGCTGCTGCAAACAACTTGCAAAATGAAACTCTCATTTTTTCACTTGCAGTTGCTACAGTTAATTTTGTAGTCATGTAAATCTCACTTTTACACTCATATTTTTCCACTTGCAATTGTTACAGTAAAAATTTATGGTCATGTAAATCCCACTAGTAGTCAAAGCAGTTACTTGATAATCATATATAATTTAATATTATTAAATATTTAATATTTAATATTTTTAATACTGTTCAATTTCTTATTTATTATTTAATTTTTTATTCTTTAGTTTTTTTATTATTTTTATATTGTTTTAAATTTTAATATTTTACTATTTTAATTTATTTTTATTTAATATTTTTATTTAATACTTTATTATTTTATTAATACTTATATCAATTTATTAATATTTTATTTTAGAGTTAATATTTTTATTAATATAACATATTATGCTTTAATATAAAATTACTATATATATTTAATTATTTATTTTTGAATACAAATAATTACTTTATTAATATTATAATATACTTTATTTATTATGTTATATTATATTAATAATTTATTATTAAAATTATAATTATATTTTACTTTGTTAATTATATTTTTATAATATTATTATAATAATTTTTAAATATTTTATAATATTATAATATTATAACTATATGGTAGATTTAGTTTAATAGTATTTATAATATTTAAATCACTGCTACAGTTAATTTTGTGGTCATTTTTTCACTTACACTTTTACATTACCAACCAAATATCGTAAAATACAATATACTTTCTCATTTATACTTTCACTTTACTAACAAAAACACCGTAACACACAATATACTTTTTTATTTACACTTTTACTTTATCAACCAAACACGGTAACCACAATATATTTCCCTGCTACAGTTCACTTTTCTCATTCTCATTTTACGACTTACAATTTGCATCGTTTTGCAGCAAAACAAGCAGGAGTGATTCTCTGATTGTACAGTCTAATGCGTTATCATAACGTTCACAAAATAGTGAACATTTAATATTTTTGCATTGAATGTGTAATGCACAACGAGCGTATGTCAGGATCCAAACACGCGAGACCCAGCGCCTTCCAAATGACGCCAGCCCAGAATTTGATGAAGTCCCTTACCCCAACCCAAGGCCAGAAACAGATCGAAAGAGGCCTACAGCCAGCTCAGAGTCTTTTGCCTAATGAAACGCCCAACAAGACAGGCCTGCACGGGCCGATACGAGGCCCAGATGGGCCAGTTCATTTCACATCCAATTCATATTTTAACCAAACAGTCGCAAACAAGTATCAATTGCAAGTTGCAATTTCTACTCTAGTTTTTAAACCAGAGAGAAGAAAGAAACATAATAAAATAAAATAAAAATCAAAGCAGTTCAATTACAGTTATGCTTATGAATGAGAGATTGAAGGAGGATTTTTTTTTTCCCCCCTAGTACAAAATTTTATCTTGTGTTTTATTGAGCTAACTAATATTCAACACTAGCATCTTATTTTGCTGGCATGCTGCAGTGCTAATTTGGCATCACTTAAAAGTCCACTAACCAAATTATGTCACAGCATCCTTAGGTTGGGGGGATCTCAAGGGTTATTATGAATAGAAACAAAAAAATGCTGGAAATTTATCCCGGTAATATCGAAACCATTGTATTAGAAGAAGAAGAGGAGGAGGAGATGAGCAAGTCACTAAGGGCCTGTTTGTTTCGAGAAAATGGGCTAGAAAGTATCCCATTTCCTCTGAATTTGTAGGCCCCGCTCCCTTTTCCCAACAGTGTGTGTTTGGTTGGCAGAAAATAAGCTGAAAAATTTGCCTCTCTGAACTGATTCAGTTTGGAGAGGAAAACGCCCAGAAAACAGACATTGTCAATGGGCTGATTTTTCAATTAGATTTCTAATTTTATCAGAAATCCAATTGGGCTTTTCTTGCCAAACAGGCCCTAAGACCATCTATACTTAATTCTTAGGTATTAAATCAGCATACATCACCAGGGTCAAGGTCTTTAACCCTCGCAATAAAATAAGTAATAAACAAATGAAATAAAATAACATGAGTATACATCATCATAATAACAGGTCAGATACTCTTATAAACAGATATCAAACCATGACTGACTCCTATTATTTCCCTTCTCTTTGGAGCAAAAAAAGTATGCAATAGACTAACCATCACAAATCAACCAAGAATCTTGTTAGCAGATGGAAATACAGAAAGATGTATGTTTTCTTTTATTCTTTTGGTTTATTGAACTCTCGTGTCTGCTCCACAATGGACCTCTACATGTCAGTCTCCTAGTATGAACTTGTAGCCTGTCTCACTACAAGCTATCGCTATCGGTTTCGCCAATATTCTTACGGTCCCTGCCTTATCAGCACAGTGAATGTTATCTTAGAGCCAAAGCAACTCTAGAATGATATAGATGCCAAATTCATAAACTTTCATGACAAATTGATGCCACATGAATGAAATGTACCCTAGATAATTCCAACTAGAGACAGAATAACCTATCAAAGTATTATTGAGTCAAAAATCCAATGCCCATACTTTATCCTCCAATTAACATTAAAGGAAAAAAAAAAAAAAGAAATCAGTAGAATTTGCTTGTATCGCTGTTTTATGATCAAGATCAATAGAAATGAATCTAATCAAATATGGTCAGCATCTATGTTCTCTGATTCATGATCAATATAAAAGTGCAAATTATACAACACATACATTGATATACTATTCACTCACAAATAGTCTTCAAAAAGTAAACAATCACAATAGTTAGCTCGAGCTCGTCTTGTAAACATGAATGTTCCAAGAGCTTGAACAAACTATTATATGTTCAGTCACAGCATTCATGATCAACTAGTCCAATTTCATGGAGACTTTTCGCTGCCTCAAACTCCTAATGTATTTCTTCAAGCCTAAGCTACTGTCTTAAATTCTTGCAATGCCTCTATTTCAGTGAAAGAGAAATAAAAATGTACTAGAATGATGCATTTGGATCAGCATAGAGTAATGCAGACTATAACTAGAAACACTACTCCCTCTAAATTCTTGTGATGTCTCTACTTCATTGATCGCTAACGAAATATCATGTGGTAATGCAGATTAATGCAGTATAAAATAAATGTAATGATGATCTCTGGTATTGCTTGAAAAAACCCCATGCAAGTAGTAACTATGAACTATAAGCACTTGCAATGATCAAAAGAAAAGGTCTTCTTGACCTTTGCTTAAATTCAAATCACATTTTCTGCAGGCAAACATATAATGAGCAAAATATCACCTCACCAATCCTCAAAGTCTTACGATTATAATTAAGAAATCCCCTAATTGGTGAACAATCAGTAGAAAAACAACTATACTCAAATATCTGAATCACATCACAAGCAGTATGCACAAATCAATTTCATCTATCAACCTGTACTAAATAAAAACAGAACTGATATTTTTCTCTACTACCATATACTTGGAATCATCCAAATTTTCAAGACTCTATCTTTTACACAATAGAGATCATTTGAAGACAATAGGAAACAAACCCAGATGTCAAAAATTGACCTTTTTCCCTCTCGATCGTCGGGTGCTTCGCTTCCAAGGCTGAAGAACAGAATCCTGAAACTTTGAAGGCATTGCTTTCTGCCTTGTTCGTCTCTGAGCCTTGAAGCCCACTTCACCTCCTTCTCTCTTGCTCTCCTCACTGCCAGCAGATTTGGCCTCGAAATCGAAAGCCCTGTCTCCATCCACTTCGAGCACGGCCATTGTCAACAGGTCGAGGCCCTCACAGCGTGAATTGGTGATGTTGGAATAAGGGGAGGTGGAGAGAGCAGAGCAAGCGGAATTGGATTGAGGAGTGGAGAGCAAGGCTCGAATTCTCTTGGGGATTGATTGGGTTGGTTGCTGGAGTAGTGAGAGTCGAAAAGGAGAGGATTTGGGGAACTGGGTTTGAGGAATTGGACATGAGATTGGATTTTGAGGACTGGGGAATGAGATGAAAAGGGAAGAACGGGGGAGAGAAGTTTATATGGTGTTTGTATGGTAATAGGTTGAATAGTTGAATAAAATGAGGTATATTTGGCATAAAAGAATTCCCATAGAAATGAGGAATAAAATATTGAAAAGCCTATTTCCCTCAATTCTGTGAGAACTTGAGTCACGGTTCAAAAAAACTAATCTTCTGCTTGGATTCAAGGAATTGGGTGGAAGTGAGGAAGTGGGAAGTGTCTTTTCTCATTTCCGCTGTTCATCCAAACACCGGAAAAGGAAAATAAAAAGTTCTTTTTCTTCTCTCTTTTCTCCTTTACACAACGTTTTCCTCACTTCCAGAGTGCTACAGTTAATTTTGTGGTCATATAAATCTCATTTGTAATAAGTTGTAGCACAAAACAGTTAATTTTTTGCTCGTATAAATCTCACTTGCATTCTAATTACAGTCTAATTTTTATTTTTCTTAATTAATTTTTAAATTAATATTATTTTGCGGTCAACTTTGTAGTCAACTTTTCCACTTTCACTTCCACATTACCATCCAAACACCGAAAAAGACATAACATTTTCCAAACCACACTTCCCAACAACATCCAAACACCAGAAAACTTACTAAAGGGAACTATTACCACTTCCTCATTTCTTCACTTCCTCACTTCCCCCTTAACCAAACAGGCCCTATATAGAATTGTTCAAATCTTCATATATTCAAGACTATCTCTATGTCTAGTCGATGTGGGACTATTTGTTCGCTATCCAACTCAGCAAATACATCATTGTTATAGATAAACTATCGAGAACTGTGTTTCCCATCGACGATCCCATACGTTGTGAGATTGATTATCGTGACACACAAGATGAGAAAATAACAAATGTAAGAAGAAGATACAAGATTTATGTGGTTCGGCCATCCAAGCTCGAGCATCAATATGACAATCCATCGTGAAGAAAGAACAATAAAAAATACAAGACAATCAAGTTTCTCTCTCACCTCACCATCTCTCTCTCATGTTGTTGGAGATAGAGTTTATCTTCTTGCATGTATAGCCTGAAGTTTCGCTTCTTAATTTTATTGACTGGATAGAGTAGCCATTAATTTGAGGTAACCCAAGAATCTAAACTTCTTTTTTCTCTCTTTAGATGTTTCCCTGTATTGTTTGAAGAAAATAATATACTGCAATAATAATATAAATAATGGCAGTCCATTCAATTGCTGTGCCATTGTTAAACACTTCCTGATCTTCCTAAAACTTGTTGATCTGTTCAGTGAGAATCATTTTCTCATCCTGATCATAGCTTTGCGTGAACTTAGAAAACAATATGTAGAGAGTGAGAAATACTAACATTTTTGGACGTAACATTATTTCGTTTCTAATAAAAGAAGCTGTGAGCTACTGTTTTAATGCAACAGAATATGAGAAGAGAAAAGAAAATTATTTAAAAAAAACTCGATAAGTGGCCATTCTCACTGAACTCAATAGTGACTGCAGGCAATTTAAAGTCAACTTTCATCCTTGTTTTGCCCTCGATCAAAGACACACACATTGATCTCAATTGCTTTAAACATAGATAGATATATGAAGAAACTTTATGACCATCACTGACACATTTGTGTCGAAATCCCATGCTCTAACTCATCTAATTACACAAGCAAGAACTAGAATTATCTTAAATACGACAGTAGATAACAAATTCAATCCTTTTCAAGTTCTGATGATTGCTAACTTTAGTACAATAAAGATCAATTGAGGCCCAACAGGAAACAAACCCAGATATCAAAATTTGATCTTTCTCTCTCTTGATCGACGACGAGTGCTTGGTTTTCCTTTGCTGAAGAACAGTCTCTGAGCTTTTAAGGCAATGCCTTGTGCCTCTTCTGAGGTTTCTCTTCCTCTTTCTCCTCGTGGATTATGAAAAGTGAATATAACGAAGGATATTTGATGGGAAAATGGTCAAACATGGAAGGAATAAAAGAAAACTCGTGCATAATTAAGTTTAGGGTTAAAAATTGGCAGAAAGAAAGTGAAAATTTTGGAGGTTGATGAATTCGATAATTACGCGTGTTAGTTTTCATGAAAATGGGAAGGAAATATAAGACATGGTGGGCTCAACGAGGCACGATTCCTTTAAAACTTCAACCACATCAAGTGGGAAAATAGAATCAGATTTTTTTATTTTTTTTTTAGAATAAACAGTGTGTTAGAAGAGAGATTATTGCAGAGGAATTTGACAATGAATTGCCGAGGGTCGTCGAGATGATCCCCAAGGAAGTCGACGATGAAAGGCGAAGGGAACAGCAGCAGCAGAAAACAGGCTGGTCGGTCGACCGGCCCAGTCGACCGACATGCACAGCATGCACAGGATCAGAAGGCGGTCGACCGACCGGTCGACCGCAGTCCCTGACTGTAAGTGCCCAACTCTCTGTTGGGCACCCGGTCGACCGCCCGGTCTACCGCAGACCCTGACTGTAAGTGCCCAACTCTCTGTTGGGCACCCGGGCGACCGACCGGTCGACCGGGGAAAGAGGTCGGTCGACCACCCGGTCGACCGACAGTCGGGTGCGGGTAAAATCTGTTGTTTCGGAAATCAGGGTATTTAAGGCTGTTGTTTAATCTAGGGTTTTGTACCTGCGAAAAAGGATTTGCTGGAGCTCTCTTGCATTCAAAGAGGCTGTTAGCAATTGTCATCATCTTCCTGGTAATTAATCTTTCCATTGGATTGCCCCGAGGACGTAGGCATTGAGGCCGAACCTCGTTAATATTGTTGTTTGCGTTTTGTGCTTTCTTCTGGTGATTATTTGTGCTGTTGGGTGTTCTTTGTACTTGGAGATTTATGAGATCCTCATCAGGTTGTTGTCAGAGGTCACAACATAGTGAACTTGAGGTCCTCCGCATTTCATTAATAGATATTTAATAGAATTAGAGATTTAGATTTGCATTGGTTTCTGGAAAAACATAAAAAAAAAAATTGAGTACATCCATCACTTTTAATAAACAGTCAACCAAGGTTCTAACTTGGCTTTACTATTCTTTTTATTATTTTACATGTCATATTTTTTTGGATCAATCTTTTAAATTTGAAACGAAGATAACATACCGAATTTTTTTCCTTATAAATAAGAGTACTGCCACTTTCAGCTTTCACTTTTTACAGCAATATTCCTATTGAAGAAGTAGGAGTTTATGCATATTAATTCGAGATAAACAAAAGATGTATAGCTCTTGTTCGTAATATTATTAGATATTTGTTTAGTGTGCCAATGTCCGAGTTCATAGATTTTTTTTTTTTAATTTTTTTCTGGTCTTAGATTCTTATCTCTATAACGTAGGAGTTAATGTTATCCTATGTTAAGCTTGAAATTTGTTTTGACCGCAGCAATCCTAAAACACAGAGAGAGAGAGAGAGAGAGAGGAGAGAGAGAGAGAGAGAGAGGGAAATATTATTTATCAGTCCCATGCAAGCTTTGTAATAAAAATAATAACAAGTCATTCAAAAATTACTATTTTCTGTTGTTCACGGTAGATTTGAGCCATTATAGATAATAAGTTTATAATTCTTCTTACCGTACAGAGTAGGTAAATTCAAATCTACAAAAACTTTTTAAGAAATAATGTCATGATCCATGAACATATCTTCTCTGAAACTATTATCGCCATCACTGTCACAGTCACAATTTTTTAATATAAATTAGTTTATTTTATTTTATTATATTTTTTTGAGAAGAGAACGGGGCCTAAAAAAAAGTCCAGTTTGAAATGTATTAACTAAAGAACTAGAATACAAAGAGATAAAAATCAACCCCACCAAGCGGGTGAGGGAAAAAGAGAAACAAAAAACAAGTTACAATGGGATAAGAAAAAACAACAAAGTCATTCAAGACTTTTACTCCAGAAGTCTGAGTAGTGGATGGCCCGTTGAGAAACTTTTTCTAATAAAATTCTCTTTTGATTGAAAATCCTCGAGTTGCGGTCAGTCCAAATGACCAGACTATATGTTTTTCCCGTATAGGTGACGTCATCTTGCGCTACAGATTGCTCGTCAGTAGAAAAAGTAGTCCCTAGCAGAGTCGCCTTCTCTTATTTATTGGGGAAAATTGAAGATCGAGGAGTAAATTCTTTATTTGATTGTAAAGAAAGTTACAGCGGATTAATAATCCTCTTACAATAGAGGGAAGATATCCAAACTTGAATCTCCCCTTTGTTTAGTACCAGGTTCTTTACGTGGCGATAGAAAGTGAATCTTGTTTTCCATTGACCGGCTGAACGTCAGGACCTCTTGGGAATCTTCTCTTTAGATGGTAGACGAAGTAACACAGCTTCTGTCTGCCAAGGGTCTCAAGGAGAGTGTAGGCAAAGACGAACTTATATGCAGCAAGTTGTTAGATGAGTTGAATTCTCTCTTTCTTTTCAGCTGGAGGTCTTGGTGCTTTTACGGTTTACAGCCAAAGTTCTTTTGACCAAGAATTATCTGACCTTTTTTTTTCGACCCCTCTTCCATAGCAAACTGGGCTATTTATAGAGGTTTCAGGGGGTGAACATGCCCCCTAAAAATACTCCATAATGGTGGGGTTTACTCCCTCATTACGTGGGCAATAATTGACCCAGTAATGAGGGCAGTTATAACTGAGACGCGGGTTTTGAAACTTGCATCTTGCCATTGAAGTGATGCTTGAGAAACGCGAGCTTCTAATTCTGCGTCAAGCTTCTCGTGAGACGCGGGCTTTGGACTCCACGTCTTGGTACTGCAATAATACTGAGATGCGGGTTTCAACCCTCGCGTCTTGGTCCTTACAGTGATGTTGAGACGTAGGTTTCGACCCTCGCGTCTTAATGCCGTGCTGGTGGCAATGATTAGCCTTGCGTCTGGAGCTTAGATTTTGCCTTTTACTGACTTGTCTTCAGTGATTTTTAGACAATCTACAGAGCCCCTCCAAAGTTTTCGATATTCCGCGGTTGACTGGGACGGATTTTGAAAAACTTTGGACTCTGGTTGAATTCATACTTCTCATGATTGGACTGACAATCATTTAAGATACTCTGAGCTTGATCGCATCTGGAGTATGGTCTTCGTGAGTATACTGTAAAACCCTTTGATGCCATCAGAGATGATCGTGGTGAGTGTCTAGATACGCAGTCCAGACCTCCTCAGTGGTCTGAGCAGGTTGTTGGTGTACTTCGAACCAGGGGTGAACAGTCGTCTATTTGTGCCAGTGTACTATTAAACTGATTTGCAGAAGAAAAAACTGAATGTAAGTCTTGTAGACACAGGAGTCATGTTGCTTTGGAGAAGCAATCCTCACTTGGAATAGGGACGCATCTATTAGTTTGCTAAAGAAACGCGGCTCCTGGAGGGACGCGATCTTTGAGATGAAGGCGCAGCTCTCACTCTGTTAACTAGGCGCGGCTTTGGCCTTGCTAAAGAGGCGCGAATTTTTGGAGGGACGCGGTTTTTGTTAAACGCGAGTTCGCGTTTTGTGCATGTTGCCACATGTTCGGCGAAGTTGAAGGGACGTCTTTCCTTTGACGTGTGAAATTTGCATCGCATTTAAGACGCACGCCACGCGTCAGGTGGGGATTAGACCTCGAGCCAGGCGCCGCGTATCTCTACGAATCACTGTGCCTATAAAAGACAACAGTCACTCAAGAATCATCATTAGACTCTTCTTCTTCTTCGCAGAGCATTATATGGGCTAAGAAAAGCTCGAAGCTTTTTGCATTTTCACCGTCTTCAACACTGATCTTACGGTTGAAATGGCACCAAAAACCAAACCTGTTTCCTCGTCCTCGAGCGCTGTTGTAGGCTGTCTAAAAATCATTAAAGACAAGCCATCAAAGGCAGAGTCCCAAACTCCAGACGCAGGGCTAGTCTCAGCCAACACTGCCACACCAAGGCGCGAGGGTCGAAACCCGCGTCTCAGCAGCACCAAGGCGCGTGGGTCGAAACCCGCGTCTCAGCAGCACCAAGGCGCGAGGGTCGAAACCCGCGTCTCAGCAGCACCAAGGCGCGCGGGTCGACACCCGCGTCTCAGTTGTAACCGTCCCGGTTATAGGGTCAATCACTGCCCACATAACGGGAAAAGTTAACCCCCATTATGGAGTGCTTTTAGGAGGCACGTACGCCCCTGAAACCTCTATAAATAGCCCCGTTGCTATGGAGAAGGGGTCGGATTTTTTTGAGAGAAGAACTCTGGCAGAAAAGAGCTTGACTCTAGAACTTCCACAGAGGAGGAAAGAGAGTCAACCCTTCAGATAAGTTGCTGCGTACAAGTTAATCCTTGCCCACAATCTCTCTGAGATTTTGGTCGACAGAGCTGTGTTACTCCGTCCGCCAACCGAAGAGAAGATCCCTAGAAGTTCCTGACGTTCACCCGGTTAACAGAAAACAAGATTCACTTTCTACCGCCACTTGAAGAACCCAGCACAAAACAAAGGGGAGATTCAAGACTCAACATCTTCCCTCCCTTGTAGTCGGAGTATTAGTCCGTTGTAATCTTTCAACTGATTCAAGGAAACTTTACACGACCCATTCTCTGTACCAAACAAGAGATGGCGACTCCGCTGGGGATTACTTTCGTTACTGACGAACAAGTTGTGGCGCAAGGTAACGTCCTCTACAAGGGAAAAATGGTCGAATCACTCGTCGTAGAATTCGACCAGGCAAAGTATGAAGAGTTCCTCTCTTCCGACTCCAAGAGCCCAAAGGCCCGCGCCTACCGCAGGGTCTCTACGGGGACTTTTCCCGAAATCTGCTCTGAGCCTCTCTCAGAGGCAGCTGCTGTGAGGGATGTTGTGGCCAATCACGCCAGGTGTGACACACGCGCCAACGTCTCTCAGGAGACCCGCGTGGTCAAATTCTCTGGCGTCCAGCCGATCCACCCTCTTTCTCAGCACCAGGTCGTCGTTGGTTTCTCTCACCCCCACGACGTAACCGGAACGCTGAGCGCCGACAGAGGAGGCGTGCACGTCAACTGCAAGTTGGAACAACTGATCGTCCAACTGAGGCAGGACGCAAGGTTCAAACCGACGTCTTTGCCGCACCACATCCGGCACGCGAAATCCGCGTTTGGTAGCCCAAACGTGAGGTCCACCAAGTTGGCCCCTTTGAAGCCCCACTCCCCAGACGCCAAGGCGAAGCTTGCGCGCCTCGTCGAGTACAAGAGGCACGCCCCTCTAGGCATGGGGCCCAGCTGCCCTGCATCTCTCAAACGCCTCTGCCCCGACGCAACAACCAGCAGCGCGAGAGTCGCGTCTCTTCTCAGCAGAGACGCCAAGTCACGCTCAGAAGCAGCGACACAAGAGCTGCGTTCAGGCGCCCTACGTCTCTGAACCCTGTGTCCTAGCTGTACAGATCAAAGATGCCTCCCGCCCTCGACATTGCGAGGCTAATCTCTTTGATCCTCCTCCCACGGATCTGAGAGATTATTTGACAAAGAAAAGAAGTGCTAATAAGATCACTTCGTCATGTTGCTGCCAACGGCTTATCACGATGCTTTCTGGATGCCGTTGCGATTCAGGTGCAAACCAGCAGTCTCTAGTCAGACAGCTGATCCTGATTCCCGATCAGCTAAGAGAAGTCGTTCCCACAGGAGGAGGATGTTCTCTGACACTGAATATCCAGAGCTCACTGCAAACATGGTGAGCAGGAGCAGAGGAAAACAACGTGCAATCAGTTCCGATGATGAGTCTGACACAGAACCGGAAGGAGTGTACCGACACACTCGCACCCGAACCGGGGCAATTCCCCCGATTGACTACAATGCTCTAGTCCGGGGCATTGAGGTAAATGACTCGCATTCCGCTATTGTAGAATCGCAGGCTTCAAATTTCTCCATGGAGAAATAGACCTACATATACTTGACTAGCACTCCTGAGGAGACCGCCAGGCGCTTGGAGCAGCAAGCCCAGGTTCAGAAGGAACAATTCGAGATGATTCGCGCTCAGCAAGAATCTATCGACTCCCTTAAGCAGATGCTCGCACAGTTGCTTGAAGACAAGAGGAAGTCAACTAACAAAGCCTCCTCTAAGAAGTCTAAAGGCAAACAAAAGAGGGGGAAAGCTCGTCCTCTGTGCATATAGAGGAGAAAGAGCAGTCTACTTCTGATTCGTCTAAGTCCTCATCGCAGGGAAAGGACGATCAAGACCAGGGAAAGGTTCATTCTAAAAGAATGAATCAGTTGGAGCAACGTCTTGAGGCCCTTACCAACCGGAAAGGCCTCCAAGAAGCAGGAGTGTTCAGGCTATATCCGGCCGAGTGGGACCTGGTTCCATACCCGCCCAAGTTCAAGGCTCCAACCCTCCAAGCATTTAATGGGAAAGGTTCACCGAACCAGCATATCTACTACTTTAAATCCCAAACAGGGAATATGGTAGATAATGATGCCATTCTAGCACGCTTGTTCATCGGCACCCTAAAAGGGCTTCCCTTTGAATGGTTCATTAAGCTCCCAGAGGGCTCCATCAAGAATTGGAGCGACTTGAAGAAGCTCTTTCTAACGCGCTTCTTTGAAGATGACTCAGAGGTCAACATACCTACCCTTTTAGCCACCAAGCAGCGAAAGGGAGAGTCCGTTATGTCTTTCGTAGAAAGATTTCAGAACGTAGCACTCCGATGTCCAAGCGATATGACCCAGTCACCCTGGTGGAAACATGCCGCCATAATCTCCAAACTTCGCTCCTTGCCCAAATAGGAGTTGTCGAAAGCCGCATCTGGAAGCAGTTGATCCAACAAGGCGAATAGGCTGAAGAAATCGTCGCTCGGGTCAGGGCAGAAGAAAACAAACCCAGACCTGAAAGGTCAACGAGGCGTGCGCTAGACACATCCCTTCAAGACAAACGGAAGGATAACTTAGCAGCAGAGACCAAATCCCCTGTCAAACCTCAACCGGTCAAGGAAAGTGGCTCTTCAAGCCAACCACGTGCTAACAAGCAGTATTCCTTCAAGGATGAACATGTCGACTCGCTCTTCAAACTACTCAACAAGAGCAACCGACTGAAGCTTCCTGAAGCTAGGCGCCCTGAAGAAGTCGGTAAAACTGATAATCCCAACTACTGCATGTATCACAGGATGTTGGGACACCCCACCAAGAGCTGTTACGTCTTCAAGGACATCCTTCAGGCTCTGATTGACGCGGAGGTGTTAAAACTCCGTCCAGAGCAGAAGAAGGTGGCGGTCAATATGACGTCATTCCTCCAGTTTGGAAGGCAACCTCCAACACCCTCTGGAGTAGTCCCTATCCTAAGAGGAGAGCTGAGAATGGTCAACACAGACCCTCACCAACAGCAAGAGAAGGGCCTAGTACCCATTTTCACACCTCAGGGAGAAGTCATATGGGTTCATCCCGACCTTGTAGATAGCCAGCAATGGATCACTGTTACCAGCAAAAGGTCCAAAGGCAAAGCGAAAGCTTCGTCTTGTAATATGGTGTGCGCTTCTTCTCGGGAAGCGGAGACTGATGTTCCCTCACTGACTGATTCAGAAGAGGAGACGATAGTCCTGGCCACAGAACCCAGTCGACTGGTGGCAGAAACCCGTTCAGGGCAGTCATATTTGAAAAAGTATGACGAAATGGCAGTAACTCCTCCAAGACCCGCTGCAGAGTCAGCCAAGCCCTCCACAAAGCAACCTGTGAAGAAACAGAAAGTGCTTCAGTTTTCTAGAGTTCTTTCAAAAGACATAGCGGAAGAATCCACAACACCTTACCGCTTTGATGTCCTGACTCAACTGGCCAACATCCTGACCCGATTACTCTTTATGAGCTTCTTAGGCTATCAAAGTCGACCAGAGAAGCTCTATAAGAGGCCTTGGCTAATGCTGAGGTTTTCATGACCCAGGTGCCGATCAAACCAAAGGAGGAAGATGTAGGGGACTACCTTCATACCTCCCAAAATGTTCCCTGCATCACCTTCACGGCAGATGATATGCAAGTTAAAGGGAAACATGATCGACCCCTTTACTTCGCAGGGTATATTAGATCATCTGAGGTGAACCGCATTCAGGTAGATCCCGGGTCCGCATTGAGTATTATGCCTCGCCGAGTCATGCAACACCTCGGGATTCCTACTCACCGTCTGAACGCCACCCAGACTACAATTTATAGGTTCAATGCTAATAGTACCCGTCCAATGGGGAAGGTCAAGCTCAAATGCCAGATTGGAGACCTAAGGTCAGAGGTGACATGCTACGTCATAGATGCTGACACCTCCTACAACTTGCTGCTGGGACGACCGTGGATTCATCGCAATTCTATCATTCCCTCTACTCTCCACAAAGTCATGAAATACATTGACGGGAGTGGAAAGGTGCGAACGTTGATTGCCGAAAGGCATCCGTTCAAGGGAGTGGAGAATTATTTCACAGATTCCCTCTTGTATAAGGACTCTGTTGAAACAGATGAAATCCCGCAATCAGAGGAGCCCGACTCTGGTAATGAAGCCGACACCGAGCTGAAAAAAGAAGAGTGCATATGGGAACTAGACCCACTTGTAATGGGCAATAATAAACTCGATGTTGATAATACCTCCGACGATGTAGGCGGATGATATATTAATGAAGACTTAGATCTGGCGTATTTCTCTGTGTTTGCTTCTGACTCAGTGCCGTCAGACACTAGTACCGAAGTCAACGACGATCTCTGGTCAGCAATGGGTGCTTTAACATCATTGCATGTACCGATGAAATCGTCCTTCGAAGCATGTCGAGATGTTGGTAGTCCGCAAGAATCCATATTCATGGTTCCAGCGAGACGGAAAGGCCAAAGACCAATTCTTTTCGGATGAATTGAATTCGAACCGATGACCCATGAAGAATCAGAAGGCGAGCAAGAATCCCCTCAATTCGGTCATTATGAGCCAAAGGCACTCAGAATGATAAAAAACATGGGATATGATCTAACAGGCGAACCAGGGTTGAACTTCGGCAAAGGAAGGAGAACGCTACTCCGATCTTTTGTGCCGAAAGGGGAAACCCCTGATTATTATCATCAGACTCGCAGGGGATTGGGCTATGTGTCAACTCCGATCCCATCAGCTTCTGAGTCTGAAGAGTCATTATGCCATGATTACTCATCGGGCACGTCGTCGTGGGAATCAGATGCTAGTGTCGGCAACATCTTCAGAGAACTTTCAGTGAACATGGTTTCAACAAGCCACCTGAAAAATGGAGATGAAGAAATGATCCAATCCGATGCAGATCCTTGGATCAAACACTTAAACAATCTTTGGGATACCCGCTTCGAACAGCGTGAGCCACCCACAGAAGATATGGTTGTTCAGATCAATCTGGGAGATGAGGCTAATCTTAAGCCTATCTTCATAAGTGACGGCCTGTCACCTTCTGAGAAAAAGCATCTAATATCTCTTGTATAAGAATATATAGATGTCTTCGCCTGGAATTACGAGGATATGCCTGGACTTGATCCTCGAGTGGCTATGCACCGCCTCAATATTAATATGGACAAAAACCCGTCAAGCAACAACAACGACGGTTCCGTCCAGAAATAATGGAGGCAATTCAATCAGAAGTCAGAAAGCTTATAGATTCTGGCTTCATTAGGGAAGAACAACACCCTGATTGGGTGGCCAACATCGTCCCCGTTGCTAAAAAGAACGGAAAGATTCAAATCTGCATTGATTTTCGTGATCTAAACGAGGCTTGTCCTAAGGATGAATTCCCACTGCCAATGTCATGATTGACAATACGTGTGGGTTCGAGCGAATGTCCTTCATGGATGGATTCTTAGGATATAATAAAATCAAAATGTATCCTGATGACGAAAAACATACCTCTTTCAGGACACCACTGGGGTATACTGCTACACCGTCATGCCCTTCGGACTGAAAAATGCAGGGGCACATATCAAAGGCCATGAATGCCATTTTTCACAAACACACATGCGCAAAACGGTGGAATGCTATGTTGACGACATCACAGTAAAAAAACCGCGCTAAGGGTGATCATATAACTGATCTAAAGGTTGTCTTCGACATCATGCGGCCCATCAATTGAAGATGAATCCCGCCAAGTCTTTCCTGGGGGTGGCCGTGGCAAATTCCTCGGGTTCGTCATAACCTCCACAGGAATTCATTTGGACCTAGAAAAGGTTCGCGCTATCCAAGAGATGCGATCTCTGAGAAACCTCATGGAGCTCAGGGGATTGCAAGGACGATTAGCGTATATCCGAAGGTTTATCTCAAATCTATCCGGAAGATGACAACCCTTTTCCAAATTAATGAAGAAAGGTGTTTCGTTCATTTGGGACAGCATTTGCCAGCAAGCATTCGAGGAAATTAAATAGTACCTCACGCAACCGCCAGTCCTTACAGCTCCGGTGTCTGGAAAACCTTTCCTGATATACGTCCGAGCGATGGATCATTCTTTAGGAGCTCTACTAGCTCAGAATGATGATCAGGGATGAGAGTAAGCAATCTACTATTTGAGTAGAACAATGATCGGAGCCGAACATCGGTACAACTCGATCGAGAAGGAATGTTTGGCATTGGTGTTTGCTATTCAGAAAATGCGACACTATTTGGTAGGCCAGACGATAAATGTCATATCAAAAGTCAACCCCTTGAGGTTACTCATGACAAAGCCTTCATCATTGAATAGCCGGCTGGCAAAATGGGCTATGTTGCTATCCCAATATGAAATGCACTTTTTACCTCAAAGGCTCTTAAAGGACAAGCAGTGGCGGATTTTCTGGCTGAGCATCCAGATCTGAGGGCAACCAAACTCTACGACGATCTCCCAGATGAAGTCGTTGAAGCCTGCCTGACCCAGACATCCTTTGAAAGGCAAGTGTGGCAACTCTTCTTTGATGGTGCATCGAGAACAAACCCAAAAGGACACATAGTGGCAGGAGTAGGAGTAGTACTCGTCTCCCCACAGAACTATGTGATTCCTCGCGCCGTCTCGCTAACCGAGCCTTGCTCCAACAATGTAGCGGAGTACAATGCCCTCTTGATTGGGATGCAACTCGCCGATGAGGTTGGCGTTAAAAATCTCGAGGCATATGGTGACTCCAAGCTCATCGTCAGCCAGGTTCGTGGGGAGTACGAAGTCAGACATGAAGACCTAGTACCCTATTACAACGTAACTGTCTACATGGCCAAGAGGTTCACCAACTTTTACATCGACCATGTGCCATGCAAGCAAAATGCGCATGCGGATGCACTGGCATCTCTCACTGCCTCTTTAGCTCTTCCAGCTGGAGCAGTAGAGAAAATATTGTTGGCCCAAGGCCTTCCACTCTAGTTTTGATGATGATTAACTCATATAGTTATGTGTTCTAATAATCTTGTGATTTTAGTTTCAGATCATTAATCAAGTTATTAGTTGGTGATTAGCTTCAACAAGATGATTTGGAAGCTTTCACATGATTATTCAAGAGCCCGAACGTCAAAGATCATATATAGCACTTGCTCGGTGGATCAAGGAATTTTGGATCGAATCCGCTTGGAGACGGCGCTCTACAAGAAGACATCGGTACCATAGTTTAGTTTTGTGTTTAGATCCAAATTGTAAAGATTAGAATAATATGATATGCTAAGGTTCACAACACACACGTTTCATGTTTGGGATATTGGTTTTCGGTTTTTCCGTTTTGGTTTAACCGATCTTAGTTTTCATGAATAGATATTATATTAAAACAAGTTTACATGGTTTAATGTATATTAGATTTGTTCTATATACATGCATGCTTCAACTACTTAGACAAACTTAGTTTGATATACCTGTTCATGTGTTTTAGGTTTTGTGTTTTAACAAAACGTATTTTTGAAATTAAAGTCAAAAACATGGATATTCATATTATTTCATGTATAATGGATTATATTCGTATGCATCATGCCTAAATGTTGTTTAATACCATGTTTTTGTATTTGGATGAGTTTTAGACAAAACGTATTTTTATTCAAAAATCCAAGTTTTAGAAATACGGTTTTCGGTTTTTGGCAAATTTCTATAACACAAAAATGGTTCAAAAATGTTTGAAATTTGTGTAGAAATTTTTAACACAAGTTTGTATATCAATGTAAAATGATAAAACTATTTTTGTGTATTTTTAGAAGATTTATGAGAATTTTTAGAATTAAAATTACATATTTTTCTGATCTGAACTGCCTCTGCCAGGCTAGGTCGGTCGACCGTACCAAGTAGCCGGTCGACCGACGCGGTCGACCGACGCTGTCGACCGACGTGCACGGATACGTGCACGCTGGCTGCCCCATAAGCCAGTCGATCGCACGGTCGACCGACTGAGAGCAGGTTGCTCTCTGTTTTCTCCGGTCGACCGAGCGGTCGGTCGGCAAGAGAGCCGCTGCTCTCTGGTTCTGGGGACAGTCGACTGCCCGGTCGACCGATGGCACAACGGTCTGGAATATGACCGTTAGACGGTCGACCGACCGGTCGATCGGTAGTTCAGTTTTGGCAGGATCTGCTGCCAACGGCTAGTTTTGTAAATGGGCTATAAATACCCCATTGGAAAGAGGTTTTCTCCAAGAATTTTTGGGCGAATTTTCTGAGCTTTCTCTAGTGTTTTCACAGCAATCAAAGAAGTTTTTGGGTTTTAAATTGAACAATCTATTTGGTGTTTTTGCTAGGGTTTGGAAAATCAAGAAAGGGTTTTTGGGAAAAGATTTTGATTCAACTTCTTCATCTTAGTTTCTAGTTTTTCCCAAAGATTTTCTTTGAGTTTTTGATTTCCATTCCTTTGGTTTTCTCCACACTTGAGCTACATGTACTATCTTATTCTATAGGATCTTTGTGTGGGAAAAGAGATTGTTTGTGGTCTTTTGATCACCAAGTTGTAAACCCTATTTTAGCTTGGCTTTGTGCCTTTCCCTCATTGTGTTGAGGAGGTTGTGCTATTGGGTAGTATCCCTCAAGGTGTGAGGTGATCCTTATGTAAGCTTTGTGCTAATCTCTCAAGTTGTGAGGTGATTGTTTGTTGGCTTGGTGTTGTGCCTCAAGGAGGAGGTTGTGTTTGTAAAGAGAGGAGTTGGGTACTCCTTGTGATTGCATTGCCCCAAATCCTCAGTGGAGGTTCCCTGTGTGGGAGTCCTTAGTGGACAAACTAGTGGAGTTAAAATCCTTCTGGGTGAAGGCGGGGACGTAGAGCTGGGTGTTCGAACCTCGAAACAAATCTTGTTGTTTGCGCTTGATCCATTGACTCTTACTCTTTCTCTCTCTTTACTTTGTGCCTTGCATTATTTCAGATTGATCATTCATATTTATATGCTTGGCTTAGTTGTGTGTGCATCACTTGTTGCTTGCATCTTGCATAATTGTAATTAGTTTTTAAATTCCGCATTTAGTTCACTAGATTAGTATAATCACCTATTCACCCCCCTCTAGGTGCTTTTTCAATTGGTATCAGAGCCTACGCTCTGATATTAGGTTTAACCGCCTAGGAGTGAGATCTTGGTTTGCTAGTCTACATTAGCATTTTCATTTGCACACATTTAGTTTGCACTCATGGATAGCCCTCCTATATTTGACTTTTTTAGACATGATATTTGGAAGGCCAAGATGAGTAGTCATTTGAAAGCCTTAGGATCTAAAGTTTACCAAGCCATTACCAAGGAATCCTACCCCAATGATAGCAAGCATAATAAAGCCAATGCACTTGCACTTAAAACACTTAGAGCATCTCTTAATGAAGACTTTTACATGTGTTTGATCATTATGATTCGGCTTTTGCAGTTTGGAGCATATTGACTTCTCCCGAGCTACCAAGAATCATCAACAAGTTGAGAAGATCTAGGAGAGACAAGTCCGACGAGCATTGCCTCATGGTCCAAGGGAAAAACTCCCTTGAGGTACAATCGGATTCTCAACTAGATGATAGCTCTAGTTCCTATTGCCATGGTTGTTTTGAAGTTCAAACATTGAATATGGAACTTGCTCAAAAACTTGAAATTTTTTGGAAAAACATGATTTGTTGAAAAAGAACAATTTTGAACTAAAAGAAGAATTAAAGGATTTATGTTTAAGTTTTGAATCGGTTTTTGATTGAGGCAAAACCAGCACATAAAAATAAAGAATTTCAGATTTAGAATGAAGATGTTCAAGTGCTCAATTCTTACCGCTATAGCAAGTGGCTATGTGGGTCGTGATCCACAAGGAGGGTTTGCGATAGAAGCATTCAAAGTTTTTATTGAAATCGTTATGAAGAAAAATGAAGGTTCTTCTTTATTTAAAGAAATGAAAATGAAAACGAATTATGTTAAAGTTAGAAAGAAAACGGTAGAATGAGAAAGTGGAGAGAATCAGAAAACGATGAAAGCGACTATGTACAAATGAGTTGGGAAAGAAAGAGTTGGAAGATGGGGTGTTGGTGATTTAATTTATAGAAATAAAAGAAAAGAAAGAAGATGAAAGAAGTACTCACCCAGTTTGGTTGATGACTTACTTAGAACCCTTTCATGTTCTACCTTACTTTGGAGGCGTTCAACGCATAGGTCATAAGATCGAGCTCAGTCCCTGTTCGCATTATATCATCAAGCCTTGTAAGAATGAAGTGATACGTCTTGAGGAGGAGAACGTCTTCATGAAGTATCGTTGGCACTCACAAAGGCTTTTGTATACTTATACTTCTGGATTCACTTGCAAGCTCATCAAAAACAAAGAGGTAAATGAAAAACACCTAGAGGGGGGTGAATAGGTGTAAGTGCTAATCTAGTGAACTAAGTGCGCTAAATGCGGAAACTAATGCAAATCTTGCACAAACTTAATACAACACAATAAGTGTAGCCGAATTCCCCGTGAAGGGCTCTGGACTAACTCCTCTTGATTCCCCTTGAATGGGTTGAGGTGCTATGTGAAGCTCTTGTTGGTTAAGTATAAGTTAGGCACACACACACAAGCAAGCCAAGCATATAAGGATGAACAATATAAAAGATGCAAGGCAACACAAGCAAATAGATATGATATGGCAATATGAATTATGCTCAACACAAGCAAATATGATATGATGTTATGAATGATGCTTTGCACAAATTAAAGAGAGAGAGTTGAAAGATATTGGATCAAACGCAAACACAAGGATATGTTTCGAGGTTCGAGCACCTTGCTCTACATCCCCGCCTACACCACCGTGTAGGATTTCCAATCCACTATCTCCCACCGAGGGAACCTCTACCGAAGAGGATTTGTTACAACTTCAGGAGTACCAAACTCCTCTCTCAAACAACCACCTCACAACCGAGGGGTAGGCCTGTAGCCAAACAACCACAACACCTCTACCAAAGAGGGTTTACAACCAAACTCCACCTCTCACTAGAGGGAGCAAACCAATCACCCGATCACCTCTACCGAAGAGTGATACAACAAGGAATAAGGGTGTATACAACAAGTGGTTCCAAAGACCACAAACAATCTCTCTTTTCTTTTCTCTTTTCCACAAAACAAATGATCCTAATAGATTAGGATAGAAGATAGCTCAAGTGTGGAAATTAGGTATTTTTGAAAACAAGCAACAAAGAAAAACTAATTGGGAAATCTCTTGTAAAAGATAGAAAATGAAAGATCAAATCAAAATCCCAAAACCTAGTTTTCTTTGATTTTTTAAAAACCCAAAACAATACAAAGATGAACCTTTTTGGCACAAAACTCTTTTTAAAACTCTTTTAAAACAGTAGAGAAAGTCTGAAAATTTTGTCTCTAAAAACCTTAGCCAAAAACCCAAAGAGATGGGTTTATATAGGCTAAACCAGAAACTTGCCGTTAGGCTGATGTGGCAGCCTGACAGGCTGACGGTCGACCGGCCCGGTCGACCGCCAACGGTCAGAAATGTGACCGTTGGGCAACCACGGTCGACCGGCCCGGTCGACCCAAACAAGTAGAGAGCACTGCTCTCAGTCCCGGTCGACCGGACGGTCGACCGTCCCAGTGACTCCAAACGTGCACAGATTTGTGCACGTCGGTCGACCGGCCCGGTCGACCGGCCCGGTCGACCGACTTCAGCCAAGTCGACTAGGTCAGTTGACTTAGTCGACTGATTGAAGCCTGGAACAGAAATCTGGGCCAGAAAAACAGTTTAAAAAATATTTTAATAAATCTTTTAAGTCTTCTAAAAATCCACAAAACTTGTTTTAACATTTTATATTGAAACATAAACAAGTGATAAAAATTTCAAGACATATATCAATCATATCAATTCATTTTTGAGTCTTGCAAATTTTATCAAAAATAAAACTTGTATTTTATCAAACTTGATTTTTCAATACATGAAAAAGATAGTCAAAATAAGTTTGTCTAGCAAGTTTAAAGCATGTATGTATATCTAGAACATATCTAATATACATAAGAATAAGGTAAACTTGTTTTGATCTACTATTCATGAAAACCAAATCCAAAACATAAATCTTGTGTGTGTTGTGCACTTGAGCATATCAACTATACTAAGCCTTATAAATGGATCTAAAACACACTAAACTAAACTATGGATACCTAAGTCTTCTTGATGATCTTCATCTTCAAGTTGACTTGCTCCAAAACTCCATCCATGGGCTAGGCAATGAGTGATCTTGAAGCTTTGGCCCTGGAATCACTATGAAAAGCTTCTAAACTCTTTTGTTGAAGCTAATCACCAACTAATATCTTGCTAATGATCTGAAACTTAAAATCACAAGAATATTAGTAAACATAACTACATGAGTTAATCATCATCAAAACTAGGGTGGAAGGCCTTTGGGCCAACAATCTCCCCCTTTTTGATGATGACAAAACTCATGGAGTTATAGATGCATGGATTAAAGTTAAGCTTCAAAGAAGCTCCCCCTTAACTCATGCATAAACAAATAAGAAATAAATATGCAATGAATGTACATAAACATGTATGCATCAACATGCATAAAACATATAAACATGTTCTAGAAGCTCTAGTTACCAATTAAATTAATAAAGTATTAACAAAAACACTAGATGCTCTAGATACCAATAAAACTTAATATATGCAAAAACATAAGTATGCATATATAAAACATGTACCAATCATGCATAGAATAATTTGTGTTTTATATGCATGTTAAACTCTCAAATAATTCTCCCCCTTTTTGTCAATCATCAACAAAGGGGTAAACAATCAAAATAATAAAATGAGGGTAAAAATCTTTCTCCCCTTTTTATGTCAATCAAAACAATAAAACAATGTTCTCCCCCTTTTTGTCTAAAACAAAAACAAGGTCAATAAGGGGTGACTATAGACAACATGATATCAAATAGAAAAATATGTCAATGAAGCATCTTGATATCAATTGAAAATAAACAAAGATCACTAAATGTTATATGCTATATACATTCATGAAGAGGAAGACGCTAAGTTAGCTTCCCTACACATATGCATTACATGAAGGAGGTATGTTAAGCCCTAATTCACATAACACACATTATGTAATGCATAAGAGGAGTTGTGAAGCTCCCCCTACACACGTGTACCACATAAAGAAGAGATGTTAAGCTCTTCAATACAAGATACACTCATCATGAATCTATATGTAGAAGAGATGTTAAGCTCTCCTTGCATATAGTCAATATAAATCAAAACTTTTGTATTTTTTTTTAAACAAAAATTTTTATATACCAATTTAAAACACAACACATCTTGATATCAAAAGAAGGTATTTTTCTTTTTAAACCAAATAAACAATTGAAATGACCATTTTCTATCATAAAGTAAGGGAGTGGAAATACAAGTACCAATTGAAATATGAAAATCGAATTTTCTCCCCCTTTATGAAATACCAACACAAACTATGCTTAGGCTTTAAATAAGATACCAATTGAAAAATGAATCAATTGAAGTAATAGTTGAAACTCAAGCTCTAGCATAAACAAAATTTGTGTGAAAAATTTATATCTTAAGCACAAATAAAACAAGTATATGTGTATGAAATAGAATGAGTACCAATCACTAATAGATGATACCAATTGAAAATATACATACACAAACACATATGAGTATACAAAAGAATCAAATTGATACCAATTGAAAGAGTTCAATGATACCAATTGACATAACAATAAAAGCATGGTATAACTCATATAACTAGTCCTCCCATCTTATGCACAAGTTTAAAATGATTTTCAATATAAACATACAAGGCATGGACTCCCATCCAACCTCCCGTTGATGGTAGGGGTTTTCAAAAATAGATTTGAAAATAGGCTTAGTTTGAAAAACTCTACCAAAATGAAGAATACCGTAACTAGTTATAAATAGAAAGTTTTGTTAACTAGTACGAAATCCTTCAAGTAAGGAATAAAACAAATTATTTTTCATAAAATATGAAATCTACATGATAATCAACACTCTAATTCAATTAGGCATAAATATGACTCATGAAAATAAAACATGAGCAAGCAATAAATGTGAGTGTACAAATAAAGTGTGAATATCATAATCATGAAAATTTTTCATTAAGCTCAATTATTCCTTAAACATGAAAACATGAAAACATAAAAATCATCTAAACTATTTAATCTTCAAGGCATATGTATGTCTAATACAAATTAAAATATACATACATATCCAAAACATAAAGAGTCCACAATTTATATATGCATGAAGGCACGTGGCTCAAAAGGATAAACATGTATATCTAATAGTTTGGACAAGATAGACATATACATGAAGTTAAACAATTAAACACAAAATTAAGAAAAACTAAATCTTCACCAAAACAAATTTCATTTCAAGGTATATGTATGAATTGTCAACACAATAAGTATACATACATATCCTTAAACATAATTGAGTCTATATATATATATTTGCATGAAAGGCAAATGACTCAAGGGGTATACATGTATATCTTAAAGTTTGGCAATACAAACATATACATGAAATGAACACACAATCATAAAACAAATCCAAAAATAGGAATACAAGTTTAAAATGTATGAATCATCAAAACTAGACTATACTAGCACATCTAATGGGTTCAAATAAGCAATCAAGCCCAAACATATATAGATTTATTTGTGGCCCACTATATGTACAAGTATATACCTAGTTTTAATAAAACTAACATTTAAACAAGTAATCTTATCATGAAGCATCAAAACAAAAATCATGATGATAAACTAAAACATAATTACTATGTAAATTCACATGTATTAGATTCATGATGTACATTATAGCTTAAACACAAGTGAGAACACTAAGTATGGGTTCATATAAGCATGTGTGTCTCAAATACTATACATGTATGTCAAGGATCTAATAAACATGGTATTTACATACTAATCCATAGACAATGAAACATGCTATAAAACATCAAAACATGCTAATAATGATAAGAATGAAAAGCATGTAATAAATGGGAGTTTAGGAATTGTTACCAAAACCTAGAAGGCAACTCTCCTTATCTCCAAACCATGGTGGTCCTCTCCACCAAATCTTCCCTTGAAAGTGATGCATCCAATTGATTTCCATTTAAGTCCGGAACGCATCTACTCCAAGGTACGGCTACTCTCACGTCATGTGAGAGCTCACACCTACATCAAACAAAGGAGGGGTGGTCTTTGGTACCCATACTCTTTTGGGTCCATGGGGTTAGTACCTTCTCTAATCCAAACAAAATTCTTTGCTAAATTTACATTATGTAATCTATCAAAGCAAAATCTAACAAGGTGGCCCTTACGTCCACAATGTGTACAAGTGTACACATGAGCATACGTGTGATGGTGTCCGTGAGGAGCATGTGTATTCCGTGGAGGGTGTGCATGCATAAAGGATGGAACTTGTTTCTTTCAAACCAAGGTTTCCAAACGTGAGTGGTTCATGGCACATTGGCTCATAGTGGAGCCTAAACAATCTACTCTCTTCTTTAACATACAAATATCATCATTAATCTTAGAAGAAGAGGTACATGCAATAGGTAGACTAGATGAAGAAGCTACACTAGCATGACAAACATGTGCATCTATATTACTTTGCAAAACAATATTCTTATCTAAACAAACATTCAACTCATTTGAAATAGAAATAATCTTATTTTTTAAAGCAACATTTTCTTTTAAAACAAAATTAACTTTCGAAGACAAGTTCTCATTTTTCTTCAAAAGTGTTTCACAATCATTTTTAGATTTTAAAAATTTATTTTCTTTTAATGCAAGTTCTAATTGAGATCTCAATGCATCCCTTTCATTAGAGACATCAACCTTCTTTTGCAAAACATTGTCAAGTCTAGAATGCAAACATTTATTTTCTTTTTCAATTTCTAGACTTTTCTTTTTCAAAACTTTATGTTTTTCTATTAGTTTTTCACACACAATGGATAGTTCTTCATTCAAAGCATGGGGATCAACAAAATCATTTGAAGAACTAGCACAATCATCATTATCTAAGTGGGATTCCGAATGTATCTCAAGGGAGTCATTCCCTTGGACCATGAAGCATTGTGAGTCGGATTCTCACTAGATTCCTCCGGTTGATTTGGCAATAGAAGCTCGGAGGTGGTGGTGGTTGTCGTCAACTTGTTCCACACTACAAAAGCGGAATCAAGATTAGAAACAAGCATAAGATAATCTTTTGAAAGCGTGCTTCTAATGGCCTCAAGGGCTTGTGCATTGGCCCCTATATGATTGCTATCACTAAGGAAGGATTCCTTGGTAATGGCAAGGTAAACCTTATGTCCTAGGGTTTGTAAATAAACGGTCATCCTAATCTTCCAAACATGAATGTTGGAAGGGTCAAACATAGGTGGGGTCATGAAAGCCATGGTAAACTATATGTGTGCAAACAAGCAAATGCAAATAATAGATTAGCAAGCAAATGGATCTCACTCCTAGGATGTTAAGCCTAAGTATCAGGAGCACTGGCTCTGATACCAATTGAAAAACACCTAGAGGGGGGTGAATAGGTGTAAATGCTAATCTAGTGAACTAAGTGCGCTAAATGCGGAAACTAATGCAAATCTTGCACAAACTTAATACAAGACAACAAGTGTAGCCGAATTCCCCGTGAAGGGATCTGGACTAACTCCTCTTGATTCCCCTTGAATGGGTTGAGGTGCTATGTGAAGCTCTTGTTGGTTAAGTATAAGTTAGGCACACACACAAGCAAGCCAAGCATATAAGGATGAACAATATAAAAGATGCAAGGCAACACAAGCAAATAGATATGATATGGCAATATGAATTATGCTCAACACAAGCAAATATGATATGATGTTATGAATGATGCTTTGCACAAATTAAAGAGAGAGAGTTGAGAGATATTGGATCAAACGCAAACACAAGGATATGTTTCGAGATTCGAGCACCTTGCTCTACATCCCCGCCTACACCACCGTGTAGGATTTCCAATCCACTATCTCCCACCGAGGAAACCTCTACCGAAGAGGATTTGTTACAACTTTAGGAGTACCAAACTCCTCTCTCAAACAACCACCTCACAACCGAGGCGTAGGCCCGTAGCCAAACAACCACAACACCTCTACCGAAGAGGGTTTACAACCAAACTCCACCTCTCACTAGAGGGAGCAAACCAATCACCCGATCACCTCTACCGAAGAGGGATACAACAAGGAATAAGGGTGTATACAACAAGTGGTTCTAAAGACCACAAACAATCTCTCTTTTCTTTTCTCTTTTTCCACAAAACAAATGATCCTAATAGATTAGGATAGAAGATAGCTCAAGTGTGGAAACTAGGTGTTTTGGAAACAAGCAACAAACAAAAACTAATTGGGAAATCTCTTGTAAAAGATAGAAAATGAAAGATCAAATCAAAATCCCAAAACCTAGTTTTCTTTGATTTTTCAAAAACCCAAAACAATACAAAGATGAACCTTTTTGGCACAAAACTCTTTTTAAAACTCTTTTAAAATAGTAGAGAAAGTCTGAAAATTTTGTCTCTAAAAACCTTAGCCAAAAACCCAAAGAGATGGGGTTTATATAGGCCAAACCAGAAACTAGCCGTTAGGCTGATGTGGCAGCCTGACAGGCTGACGGTTGACCGGCCCGGTCGACCGCCAACGGTCAAAAATGTGACCGTTGGGCAACCACGGTCGACCGGCCCGGTCGACCCAAACAAACAGAGAGCACTGCTCTCAGTCCCAGTCGACCGTCCCAGTGACTCCAAAAATGCACAGATTTGTGCACGTCGGTCGACCGGCCCGGTCGACCGACTTCAGCCAAGTCGACTAGGTCAGTTGACTTAGTCGACTGATTGAGGCCTGGAACAAAAATCTGGGTCAGAAAAATAGTTTTAAAAAATATTTTAATTAATCTTTTAAGTCTTCTAAAAATCCACAAAACTTGTTTTAACATTTTATATTGAAACATAAACAAGTGATAAAAATTTCAAGACATATATCAATCATATCAATTCATTTTTGAGTCTTGCAAATTTTATCAAAAACAAAACTTTTATTTTATCAAACTTGATTTTTCAATACATGAATAAGATAGTCAACATAAGTTTGTCTAGCAAGTTTAAAGCATGTATGTATATCTAGAACATATCTAATATACATAAGAATAAAGTAAACTTGTTTTGATCTACTATTCATGAAAACCAAATCCAAAACATAAATCTTGTGTGTGTTGTGCACTTGAGCATATCAGCTATACTAAGCTTTACAAATGGATCTAAAACACACTAAACTAAACTATGGATACCTAAGTCTTCTTGATGATCTTCATCTTCAAGTTGACTTGCTCCAAAACTCCATCCATGGGCTAGGCAATGTGTGATCTTGAAGCTTTGGCCCTGGAATCACTATGAAAAGCTTCTAAACTCTTTTGTTGAAGCTAATCACCAACTAATATTTTGCTAATGATCTGAAACTTAAAATCACAAGAATATTAGTAAACATAACTACATGAGTTAATCATCATCAAAACTAGGGTGGAAGGCCTTTGGGCCAACAGTAAAGTAGAAAGAGGAAGAAGAAAACAAAAGAAAATACGAACATAAACAAACGTTTACTTTTATTGCTTGCAGAAACAATGGAAGAAAGGAGGAGGGTACATCAGTGTCACTCTCAACATAAGCCTCTCTCTTACTTACATGAATCTTCATCTAACCTAAACTTACATACAAATTACATAAAAAGAAACTAAAAATCTAAACTACAAAGAATGAAAACTAGGCTAAATCCTCTCTGCATGGTCATCCCTTTTGCCTTTGAGTGCAGGTATTTATAGGAGAAATGGAGAGGGTAGAGGAGTATGAAGATAAGTAAATCTGGCAATTTTTGAACTCCTCTTATCTTCAAACTTGATTTGAGGTGGATATTCAGTTCTGATCTGCAGTTTATTGGCGTGTTGATTGCTAATATCCCTTAACAATGACAGAATTAGAAATAATGATCAACATAAGAGTTGTAGCTCTGTAAGTCTTCTTTCTGGATCATCTTGAATCATTAGAATTGAGATTCTGTAGCAAAAGTTATGATTTGAATACTAAAATGTATCCAGTCAGAATCTGAATCAAACTTGCTTCATCTCATCCGTTGATCTTCTCTCTATCCATTTATCTCTCTGTATTTGATATTATCCTCAGTTGATCTTTGCTTCAACCGATCGATTCTAAGAGGATTCTTCTCAACCGGTTTTCAACCTCTTGATTTTGCCCTGATTCACTGAGTTCAAATTAATTCTAATTTAACTCAGAATTTAGTGGGCTTTTGGGCTCATTTCTCTTCATTCTCCTTAAGGAATAGGTCTGCAAATAAATTAACATTTAATCAGGACAATGCAGATTTTATTCTATAATAAGTATGAAAATATGATACTAAATGTGTAACATTAGCAACCAATCAGTTCTGAAAGAGAAGGAAGAGATTACTAGTGAACGTGACTCACTAAGATCTCAACTAGACCTTGCCCTAAAGGAAAACGAGTTTTTGAAAAGCAAAACATGATTGTGATGATGTTGTGGAAAACAATGAGGTTTTATCTTCTAAATTAGATTTTGTTTTAAAAGATAACTTATTTTGAAAAATGAAATTGATTTCATTACAAAAGAATTGGATTTAGTTTTAAAGAAAAATGAATCTTTGAAAATTGATATTGATTCTAATGTGTGCCATGCTATTATAGCTTCTTCTTCTTGCACATCTTTTGCATGCTCCACTTTATCTTCTAGTATTGAAAATGACATAAATTTGTTGAAGAAAAGTGTTGAATTTTTGGGCTCCACTTTGAGCCAATGTACTTTAAATCATACACGCTTGGAAACCTTGGTTCGCAAGAAACAAGCTCCATCTTTGCATGCACACCATCATGGCATACACATGCTTCCCACGGTCACCACCATTACATGTATGCTCATGTGTACATTTGTACACATTGTGGTCGAAAAGGCCACCTTGCTAGATTTTGCTATGATCGTTTACATGTTGAAAATTTAGCAAATAATCTTGTTTGGGTTAGGAGAGATACTAACCCCTATGGACCCAAAAGGAAATGGGTACCAAAGACCACCCCTAAATTTTTGATGTAGGTGTGGGCTCTCGCATAACGTGAGAGTGTTGGTACCTTGAGGTGGATGCGTTCCAAGCTTAAAGAGAACCATTTTTGGATGCATCACTTTTAAGGAAGGTTTGGTGGGAGGACCACCTTGGTTTGGAGAACTAGAGAGGTGCCTTCATCGGTTTTGGTATCGATCTCTAACTCTCGTTTATATTTACATGCTTTACATGTTCATCGTTTTATAGCATGTCTTGTTTTATAGTTCATTATGCCTATGTCATGTTTGTTAGATTAGTGATATACATGTGTAGTTAATTGAGACACCCATGTTTAAAATGAACATATCTTTGTGTTCTCACCTTGTTTTTAACTAACATGTATGCCCTAGATCCAATGTACATGCATATACATAATGATCATATAGATGTTTATGATTTTTTATTTTGTTGAATCATGTTTTGATTAGTATGTTGAATGCTATGATTTTTAGACCTTTGACATGCATGTATAGCTTATGAGATCACCCATGCTTATATGGACCCATTTGTTATGTTCTCAGCATTCGTTTAGCTATTATGTATATCATGATTCTAATAGCATGTGGATTTACATAATGATCATTTTTATGTCTATCATGTTGATTTATATGTCGTTTTATGCTTCATGATTTGAATATATGTTTAGATGTTAGTTTTCATGAAAACTAGGATTTATACTTGTACATAGAATGGGCCACAAGTAAATCTTTTTATGTTTGTGCTTGAATGCCTATTTGTACCCATTAGATGTGCTAGTATAGTCTAGTTTTGATGATTCATGCATTTTAAAATTGTATTCCCCATTTTGGATATGTTTTTATGATTATGTGTTTTCACTTCATGTATACGTCTATTTTGCCAAACTTTAAGATATACAGGTATACCCCTTGAGTCATTTGCTTTTCATGCAAATCCTTATATATAGACTCAATTGTGTTTAGGGATATGTATGTATACTTTTTGTGTTGACAAAACATACATATGCCTTGAAGTATAATTTGTTTTATTGAAAAATTTTTAGATTTTCATGTTTCATGTTTAAGGAATTCCTCATGAGCTTAATTAAATATTTTCATGTTGATATGTGTCACATAACACTTGTTCACTCACCTTGTTAGTTTTCTCATGATTTTGTTTTCATGAATATGATATGAGCTTTATGGACTTTGAGTGTTAGTGATCATGTGATTTTCATGTTTCATGAAAAATAATTTTGTGTTATTCCTTGCTTCAAGGATTTCGTACTAGTTTAAAAGTTTTTCCATTTAACTAGTTCATATTCTTCACTATGATAGAGATTTTCAAACAAACTATATTTTCAAACCTATTTTTGAAAACCCCTACCTTCCAAGGGCGGTTGGATAGGAGATCATGCGCTTGTATGCTTTATAGTGAAAATCAATTTAAACTTGAACATGATTGGGAGGTTAGGTAATATGAGATATACACTTGATATTATTGTTTCAATTGGTATCATTAGATTTTTTCAATTGAATATTGACATTTTTGTATACTCATATAATTTTTGTATATGTATGCTTGCACTTCAAAGAATATCAATTTCAATTGGTATCTAATTTTTCATACATATATATGTTTTTATTTGTTCCCTATATCGTTAAGCACAAAATTTTGTTTATGCTAAAACTTGAGTTTTAACCTTGTTTTCAATTGATTCAATTTTCAATTGGTATCTTATTTCAAGCCTACGCATTGTTTTTTGTTGGTATTTCATAAAGGGGGAAAATCTTGTATTTCATCTTTTAATTGGTATTTTGTATTCCACTCCTTGCTTTATGATAGAAAATAATGATTTTCAATTGGTATTTTATGGCTTAAAAAGAATAATAATTTCAATTGGTATTAAGATTTATGTTTAGAAATTCAAAATTTGTAATGTTTAATTTTAATTGGTATCAAGATTGGTTATATACAATTGATATGATATATGTTTACTTATCAGTTGGTATCAAGATTTTTGTTTTTCTATTGTATAGTTTTCACTTTTAAATTGGTACCTATATGCACTTTATTGACACATTTTTAATTGGTATCATATTTGACTTGACCCCTTATTGATATCGTTTTTGTTTTAGACAAAAAGGGGGAGAACATTTTGTTTTTGATCATCCCTTTATTGATTCTTTGTTTTGAACGAAAAGGGAGAAGAATATATTTTTTTTAACCCCTTTGTTGATGATTGACAAAAAGGGGGAGAAGAATTTGAGTTTATATATGCATATTATGCATGTCTTATGTTTTTATTTAAGTTCATTTGGTATCAAAGCATTATTTATAGAACATGTTTATTTTTGGTATCAAAAGCTTATAAAAGAGATCATTAGTTTTGTTTTGCATATATTAAGTTTAATTGGTATTTAGAGCATGTTTATTTGCTTAGTTTAATTGGTATTTAGAGCATGTTTATTTGTTTAGTTTAATTGGTATCTAGAGCATGTTTATTTGTTTTTGAAAATTTCATTGATATCTAGAGACTTTTATTGTTTATGCATATCTATGCATGTTTCATGTTTCATATTCATTGCATATTTATGTTTATTTGTTTATGCATGAGTTAAGGGGGAGCTTCTTTGAAGCTTAACTTTCATCCATGCATATATAACTCCATGAGTTTTGTCATCATCAAAAAGGGGAGATTGTTGGCCCAAAGGTCTTTCACTCTAGTTTTGATAATAATTAACTCATGCAGTTATGTGTACTAATAATCTTGTGATTTTAGTTTCAGATCATTAATCAAGTTATTAGTTGGTGATTAGCTTCAACAAGATAATTTGGAAGCTTTCACATGATGATTCAAGAGCCCGAACGTCAAAGATCATATATAGCACTTGCTCGGTGGATCAAGGAGTTTTGGATCGAGTCCGCTTGGAGACGGCGCTCTACAAGAAGACATCGGTACCATAGTTTAGTTTTGTGTTTAGATCCAAATTATAAAGATTAGAATAGTATGATATGCTCAAGTTCACAACACACACGTTTCATGTTTTGGATATTGGTTTTCGGTTTTCCGTTTTGGTTTAACCGATCTTAGTTTTCATGAATAGATATTATATCAAAATAAGTTTACATGGTTTAATGTATATTAGATTTGTTCTATATACATGCATGTTTCAACTACTTAGACAAACTTAGTTTGATATACCTATTCATCTGTTTTAGGTTTTGTGTTTTAACAAAACGTATTTTTGGAATTAAAGTCAAAAACATGGATATTCATATTGTTTCATGTATAATGGATTATATCCGTATGCATCATGCCTAAATGTTGTTTAATACCATATTTTTGTATTTGGATGAGTTTTAGACAAAACGTATTTTCTATTCAAAAATCTAAGTTTTAGAAAATACGGTTTTCGATTTTTGGCAAAATTTCTATAACACAAAAATGGTTCAAAAATGTTTGAAATTTGTGTTGAAATTTTTAACACAAGTTTGTATATCAATGTAAAATGATAAAACTATTTTTGTGTATTTTTAGAAGATTTATGAGAATTTTTAGAATTAAAAATTACATGTTTTTCTGATCTGAACTGCCTCTGCCAGGCTAGGTCGGTCGACCGGACGGTCGACCGTACCAAGTAACCGGTCGACCGACGCTGTCGACCGACGTGTACGGATACGTGCACGCTGGCTGCCCCATAAGCCGGTCGACCGCACGGTCGACCGACTGAGAGCAGGTTGCTCTCTGTTTTCTCCGGTCGACCGAGCGGTCGGTCGGCAAGAGAGCCGTTGCTCTCTGGTTCTGGGGACAGTCAAACCGCCCGGTCGACCGATGGCACAACGGTCTGAAATATGACCGTTGGACGGTCGACCGACCGGTCGACCGGTAGTTCAGTTTTGGCAGGATCTGCTGCCAACGGCTAGTTTTGTAAATGGGTTATAAATACCCCATTGGAAAGAGGTTTTCTCCAAGAATTTTTGGGCGAATTTTCTGAGCTTTCTCTAGTTTTTTCACAGCAATCAAAAGAAGTTTTTGGGTTTTAAATTGAACAATCTATTTGGTGTTTTTGCTAGGGTTTGAAAAATCAAGAAAGGGTTTTTGGGAAAAGATTTTGATTCAACTTCTTCATCTTAGTTTCTAGTTTTTCCCAAAGATTTTCTTTGAGTTTTTGATTTCCATTCCTTTGGTTTTCTCCACACTTGAGCTACATCTACTATCTTATTCTATAGGATTTTTGTGTGGGAAAAGAGATTGTTTGTGGTCTTTTGATCACCAAGTTGTAAACCCTATCTTAGCTTGGCTTTGTGCCTTTCCCTCATTGTGTTGAGGAGGTTGTGCTATTGGGTAGTATCCCTCAAGGTGTGAGGTGATTCTTGTGTAAACTTTGTGCTAATCCCTCAAGTGTGAGGTGATTGTTTGTTGGCTTGGTGTTGTGCCTCAAGGAGGAGGTTGTGTTTGTAAAGAGAGGAGTTGGGTACTCATTGTGATTGCATTGCCCCAAATCCTCGGTGGAGGTTCCCTGTATGGGAGTCCTTTGTGGACAAGCTAGTGGAGTTAAAATCCTTCTGGGTGAAGGCGGGGACGTAGAGCTGGGTGCTCGAACCTCGAAACAAATCTTATTGTTTGCGCTTGATCCATTGACTCTTACTCTTTCTCTCTCTTTACTTTGTGCCTTGCATTATTTCAGATTGATCATTCATATTTATATGCTTGGCTTGGTTGTGTGTGCATCACTTGTTGCTTGCATCTTGCATAATTGTAATTAGTTTTTAAATTCCGCATTTAGTTCACTAGATTAGCATAATCACCTATTCATCCCCCCTCTAGGTGATTTTTCAAATATTTGTCCACAGCCATGACCTGTATTGCCCGAGACTTGCTCTTGAGGACTACCAGGAGTCAACAGGAGATTGTCAAGGCAAGGAAGTTCTCGGGTTGTCAGCCAGTCCAGAGCCTAGAGACTGGCAATTCCCCTATATTGATTATGTCCTGTATGGCATCTTGCCTGAGGACCCCAAAGAAGCGGCTGCCATTCGAAGGAAAGCCCCCAAATTCTACTATAATGCGATTACGCGAACGTTGTATCGTCGATCGCATGACGGGATTTTGATCCGCTGCCTTTCACCAAAAGAGGCACAGGAAATATTGAAAGAAACCCATGACGGTATGTGTGGAGCCCATCAACCTGGCCCAAAACTTGCACACCGACTCTAAAGGTTGGGATATTATTGGCCTAAGATGATCACTGACGCCATCACTTATGCTAAAAGATGTCACGCTTGCCAAGTACATGGCGATTTCATCCATCAAGCACCAGGCTACCTTCACTCTACGACCTCTACTTGGTCATTCGAAATGTGGGGGATGGATGTAGTTGGCCCTATCAGCCCCACCATCGTCAAAAGGGACATCGGTTTGTTTGGCCATAACTGATTATTTCTCCAAATGGGCTGAGGCCATTCCTTTGAAAGAGATGAAGTCATCCGACGTGATCAAATTCGTCAAACATCATGTCATTTACCGTTTTGGTGTACCTCGGCGAATCGTCCACGACAATGGTCCCCAGTTCATCAGCCAGGCTTTCCAGAGATTCTGTGCGAAATTTAAAATCCAGAGTGTATCCTCAACGACATACTAACCTGCCGCTAATGGTCTCGCAGAAGCTTTCAACAAGACCATCGGCAAACTTCTCAAGAAATTCGTCTCGAAAAGTCAATGTGACTGGGGCGACAGGCTAGGTGAATGCTTATGGGCTTATCGCACAACTGTTCGAACCCCAACTAAAGCTACGCCATTCTCTTTGGTATATGGGTGTGAAGCCGTGCTTCCACTGGAAATCCAAATTCCATCTCTATGCGTCGCCCTGACAGCAGAGATGACAAATGAGGAGAAGCATCGACAGAGACTCCAAGAATTGGAAGCCTTAGATGACAAACGTCTGCAGGCCCAACAACAAATCGAGCTTTAATAAGCTCGGATTTTCAGAGCCTTCAACAAGAAAGTTAAGGTGCGGACTTTCAAGAAAGGTGATCTTGTCTTAGCTGTCAGATGACCTATGGTGATGACACATAAGACAAAAGAAAAATTCCAGCCCAAATGGGAAGGACCATTTGTAGTAGAGTCAGTCTACTCAAATGGATCATATCGCCTCATAACCTCAAATGGTGATACACTTATGATGCCGATCAATGGCAGATTCTTGAAGAAGTACTATCCTTAATAGTACTCCTTCTCCGAACAAGTTAAAAGTACACCTCTGATCAAGACAAGAAGAGCTTCTTCATTAACATCTGACGCCTCCGACGGCTAAGGATAGAGAAAAATGTTGGCTTCTAAGCCAACATAAGTCTTCGACAACTCATCATGCTGAGGGGAATAGCATGGCTAGACCAACTCAAACGGTAGTTGGTAAAGGCACCTCAAATCCGTTGACAGCTGAAGGTTTGCTAAAAACCCTGGGTTCTAATGTTCCCATCCTTATTAACACCCGACGCCTCCGACGGTTAAGGATAGAGGAAAATGTGGCTTCTAAGCCCAACATAAGTCTTCAATAACTCATCATGCTGAGGGGAATAGCATGGCTAGCCCAACTCAAACGGTAGTTGGTAAAGACATATCAAACCCGTTGATAGCTGAGGGTTTACTAAAAATCCTAAGTGGATGTAGTTCCACTCTTCCCTCCAAAAATCCCTTACCAATTCTCATCCACAGAATGGTAGGACTACAAAATACAATCATTGCTACGTTAACACTATATCTCTGGTAATGAAAATCTTCAATACTCCTTGTTGAGTACAAACTTTACTTGTCAACTCTGCATAGAGCAGCAAAAGTCCAAATTTGCCAAGTTAATACTATACCTCTGGCACTCCAAACTTCACTTGTCAATGCTCATCAATAGAATGGCAGGCCCTTAAATTGCTCATATCGCAAGTCCACTACTGTCAAGTTAATACCACACCTCTGACAATATACTGTTAAGTTAACATTACACCTCTAACAGTAATCAAGTTACTGCCAAGTTCAATATTAAACCTCTGACTGTCATATTCCCTCAGACTTCTAGATCGAAGCTGAAATGAACGATGCTAAGTTTAATACTACACCTCTAGCTTCCAAGTCATTGCTAAGTTCAACAATACACTTAAGGCCATGACTTTCCCTTAAACTTCCTTGTTAAAGTCGAGATGACTAATGCCAAGTTCAAAATTACACCTCTAGCATTACCCTCACTGCCAAGTTAAACATCACACCTATGATAGTGACACTTTCAGTTTTCCCAAATGTAAGCTGAAATGCTTCTGAGTTAAGTTAATATCACACCTCTGACTTACATCCTTGTCAAGTTAACATCACACTTCTGACAAGACTACGTTCAACCCGTTAAGTTAATATCACACCTCTAATGGTAAAGACTTTCCTAGATCCCGCGCGAATCTAGTCTCACTTGTTATTCTCCCCAACAGAACAACAAGTCTACCTAAAAATATTGTTAGGTTAACATTACACCGTTAACAGTGTTTCATCATTCCCCAGCTATCTTAATCAAGTTAAGCCTAAACCTCTGATAAAGGTTCATCTTCCCTGGGGTACAAGTTCCACCTGTCGCTTTCTTTTATATAGTGGCAGGTCCACAAAAATTATCCTATCCCTTGTCAAGTTAATATCACACCTCTGACAACATTGCTGAGTTCCTGAAATAGGATCTCTCTCTATAAAATTTGACTCGTTAAGATTATCATCATAATTTTGACAGGTCAAAGGTTCTTTACTTCTATTCGTCTAACTTTCAATATAAAAAGGGAGTTCAAGACAACAGAAGAAGACTAAAAGAAATGTGTCGCTTTTATTTATATCCAACATATGAAAGTGATACAAAACGCTCTCTTATACAACAAGATTGAGTGTTACAGATAAAAGAGTACAAAGGAGTCCCTTTCTCTCTCAAAGGTTTCACTCACTCCTTGAAGCTGCTCACAACTCCAAGTACAAGATGTTTGGAAGGGCGCCAAAGTAGGATTGCACACGGTGGCGATGATCGGATGGTGGTTGCACCACGATGCATGATGTAAACATCGAAGAAACCCCTGGTTGACTGAGAACAATGGTGTTTCTTGAGGTCGAAAAGCAGCAGAATCTTCTGTTTTCACCTGACCATCCGAAGCGGCGGGGTATGATCCTTCGTTGATGAACATCTCCACCACCAGAAAGTCATCCAATGAGTATGGAGTTTTCATCGATGTCACTTCTGGGGTAGGTGAAGGGAGAATTCAAGACCATACCACACCATATATCCACCGCCATCCTCACTCTGACCATGCCATGCCAAGAAGCATGACTGGTGCATTGAATCCAAAGAGATCTTGGCAAGGGTCCGATCCTCGTCTCCCGAAGACGGGAGCCATGACTTCTTCTCCTATGGTCGACCATCGACCAAGTTCGCTGGCCGATGTATTCTCCCAAGGGCCAGCGAACATGAAAAAGGATGAACAAACCTACCTGCAAGAAGCAAACAAAAGTTAGAAGATTTGAAACTTAGTATATTTCAACCAGAAAAACTAAGTGACAGACGCAGCTATAGCGGAAAACTATAGACGTAGGAATGACCCGCGCAGTGAACCTAACTTCTGCAGCGGCAGAAACAGACGCGATCAAAGCAGTAATACACACAGAAGTCAAACGCAGTCTAGTTTTGCATCCGCGTCTAAGGTATGAGGCGCAGAAAGAATCAGATGCGAAAATTGCCGTCTCCCTATTCGACGAACAGGGGTTGCAAAATTCAGGGCTGAAAATTTCATGGCAGACCAGGAAGTCATACCCGCAGCAACCCCCATTAAGGGTTGAACCTTTTGCACCAAGGCGCGGATATAAAAGGTGCTCAAGGAGACGCTTCTTAATCTTGAAATCACTTGACAGTGATAATCTTCTGGAGAGAAATAGAAGCATGATAGTTCTGGGTCATCATCATCCATGGAGGCAAGTTCCAGATACAAGTCCGTGAAGAGGAAAGGCAGAATCGCTCAGAGCATTTGCCCTCAAAGGAAAGCAGTCTAAGTAATGGACTGCTAAAAGGAGAAGCTGAGCCCTATTTATAGGCGAACCACAAAGCCTGTGATTAATGGCTCGCTAATCAGAACCGTCGGTTTTAATTCTCGCACAAATGTCAAAGCCCAATAACAGGCTGACGCGTGGACTATCGCTTCGGGAAACATCGAAGACGCGAGTCTTCAATCGCCAGCACCGATTTGGCATTTAAAGGCATTAATGCCTGAACCCAATGGAGGGCTGACGCGTGGACCGCCGCTTCGGGAAACATCGGATGATGCGAGTCCCCAATTGTCAACGTCGACTTGACATTTAAAGATCCCATGAAATCTTTATGACAAGCTGCATGTAACGCTTGGGAAGTTGCACCAAACGCAAGCCCGAGAGCCGCGTCTAGGAACTGGCGTCCCTTTGCGAATTCAAAAATGGCATTCCTTTTTATTCCACTTAAGAGAACTGCAACGCGTCTCTCAGAGTGATTCAAAGCTGCATCCCGTCACAGCAAAAGGGACCCATTCCGGGAATCGCGCTTGGAAATCACATAAAAGTGAAAAGCCGCGTCCTGAGACTTGTGTCCTTAACGGAGAAGGCCTATGGCATTCATAAGTATTTTGGAGCTGCGTCGACATGGGGAGATGATAATGGTGTTCCTATCATAAACTCAATATAATTTGAGATTGCACCAGGTCAAGGACACACTGTCGCGTCCTCATATCTATGCGTCAATTTTGAGGAGCATAAGACCACGTCCTCACGACATCTTGAATTCTGTACTTGGGCAGAGTTAAGAGCTGTGGCCAGGAAGCCACACCCAAAGCTGCATCCTTCGCGCCAACTGGACAGGTCAGAGCGCATTTCCCGGACTGCGTCGTCTCCACCACAAAATCAGAACCGTGTTTGGCAAACTCAGTTCAGCTTGAGTTTATTCAGAGTCAGTCAAAGATCACAGCTAAGAAATTGGATTCATCTACAGTGGAACAATGAAGATGGAGCAAAATTTCAAGAGACTTTTACTATTTGAGCCAAAAATGATAAAAGTGATACAAATACTCTTGATGAATTGAGTGTTCTGTCCCTTAAAAAAAAAGAGGGGAAGCTAATAATCTTAATTAGCCAAAGAACGGATTTGTTCTCGGAGGCAATGTATCTCGTGCTGACGTGCTTTCTCAGCCTCCATAAGAGCCTGGACCCGCAGCTCCTCATCAATGAAAAATCTCCTCGCAGCCAGCTGCGCTCGTAGGGATTCCAACTTAGAGGAATAAGCAGAGAGGTTTTCTTCAACTTGTGTCTTGGCAGCTTCCAGCTCTTCCAGCTTCTTCCTGGCAGTGGCAAGCTTATGCTCGTTGATTGCAATCAAGGCCTCCTCCTTGGCTATGGTGGCCCGAGCACTGATAATAACCTGCTCTGCGCTCTGCATGACGAGTTTAGATTCCCTTGAATCGCCAATCAGCCTTTGATGGTCCGCCTGAAAATGTTGGAGATGGTGGGTCTCTTCAGCTATCCTTTCCTCCATCTCCTTTCGCTCTTGTTCTTGAGCAGCAAGAAGCCTATCCAAGGCTGCCCGGGCCTCTTGAACTGAGCCAGCGTCTTCTAAAGACTTAAGCTCTTTTAGATCACTCCCCAACTGCTCCACCAGCAGCAGACATGCCTTAGCCTATGAAGGACTTCCAGTATGACTGATGTTCTCGATCAGATTTTTGAGAAGCACTCGGGCGAATTCGAAAGAACTACCCCCAGACAGGATAAGGTCAATACATGATCGCATGAAAGCAAAGAACTGCTGCACCACTTGACGTCCCAGTTCTTCCATGATATCATTGCCTGGGGAGAATTCTGCTGATGCGCTCCCAGATCCCCTTTCTATCAGAGGGCGAGGGATGGGAATCAACTCATCCCGTGCAGGAGTAGGGTCAACAACAGGTGCGACAGAAGCTGAGATGGTCGCCGGCACTTCCAGGGCGGTTGCCGTCATAGCAGCCTCCACGGCGACTGAAGTAGCAGCGAACTCTGACTTCATCAGACCCCTTGGTCGAGGGTTGAATTGTACTACCTGCTGGGTCGACGCTGGTTGCCCCTGCTGGGTCGACGCTGACTGCAAGTCCTCTGTCTGAGCTTCCTCAGCACTCTCTGCAAATTACCAAAACGTCAGTCATGACAATAAAAGGAAAATATTCAAAGCGTCAATATTTCCTTACCAAGCCGAGGGTCCAAAGACGGCAGATCTCTTGGCAAATCTTGCAAGGTTGAGGTCTCCCCGACCTCAATAATTGCCCTTTCTTGAGGCATCTCAATAGCAGGAGTCTCAACACACCCTCCTACTGGGCCAGCTCCTGTATCATCTCCTCAATATGGGAAGAAGTTGCAGCCTCGCTGTCCGCGGCCAACCCTGCAGCATAAAGGGAAAATGTCAGAACCTTTTTCCTAGTTAAAAAGGGAAACCGAGTCAACAAGACAATAAGAGTACCTTCAACAGCAGCAATTGGTGCTTCTGGCGAAACCATCACAGGGTCGCACCTGTGTATTTCTTCCTCCGAGATATGTGAGAATTCGCTTGGATCTGGAAAGGCGGGTTCATCGCCAAAATCGACTTCATCGCCTGAATCATATTCGTCCTCTCCGGACGATGAAGGCGATAGTTCAACGCGAGAAGCCTCGAAAATTGAGGCCTTGCCACCCCAAATACCCCAGTAGTAGGACTAGGGTCAGCTACTCATGAGCTAGAGATTAATATACCAGGAGACCCGGACTGTTGTGCCTCATCTCTCTTTTCATGAGCCGAAGAAGACCCTGGTTGAGTTGAGACCCCTGGAATCTCAACATCATCCCTGCCCATCAGGGCAACCTCGAGCTGCTCGGCCTCATCAGTTGCGATGGGTTCATCAGCAAGTTCCCCTTCTTCTAAAATTACGGGGCCCCTGCTGCGCAATCCACGAGAACAAACAAGGGGGCGTCGTCTTCCTCCTCCTCTTCTTCCCTCTGCTCTTCAACGCCAGAAGAGACGGCCTTTTCAGCCGCCAAGTCTTTCCTGGCCTTCTTCGGGGCAGGCTCAGCCGTGGAAGTAGAGGAAGGCTCAGCTTGGAGAGTAACGCCATGAGGACGTTTTTGCACCGCCTGTCGACGCCTTCTGGCAGACTGCTCCCTAGGTGTGGCTGCTCTCGGCTTCCCCTCTGGCCTCCCTCTGAGCCGCCTGATATTCATCGAGGCCTCACGAGCGCTTGTTGGATGCCACTTTCTCCTCATAGGACACATTAATGCTTTTAATACATGAACGCTCCATTGAGTAGCCAGGCATCTTGCTAGCCTGGAAGTACCAGGTGCAGAAGCTAAGGCTTGCGTAGCAGTTTGGCGTCTTATGAGGTAAGCGAAAAAGAGCCTGTGTTCCCCCAGCCACGCTGTAATACCAAGCCCGAGCACCTTCAAACAGATTTTCACTGAAGGCAAGCTGAGCGTTAGGGTTGCCGACATATAATTGGTCATAGCCGAACTGTCGGGCAAAACGATTCGGCATATAAGGCTCGATCGTGCATGAGTTCCCTTGCCGAAAAAGCAGATACGCAGGTCGGATATTGATAAGCTACCAAAAGACTCCCGATGGCAGCCTCGTGAAGTCATCCGGACCCACAATATCGGCGAATTTATCCCCATAAGCAGCATCTGTAATATCAGGGAAGCAACGGTTGAGATGATAATTTGAAGCGTTCAGAATACACTTCCGGACGTAGAACATATAGTTGTTGGACCAGCTCGAACTCTCCAGCCGCTGCACAAAAGGGACAAACCCCTCGTATCGGGACACTAGCATCATCAGCGAGGGGCAGTGCATCACGTACCAAGCCATTAAGTACGTGTAGGGAAGCTCGATCCGAGGGTTAGGGGTCTTCACTCTCGGCCTTCCCTCTTAATCGACGTCCGGTTTACCTTGGAGTTGACGATGGCCTCCACCCTGCACAGGCTCTGAGTCAGGGCCTGCAACCCACTTTGGATACCTGCCACCATGGCCGGAAGGAGAGCTATGGACCTACCATAGGCCAGCAGCACCGCTGGATACACCACGTCGGCAACAATCACCACATGCGGCAGTGTTGGCACTACACAGCGCTTCAACCACAGCATGAGGAAACCCGCCAGCAGTGCCCGGTTAGAAATGGGGATCTGGGCCTGGTGATGGAAACTTTTGAAAACTGTGTCAGGTTTGAAAGTGTCTTCGTTCGACTCTATGGTATAAGAACTCACAGAGGCGTCAATCCTCTCGGCGATTTCTTCGTCAGAGCTGGGAGCCAAACTGGTCACTGAGTGGTCTTTCTCAGTGATACCATTAAACAAGTAGCTTGCCCAAGACAGCTGCTTAACTCCCCTAGTCCTCCAGGAGGTTATTTGGCCACAAATGTGGAAATGACATAGCACTTCCCAGTAGGTCTCATATACACGAGGGCACTCTTTCTTCAAGAGATGAAGCTCCTCAGAGGTGGGGACGTATTCCTCATAAGGAGCATCTCCCATCACCAGCCCTGAGACTTCATATAATTCATGAGGGCGAGCCCCATTTCTCCAACCGGGGTGAAGAACGTCCCCGTCAAAGGGTTGTAGTGCTCCAAGATCCCAAAGAAATTTTGAGAATTCTGTGGAATGCCATATTGTACAGCCCTGACCGCTTGGTACAGTCCCACCTGGTCCAATAGACCTCCGAGTTCGGTGAGGACAAAACTCACCATCTTGCCCCACCAGTACTTGTCAGTGGAATGAACCCATCCGAGCGGGCGGAAGTCAGTGGGAAAATCACCCCTACCTTCATGAATTGATTAATAAAGGTAGTGCTGAGCTGAGGGGTTTTCCCTACTGGGTACTCGGACCTGAATAATCCAGGAAACAAACCAAAGATCTCCCTCCCGTGTCCACCCGAGTGCACCTTCCTGGCGCCCAGTATGCCAAGAGAGACACTGGGAACAGATCGGGCAAGATCCCATTCCATTGCCCGAGGGACAGACATATGCTGAAGGTAGGATAGGGGATACATTCTCTCCATATTTGGAAGAAAGAATTTCCTACCCCCTATCTGGCGGAGCCACTTGTAATCGCCATCATGCAAGACGTAACCACCCTCGCCAATATTGTCCCCAAAGAAGAAGACGGGTTTCTTCAATGGAATGCGAGAATCCGTCTTAAATTCGGCGTCAGTCATAAGTTCCCGGAATGTCGCCATGTCAACCTTGGATAGCCTCTCCCTTTGCTCCCTCGGCTTGTCAGCGGTCATAGGAGCAGTCCGTTGCAACACGAAGGTTAAGTTGCGGTCAGCACCATCTACGTACCCGAAGTGACACTTTTTGGAGAGAGGATCGACGGAATATCGCACTGCAAAAAGAAAACGACATTTGATCAGAAATCTGAAGGGAAATGATTAAGTGTCCACTACTCAAACGCAGAAGTAAACTCAGACGCGGAAATTATCAAAATCTGCATCCAGATCCGAAGATCGTTAGGCTAGCATGAAGCCCGCGTTTTGAAAATCCAAGACTTATGAAAAATCTCTAAGTACTTGGGCTCAGCCGCAAGATTCATGAGGACTTGTGTCTGATTTCATAAGGCGCAAGAGTCATAAGAAATCTGCGTCCGAATCTTTCATACTTAGAAACATTCTAAGTGTTGAATCCGAAACGTAAGGTTTACTGGGGCCCAGTGTTCAACAAGCAGACGCAGATTCGAGCAGATAAAAGCAGCAAGGGTCATCAAACCTGCGCCTTGTTTATCGACTCAAGGGCCGCGTCTGAAGATCAAACATGGGCTCGAGCCCGCGTTGGCGGGTCAACTTTAAAAAGAGGAGTCCAAGAGTTCAAAGAACTTTATAAATCTTTTTAATGGTGGAAATCAAGTCCGATGGCTTTATACTTAAAATAGGGGCTTCGTGCATGGAGGAACCGCCCCTTTGAGTCTCAGCGACGACCGCCCGTGAAGATGAAGCAGTTTGCTTGGCCTTTGGTGCCATTGCGAATCAAAGATCCGGTGTTATATGAAGTAAAGAGAACAGAGGAAGTTCCTTTCTCAAAACCCTAATAGATGCACACGAAGACGAAGGAGAGTCTAATGATGACTCTTGAAAGACTGTTGCCTTTTATAGGCACGGTGATTCGCAAAGATACGCGGCGCTTGGCTCGACGCCTAATTACCGCCTGACACGTGGACAACGTATTAAATGCAGCGTGAAGTTCGCACGCCAAAAAGTAGATGTCCCCTCAATTCTACGGGACACGTGGCAGTGTACTCATGGCACGGATTCGCATCCAAGAGTCGCGTCTTCATCTCTAAAGATGCGTCCCTTCGATGGACGCACCCTATCAACTCGGCCAAAGTCGCGTCTGCCTCATGGAGTAACAGTCGCTGTCATCCCTAAAGCAGTATCACCCCTGCGTCCACAGAACTGGCGTGTAGTCCTTACTTCTACAATTCAGTTCAAAAGCACACTAGCACAAGCAGACGACTGCCCACCTCTGGTTTAAAGTACACCAACGACAAACTTAAAGCATCGGGGAGGTTTAGACTGTGTATCTAGACATTCCACGCGATCAGTTTTGGCGACTTCAAAGAGTTCCACAGTCCACTCATGAAGGCCATACTCCAAACAAGATCAAGCCTAAAGCTTTGTCAGTACAATCATAAAAGTGGATTCAGCTAGAGTCCAAAGCATTTCGAAATCCGTCCCAGCTAACTGCGGAATATCAAAACTTTGGAGGGGGTTCTGTAAGCTGTCTAAAAATCATTAAAGACAAGTCATCAAAGGCAGAGTCCCAAACTCCAGACGCAGGGCTAGTCTCAGCCAACACTGTCGCACTAAGGCGCGAGGGTCGAAACCCGCGTCTCAGCAGCACCAAGGCGCGTGGGTCGAAACCTGCGTCTCTGCAGCACCAAGGCGTGAGGATCGAAACCCGCGTCTCAGCAGCACCACAGGCGTGAGGGTCGAAACCCGCGTCTCTGCAGCACCAAGGCGCGAGGGTCGAAACCCGCGTCTCACAGCACCAAGGCGTAAGGGTCGAAACCCGCGTCTCAGTAGCACCAAGGCGCATGGGTCGACACCCGCATCTCAGTTGTAACCGTCCCGGTTATAGAGTTAATCACGGCCCACATAATGGGAAAAGTTAACCCCCATTATGGAGTGTTTTTAAGAGGCACGTACGCCCCCTGAAACCTCTATAAATGCCCTTGCTATGGAGAAGGGGTCGGATTTTTTTTTAGAGAAGAACTCTGAGAGAAAAGAGCTTGACTCTAAAACTTCCACAGAGGAGGAAAGAGAGTCCAACCCTTCAGATAACTTGCTGCGCAGATAACTCTAAAACTTCCACAGATAATCCTTGCCCACAATCTCTCTGAGATTTTGGTCAACAGAGCTGTGTTACTCCGTCCGCCAACCGAAGAGAAGATCCCCAGAAGTTCCTGATGTTCACCCGGTCAACGGAAAACAAGATCACTTTCCACTGCCACTTGAAGAACCCAGCACTAAACAAAGGGGAGATTCAAGACTCAGCATCTTCTCTCCCTTGTAGTCGGAGCATTAGTCCGTTGTAATCTTTCAACTGATTCAAGAAAACTTTACACGAACCATTCTCTGTACCAAACAGCTGTCGCTTTGGAGATTCAAATGGGTGGTCCTTCCACGCAGGAGGCCCCCATTTCAGGTAGTAAAATCATCTGACCTGGTTTCTGCCATTGAAGGGGCATACAGAGTTCTTTTAACTCTTAAGTCTCTTTTGAATGTTAACCGCCAACACGGGGCTCATGCCCATGTTTCATTTTCAGACGCGGCTCTTGAATTAGTAGACAAGACTGATGCAGGGTTCTCAGCTAGTTGATACAGACGCGGTATTGGCTCAATAGAGAAGCGGCTCTGGTCCCTTGATAGGGCGCAAACTCAGGCTGTACTGAGTTCACGATGGGAATGTGACGTTCATCTTTCAGTAGAGGCGCAATTTTGGGCTCCTCAAGAGCGACGCGCGGGATTCCGCTGGTTATTGAGGACGCGGACTTCAGGACGCAGCCCTTAAATCTCGCAAGTTGTCGTGAACTCAAGACGCAACCCCTGAATAGACCCAATTCGCTAAGGAGACGCGGCTCTGAACCACTCCAGGAGACGCGATTGTGGATCTTTTAGCAGGAATTAAAAGAACGCAACCTTCGGGTTCATGAAAGGACGCGGATTTCAGGACGCGACCTTTGAGTCTGCACTTGACGCAACCTCCTAAGTGTCACATGCAGCCCGTTTTAAAGATCTAGTTGGACCTTTAAATGCCAAGTCGGTGTTGACGACTGGGGACTTTTGTCCTCTGGTATTTCCCGAAGCGGCAATCCACGTGTCAACTCCTTATGGGCTTTGACGTTCGTACAGAAATTAAGGCTGATGGCTCTGATTTTTACGCCATTAATTGTAAGCTTCATGGCTTGCCTATAAATAGGCCTATCTTCTTAACTGTTTGTTTATTAGACTATTTCCTTAAGACCATGCGCTCTGAGGGTCTTCGTCTTGACTTATTTTTCTTCTCTTTAAGAGGATATGTTCCAATGGACAGCGAGAACTCAAAGCTTTCATACTTTCCTTTAATTTTTTCAAGAGATTATCATTGTTAAGTGATTTCAAGATCAAAAGACATTGTTCTAAGTACCTTTTATGGCTGCGCCTTGATGCATGAAGTTCAACCTCTAAAGGTTTCTTTTGCGGGTAGGAACCGCTTGTTGCCATGAAATACTCAGTCCCGCTGAGTTTCTGTTTTCTTGCCTCTCAAAGAGAGTCAATCTCTTGATCTTTCTCTGGAAGTCTGACTGATGCGCCCATTATTCGGAAGTCACGTCTTTTAGACTTCTCAATAAAGCGTGAGTTGATTGACCTCGAATTCGAACTCAAAATCCTTTAGTGTGATGAACTCTGTATTTGGATCTTGAGACACGAGCTTTGTATATAAAGTTTGCATTTGAGGTTCTTGACTTAAAGAATTTTAATTCTTTCTGGACTTGGATGTGGCAACCCTTGTTTCTCAAACGCGGGTGTGGAGACTTCTGCGTCTGGTCTACCTTGCGTCTCGTATTTTGGACACGGGTCTAAAATCAGACCAAATCTGTGCTGGTTAATCGGCGCGAAGTCCACAACTTCAACCGCGTCTGTCCTTCAGTTTTAACGTTTTTGCCTTGACAGAACTTTAGAATTTCTGCACTGGTCATTTCTGCGTCTGAAGTTCACCACTTCAAACCACGTCTACTTTTACATTTCTGTTTCTGCCTTAATAGAATTTTAACCTTTTGGTTTTTGTTCCTTACAGATTATGGCAGTCTCAGTCAGCCTTTTGCGTCTTCGCTGGGCCCTTGGGAGAATATTTCGACCAGCGAACTTGTTCGATGGCCGAGCACTGGAGAAATCAAGGCTCATGTTCATGGGCGAGGAGGATTTGCGCGACTGATGACATCCGTCAAAACCTTATTGAACATAATGCACTGGCACTGCCCCGGGTTTGTCATGGTCACAGTGGGTATGGTGGTGGATATGGTGGTGGGTATGGTCCTCTTGCAGGTCTCGGGAAAGAGGACATCACCTGTAAGGTCTCGTATCCTCTCTTCACCAATCTTACCCCTAGAAGTGACATCGATGAAAAAACCATGCTCACTAGATGACTTTCTGGTGGTGGAGATGTTCATCAACGAAGGATCATGGCCCACACCAGTTAGTAGGGTGGAATCAGAAGGTTCTGCTACATTTCAACCTCGAGAAACACCATTGTTTTCGGTCAGCGATCAGCTCCTTCAATGTTTACATCATGCATCATGATGTAATCAGCATCCGATCGTCTCAACATTGCTCAGTTTTTTTTCGGCGCTCTTTCAAACATCTTGTATTTGGACTAGTGAAAATGCCTCAAAGAGTGAGTGCAACCTTTTACTAAGAGAGAGGGACTTCTTTGTATCCTTTATTGTAACACTCAATCTTATTGTATAAGAGAGCGTCTTGTATCACTTTCATATGTTTAAATATCAATAAAAGTGACACTTTTCTTGTCTCCTTATATGTCTTGAATTTCTCTTTTTTTTTGAAAATCAAACAAATAGAAGTAAGGATCTTTGACTTGCTAAAATGTGATAATAATCTTAATGAGTCAAAGGGGAAAAATCCTGTTTCAGGAATTCAAGAATGCTGTCAGAGGCGTGATATTAACTTGACAGGAGTAGAATAGTTCTTGTGGACCTGCCAATCTATAAATGAGAATGACAAGTAGAATTTGTACCCCCACGGAGGATTACAAATGAGTTTTCATCAGAGGTTTAGTATTAACTTGAGTAAGACTCAGTCGGGGATTTAATGAAAATACTGTTAGAGGTGTAATGTTACAATATTTTTTAAGTGGACTTGTTATTCTGTTGACAAGAATAACAAGTGAGACTAGACTCGCAGGGGAATCTAGGAGAACTTTTACCGTTAGAGGTTTGATATTAACTTAACGGGTTGAATTAAATCTTGTCAGAAGTGTGATGTTAACTTGACAAGTATTGAGTCAGAGGTGTGATATTAACTTAACTCAAGAGTGTTTCAGTTTCATTCAGGAAAACTGAAAGCGTTACTGTCATAGGTGCAATGTTAAACCAGGAAGTGAGGGTAATGTTAGAGGTGTAATTTTGAATTTAGCATTGGTCATCTCGACTTTGACAAGGAAGTCTGAGGGAAAGTCATGGCCATAGGTGTATTGTTGAACTTAGCAATGAACTGGACGCTAGAGGTATCATGTTAAACTTAGCATCGCTGAGTGTTATATGGAAGCCTGAGGAAAAGTAACTGTCAGAGGTTTGATATTAAACTTGGCGGCAACTCAATCACTGTTAGAGGTGTAGTGTTAAACTTAACAGTAATTTGTCAAAGGTGTGATGTTAACCTGACAGTAGTCGATTTGCTAGCAATTTTGAAGATTTATCATTCTATTGATGAGAATTAACAAGTGAAGTTTGGAATGTCAGAGGTGTAGTGTTAACTTGACAAGTTTGAAGACTTGCTACTCCATATAGAGTTGAGACAAGTAAAGTTTGTACTCACTGGGGAGTATTGAAATTTTTCATTGTCAGAGGTATAGTGTTAACATAGCAATGATTGCATTTGTGGACCTACCCTTCTATGGAAGAGAATTGGTAGGAGATTTTGGTGGAAAATAAACTGAACTGTCAGAGGTTTAATATTAACGTGACAACTGTTGACTTTCTGGGGACATGAAAAATTTGCCATTAGAGGTGTAGTATTAACATAACAGCGAGTATTTTTAAAGAGTTTTTTTGTCAGAGATTTAATATTAACTTGACAGAATCCAGTTCATTTCATTAAGGAGATGAACACCGGTATTTTTGTTGTCCTACCATTCTGTGGATGAGAATTGGTAAGAGATTTTGGAGGAGAGAGTGGGATCAAGTCCACTAGGATTTTTAGCAAACCCTCAGCTATCAACGGATTTGGTGTGCCTTTACCAACTACCGTTTGTTGGGCTAGCCATACTATTCCCCTCAGCATGATGAGTTGTCGAAGACTTATGTTGGGCTTAAAAGCCAATATTTTCCTCTATCCTTGGCCGTCAGAGGCATTGGATGTCAATCAGAAGAGTAACTAATGCTAAAATCAAAGTTTCGCATTTTGTTTCTTTCTCAATATTTACATCAAGCATCATGATGCAACCAGTGCTCGATCTAGTAAGGGAAAGAAACTCTTCTTAGATTTAGAGTTTTGATCAGAAGTGCAGTATTAACTTGATCGAGGGAAGAGTGCTATCATGGATAGTATTTCTTCAAGAATTTGTCGTTGATTGGCATCATACGCGTATCACCATATGAGGTTATGAGGTGATATGCTCCATTTGAGAAGACCGACTCCACTACAAATGGTCCTTCCCATTTGGGTTGGAATTTTTCTTTTGTCTTATGTGTCATTACCATAGGTCTTCTGTCAGCTAAGACAAGGTCACCTTTTTTGAAAGTTCGCTCCTTAACTTTTTTGTTGAAGGCTCTTGTAATTCGAGCTTGATAGAGCTCGATTTGTTGTTGGGCTTGCAGACGTTTATCATCTAAAGCCTCCAGTTCTTATAGTCGCAGTTGATGTTTCTCCTTATTTGTCATCTCTGCTGTTAAGACGACTCGTAAAGATGGGATTTGGATTTCTAATGGGAGTACGGCCTCACACCCATATACCAAGGAGAATGGTGTAGTCTTCGTTAGGGTTCGTACTGTCATGCGATAGGCCCATAAGCATTCACCTAATTTGTCGTCTCAATCACGTTGCTTTTTGAGACGAATTTCTTGAGAAGCTTGCCAATAGTCTTGTTGAAAGCTTCCGCAAGGCCGTTAGCAGCTGGATAGTATGCCGTTAAGGACACACTCTGGATTCTGACTGTTGCAGAACCTCTAAAAAGCCTGACTGACGAATTGGGGCCCGTTGTCATGGACAATTCATCGTGGCACACCAAAACGGTAGATGACGTGATGTTTAATGAATTTGATCACATCAGATGTCTTTACCTCCCTCAAAGGGATAGCTTCGACCCATTTAAAGAAGTAATCGGTTATGGCTAAGATGAACCGGTGTCCTTTGAATGATGGTGAGTTTATAGGGCCGACTACGTCCATCCCTGACATCTAAAATGGCCAGGTAGAAGTTGTAGAGCGAAGATACCCTGTGCTTGATGGCGTGACATCGTTTGGCATAAGTGATAGCATCAGGGATCATCCTGGTCCAATAATATTCTAATCTTCAGAGTCGATCCCCAAGCTTTGGACCAGGTTGATGAGCTCTACACATGCTGTCATGTGCTTCTTTGAGTACCTCCTGCGCCTCTTTTTGTGACAGACAGCGGAGAAAGATCCCGTCATGTGATCGATGATATAGTGTTCGCGTGATCGCATTATAATAGAATTTAGGGGCTTTCCTCCTAATGGCAGCCGCTTCTTTGGGATCGTCAGGGAGGATGCCATACAAGACATAGTCAATGTAAGGGAATCTCTAATCCCTAGGCTCTGGACCGGCTGATGACTCAAGAGCTTCTTTGACTTTATAATCTCCTGTCAGCTTTTGGTGGTCTTCAAAAGCGATTCTTGGGCAATACAAGTCATGGTTGTAGACAAATATTTTCTCTACTACTCCAGCTGGAAGGGCTAAAGAGGCAGCTAGAGATGCTAGTGCATCCGTATGCGCATTTTGCTGGCGTGGTACATAGTCGATGTAAAAGTTTTTGAACCCTTCAGCCATAGAGATAGTTGCCTTGTAATAGGGTATTAAGTCTTTATGTCTGACTTCGTACTCCCCGCGAACTTGATTAATGATGAGTTTAGAGTCACCATATGCCTCGAGAGTTTTAACGTCAATCTCATCGGTGATTTGCATTCCAATCAAGAGGGCACTGTATTCCGCTACGTTGTTGGAGCAGGGCTTGGTTAATGAGAAAGCTTGAGGAATCATATAGTTTTGTAGAGAGACGAGTACTATCCCTACTCTGGCTATGACATGCCCTTATGGACCTGTTCTCGATGCACCATCGAAGAAGAGTTACCACACTTGTCTTTCAAAAGATATCTGAGTCAGACAAATTTCAGCGACTTCATCTGGAGATCCTCGAAGGTTCGGTTGCCCTCGGATCTGGATGTTTAGCCAGGAAATCTGCCACTGCTTGTCCCTTCACGGCTTTTATGGTAAAAAGCGCATTTCATATTGGGATAGCAGTATGGTCCATTTTGCCAGTCGACCGTTTAGTGATGATGGCTTCATCATGAGTAACCTCAAAGGGTTGACCCTTGATATGACATTTATAGTCTGGCCCACCAAGTAGTGTCACATTTTTTGGACGGCGAACACTAATGCCAAACATTCCTTTTCGATCGGGTTGTACCGATACTCAGCTCCGATCATAGTCCTACTCAGATAGTAGATTGCTTGCTCATGTCCTTGATCATTATTCTGGGCTAGCAAAGCTCCTAAAGAATGATCCATCGCTCGAATCTATATCAGGAAAGGTTTTCTGGACACCAGAGCTGTAAGGACCGGTGGTTGCGTGAGGCATCGTTTGATTTTCTCAAATGCTTGTTGGCAAGCATCATCCGAGATGAATGAGATACTCTTTTTCATCAATTTGGTAAAGGGTTGGCATCTTCCAGAGAGATTTAAGATAAACTTCGGATGTATGTCAGTCGTCCTTGTAATCCCCTAAGCTCCCTGAGGTTCCTTGGAGGTTGCATCTCCTGGATAGCGCGAACTTTTTTCGGGTCTAAATGAATTCCTTTGAAAGTTACCATAAATCCTAGGAATTTGCCGCTGGCCATCCCCAGGAAGGATTTAGTGGGGTTCATCTTCAACTGATATGCCCGCATGATTTCAAAGATTGTCTTCAGATTGGCTATGTAATCACCTTTGGTGCGGCTTTTCACTGCAATGTCGTCAACATAGTATTCCACTATTTTATGCATGTGCTCATAGAAAATTGCATTCATAACTCTCTGATATGTTGCCCCCGCATACTTCAGTCTGAAGGGCATGACAGTATAGCAATATATCCCCAGTGGTGTCTGAAAGAGGTATGTTTTTCATCATCAAGATACATTTTGATTTGATTATACCCTGAGAATCCATCCATGAAGGACATTCACTCAAACTCGCACGTATTGTCAATCATGACATCCGTGATTGGGAGAGGGAATTCGTCTTTTGGATAGGCCTCATTTAGATCGCGAAAATCAATGCAGATCTGGATCTTTCCATTCTTTTTGGCAATGGGGACGATATTGGCTAACCAATCAGGATGTTGCTCTTCCCTAATGAATCCAGAGTCTTTGAGTTTCTTGACTTCTGACTAGATTGCTTCCATTATTTCTAGACGGAACCGTCGCTGTTGTTGTTTGACTGACTTTACGTCTGAATTAATGTTAAGGCGATGCATAGCCACTCGAGGATCAAGTCCAGGCATGTTCTCATAATTCCAAGTAAAAACATCTATATACTCCCGCACAAGAGATATTAAATCTTCTTTCTCGGAGGATGATACGTTTTTGCTTATAAAGATGGACTTAGGATTAGCATCATCTCCCAGATTAATCTGGGCAACTTTATCCTCTGGGTGACTCGCGTTGTTCAAAGCGAGTATCCCAGAGAGTATTTAGGTGTTTGATCCAAGGATCTGTATCAGACTGGATCATTTATTCATCTCTGTCTTCCAGGTGGCTTGCTGAAACCATGTTTACTGAAAGTTCTCTGAATATGTTACTGACACTAATGTCTAATTTCCATGATGACGTGCCAGATGAGTAGTCATGGTATAGTAACTCTTCAGACTCAGAGGCTGACAGAATTGGGGTTGACACATAACCCAAACCCCTGCGAGTTCGATGGTAGTAATCAGGGGTTTTCCTTTCAGAACAAAAGACTGAAGTAGTGTTCTACTTCCTTTGTCGAAGTTCAACCCAGGACTGTTTGTTAGATCATACCCCATGCTTTCCATCATTCTAAATATACTTGGCTCATAATGGGTAAACTGAGGAGGTTCATTCTCGCTTTCTGACTCTTCACGAGACATCAGTTCGGACTTGATTTGTCAGAAAAGGATTGGTTTTTGGCCTTTACGTCTTGCCGGGACCATGAATACTGATTCTTGCGCATCACCGACATCTTGATACGTTTCGAAGGATGACTTCATTGGTACATGCAATAATATCAGAGCATCCATTGCCTATCAGAGGTCATTATCTACTTCGGTACTAGTGTCTGAAGGCACTGAATCAGAAGCGAACACAGAAAAGTAAGTCAAATTTAACTCTTCATTAATATACCACCCGCCTACATCATTGGTGGTATTATTAGCATTGAGCTTATTAATGCTCATTACAAGTGGATCTAATTCCCACACGCACTCTTCTTTCTCTGGCTCGGTGTCAACTTCGTTACCAGGATCTGGTTCCTCTGGTTGTAGGTCTTCATTTGTTTCCAGAGAGTCTTGTACAGGAGGGCGTCTGTAAAATAGCTTTCTACCCCCTTAAACGGATACCTTTCAGTAATCAACATTCGTACCTTCCCACTTCCATCGATATATTTCATAACTTGGTGGAGAGTGGAGGGGACGATGGAATTATGATGAATCCATGGTCGTCCAAGCAGCAAATTGTATGAAGTATTGGCATCGATCACATAGCACGTCACTTCAAACTTTAAGTCCCCAATTTGACATTTGAGCTTGATCTTCTCCATCGGGCGCATACCAGTGACATTGAAACCATAAATGGTAGTCTAGGTGGCGCTCAATCAGTGGGTAGGAATCCCTAAATGTTCCATGACCTGGCGAGGCATAATGCTCAACGCGGATCCTAGATCTACCTGAATGCGGCTTACTTCAGGATCCAATATACCCTGTGAAATATAGGGGCCGTTCATGTTTCCCCTTAACCTGCATATCATTTGCCGTAAAGGTGATGCAGGGAGCATTTTTGGAGGCATGGAGGCAATCCTCTACATCTTCCTCCCGTGGTCCAACCGGTATCTGGGTTATGAAGACCTCAGCATTAGCTAGGGCTTCCCTCAGAGCTTCTCTGGTTGACTTTGATAGCCTCAGGAGCTCATAAAGGGTGATTTTGGCCGGAATATTGGCCAATTGAGCCAAGACGTCAAAGCGGTAAGGTGTTGTAGATCCTTCCCCGTTGTCCTTTGGGAGAGCTTTAGAAAGCCGAAGCTCTTTCTACTTCTCCACTAGTTATTTCGTGGAGGGCTTGGCTGACTCTGTAGTGGGTTTAGGAGGGCTTGCCACCATTTCGTCGTACTTTTTTAAATATGACTGACCCAAACGAGTTTCTGCCGCGAGTGGTTTATTAAGTTCTGCAGCAAGAACTATTGTTTCCTCTTATGAATTAGTTAGTGACGGAACATCAGTTTCTGCTTCTCAGGAAGAAGCACACACCACATTATAAGACGAAGCTTTCGCCTTGCCTTTGACCTTCTGCTGGTAACAGTGATCCATTGCTGGCTATCCGCAAGGTCAGGATGAACCGACATAACTTCCCCCTGAGGTGTGGGGATAGGTACAAGACCCTTCTCTTGTTGATGATGAGGGTCCATATTGATCATTCTTAGTTCCCCTTTAGGGATGGGAACTACTCCGGAAGGTGCTGGAGGCTGTCTTCCAAACTAGAGGAATGATGTCACATTAACCGTCACTTTCTTCTGCTCTGGATGGAGTTTTAGTATCTCTGCATTAATTAAAGCCTGAAGGATTTCTTTGAAGATATAATAGCTCTTGGTGGGGTGCCCCAGCATCCTATGATACAGGCAGTAGTTAGGATTATCAGTTTTACTGACTTCTTCAGGACGTCTAGTTTCAGGAAGCTTCAAGCTGTTGCTCCTGTTGAGTAACTTGAACAACGAATCAACATGTTCGTCTTTAAAGGAATACAGCTTATTGGCGCGTGGCTGACTTGAAGAGCCACTTCTCTTGACCGGCAGAGGTTTGACAGGGGATTTTATCTCTGTCGCCAAGTTAGGTTGAAAAGATGTTTCTGGCGTGCGCCTTGTCGACCTTTCGGGTCTGAGTTTGGTTTCTTCTACCCTAACCCTGGCGATAATTTCTTCAGCCTATTCACCTTACTGGACCAATTGCTTCTAGGTGCGGCTTTCAGCAACTCCTATTTAGGCTAGAAGTAACGTTTGTAGATTGTTGCGACATGTTTCTACCAGGGTGACCTGGGTCTAGGACATCAGAGTGTCGTATTCTGAAATCTCTCTACAAATGATTTGACTAACTCTCCCTTTCGCTACTTTATGGCCAAGAGAGTAGGCATTGTGATCTCTAAGTCATCTTCAAAGAAGCGTGTCAGGAAGAGCTTCTCCAGATCACTCCAATTTTTAATGGAGCCCTCTGGGTTTTATGAATCACTCAAAGGCAAGCTCTTTTAGAGTGCCGATGAACAAACGTGCCAGGATGGCATCATTATCTGTCACGTTCCCTGTCTAAGACTTGAAGTAGTAGATATATTGGTTCGGTGACCCTTTGCCGTCAAACGCCTGTAGGGTCGGAGCTTTGAACTTAGGGGGGTATGGGACGAGGTCCCACTCGGCTGGATAAGACCGGACCACTCCTGCTTCTTGGAGGCCTTTTTGATTGGTAAGGGCCTTTAGACGTTGCTCCACTTAACGCATTCTTTTAGAATGAATCCTCTCATGGTCTGGGTTGCCTTCCTCTTTAGACGAGGATTTAGACGACTCAGAAGTAGATTGCTCCTTCTCCTCGATATGTACAGAAGATGAGCTTTTTCGTTCTTTTCGTTTGCCTTTAGACTTTTTAGAGGAGGTTTTATCGGTTGACTTCCTCTTGTCTTCAAGCAATTGTGCAAGCATCTATTTGAGAGAGTCGATGGATTCTTGTTGAGCACGAACCATCTCGAATTGTTCCCTGTAGACTTGGGCTTGTTGTTCAAAGCGCCTGGCCGTCTCCTCAGGAGCATTCATCATGTACGCGGACTTCCTTCTCTATGGAAGAGTTCGAAGCCTGCGATTCTGCCACGGCGGAATGTGATTCATTTACTTCAATGCCCCAAGCTAGGGCACTGTAGTTGATCGGGGCGACCGCACCAGTCTGAGTGCGAGTATGTTGATACACTCCTTCTGGTTCCGTGTCGGATTCGTCGGAGCTGACCACTTGTTGTTTTCCCCTACTTCTGCTTGCCATGTTTGCAGTGATTTCAGGGTACTCCGTGTCAGAGAAGATTCTCCTCCTATGGGAGCGATACCTTTTGGCTGATCGGGAGGTGGGGATCAATCGTCTGAACACCGAATGTTTGCTTGTATGTAAGCCGCAGCGACATTCAGAGAGCATTACTGTGATGAACTGTTCACAGCAACAAGACGGAGTGATCTGATTAGCACTCTTTTTCTTCGTCAAATAATCTCTTAGATCTATCGGAGGGGGATCAAAGAGATCAGCCTCGGGTTATCAAGAGCTTTTCAGCTTCTAAGAGCTATCCTTGCTTCGCAAAGCTGAGACGCAAGGTTCTGAGACGCGGAGCTCACGTCCTGTAAGATAAACGCGGCTCTTGCGTTTTGGCTGTGAAACGTTGGTCTCGCGCCTCTACTGAGAAGAGATGCGGACCTTGCGTTGCTGATTGTCACGTCTGGCTAGTGACACTTGAGAAATGCAGGCCTTCTGGGTCCTGCATATAACTATAGAGGCACGGGTCTCGTGTCTCAGATGAGGGTCACGGACCTCGCGCTGCTGATCGTTGCGTCTGGGAAGTGGAGCTTTGGAAACGCAAGTTTGGTAAGCCTCACGTTTAGGTTTCCAAATGCCAACTTCACGTGTCTGACATGATTCAGAAGAAACGCGGGCTTGAACCTCGCATCCTACATCGTTGGGCAGACAGTTGTTCCAGCTTCTCGCGCCTGTAGTTGACGCGCACGTCGTCTCTGTCGACACTCAGCATTTCGATTACGCCGTACGGGTTGATGGGAACCCCGGTAACTTGGTGCTGAGGAAGGGGATGGGTATGAACGGGCTAAACATCAGCAACGTTAATCACACGGGTCTAATGGGAGACATTGACGCGGGTATTACGTATGATGCGGTTAGCCACGACATCCTTCTTGCCAGTCGCGTCTAAGAGGATCTCAGAGTAGACTCGAGAGCAAGTCCCCGAGAAGACTTTGCGGTACTGCCGCGCCTTAGGGCTCTTAGAGCCGGAAGAGAGAAACTCTTCATATTTTGCCTGGTTGAACTCCACGACAAGTGATTCGACTGTTTTTCCCATATAGGTGACGTCATCTTGCGCCACAGATTGCTCGTCAGTAGAGAAAGTAGTCCCTAGCAGAGTCGCCTTCTCTTATTTATTGGGGAAAATTAAAGATCGAGGAGTAAATTCTTTATTTGATTGTAAAAAAGTTACAGCGGATCAATATCCTCTTACAAGAGAGGGGAGATATCCAAACTTGAATCTCCCTTTTGTTTAGTGCCAGGTTCTTTACGTGGCGATGGAAAGTGATTCTTGTTTTCCATTGACCGGGTGAACGTCAGGACCTCTTGGGAATCTTCTCTTTGGATGGTAGACGAAGTAACACAGCTTCTGTCTGCCAAGGGTCTCAAGGAGAGTGTAGGCAAAGATGAACTTGTACGCAGCAAGTTGTTAGAAGAGTTGAATTCTCTCTTTCTTTTCAGCTGGAGGTCTTGGTGCTTCTACGGTTTACAACCGAAGTTCTTTTGACCAATAATTATCTGACCTTTTTTTTCGACCCCTCTTCAAAGCAAACTGGACTATTTATAGAGGTTTCAGGGGGTGAACGTGCCCCCTAAAAACACTCCATAATGGCGGGTTAACTCCCTCATTATGTGGGCAATAATTGACCCAGTAATGAGGGCAGTTATAACTGAGATGTGGGTTTTGAACCTTGCCTTGCCATTGAAGTGATGCTTGAGAAACACGAGCTTCTAATTCTGTGTCAAGCTTCTCGTGAGACACGGGCTTTGGACTCCGCGTCTTGGTACTGCAATAATGATGAGACGCGGGTTTCAACCTTCGCGTCTTGGTCCTTGCAGTGATGTTGAGACGTGGGTTTCGACCCTCGCGTCTTGGTGCCGTGCTGGTGGCGATGATTAGCCTTATGTCTGGAGCTTGGATTTTGCCTTTTGTTGACTTGTCTTCAGTGATTTTTACACAGTCTACATGTGTAAGGAGAGATAAGTGGGTAATCGATCACGGACTGCTAACCACGTGGTAGTCTTAACTATGATATATATATATATATATATATATATATATATATATATATATATATATATATATATATATATATATATATATATATATATATACCCCGTCTCCTCTCATCCTTCGGTGCAATACTAGTTCCTTCCTCCAATAGTATAATATATAATTAATGCCTCGTCTTCTCCTATCCTACGATGCAATACCGGTCTCTTTCCCCGATAGCATGATCTATAATTTATATGCACACAAATACTATCACATCCAATCCATATGAAATCATATATCATACACGCTATTTCATATTCAAAAGTAATAATACTCCAGATTAGAGTTTATCAGTTAGATTATGTTCTCATGAGAGTGTCCATAATTTACTTAATCAATACGTGTCATATATGCATCATATGAACATACACAAAATAACATGCAACCCTCACATTCATCACAACCATAATGAATTCTATTTAGTTATATACATGTCAATGCCTTTGTATACCATAAACTTATCTTAAAAAATCTCTGATTTAGTTCTCTACCATTAGATTTATGTAATTAGCATCTTGAATACAATAATTTAGTATAGAACTCCACTCACATCCAAGTAAAGCCTCTATGCATGACTTAAAACTACTCCGACATCGTCCCCTCCTCCCCTCGACTCCTAACACATGCACTTGTGCTAATATTCATCCAAGAATAGGGTTTTACCTCGGTCTTTAGATACTATTGCCGAACACCACAACTATCCAATTCCTTGAATTCGATCACCCGATAATTATACACATATGGCCTTATAAATTTGCATTCATAATTTAATTTAATTAAGTAAAGTTTTTGTTAAGATATTATACCTTGAACTAGAGGTCACTCCTCCTAAGATCTCTTGAATTTGAGATCACTCCTCCGACAATCTTTTACTACTCCTCGGATTTTTCCCCTGGCCGCCGTCACAGTGCCCTGACCGCGTCGCCTGCCACTGCCGCCGATCAGGAGGAGGAGATGGGGAGATTAGGGGGTAAAGTGAGAAATCAGATAGATAAATTGAAAATGGAGGGAGGAATTGAGAGAGATGTTGAGAATTTGAGAGATTGGGAGTGAGAATGAGAGTGGAATTGAGAGAGATGGAGAGGTCTGCAGGGAGTGAGAATGAGAAATTGAGGGAGATGAGGGCTTTTTATTTACTAATTTTTCTCTTAAAAATTCTCAAATTTTCTTCTCTTTCCACCTCACCCATTTCTAATTTCAAACACATCTCAACCCTCCACCTCACTCTCCCATTTCCAAACTAAATCCCATCCCTCCATTCAAGATGAAGTCATCCTCCACTCATTTAATTAATTATTTGTTTTTATTTGTTTTGATATTTCTCATGAAAAGTACCCTTATACTAATATATATACATCATACCCATGTATTCATACTAGTAAATTTAAAATTTTAATTAAATGAACAAATTTTTAGATACAATTTATTTTTCTTATATATCAAACAAACATACATGTATGTAGTCTTGGGTAAAAGGATACTACATACATATATGCACTTCTCTTGTATTTGTGCACGAAATAACCGTTTTAATAAACCATTTTATTTAAGATTTTACCTCTAATTATTTGTTAATTGATCAATAAGTGAGATTATAAAATATGAGTGTTTCAATTCTACTCTCCTTAAAAAAGTTTCGTCCTTGAAACTTGGCGTACCTTGAAAAAGTAGGGATATGAATTCTTCATCTCTTCTTCAGGATTCCAAGTGACCTCGACGACTTGTTGGTTTTTCCACAATACTTGAACCTATGGAATGGATTTATTTCTTAACTTATTTGACTTGTGATACAAAATCTGTATTGGCTTTTCCACATAAGTCAAGTGTAATATCCCTAAACAATATATAGTTTTAATATTTTTTTATAGTTATCTGATTTAATTTAATATTTTATTATTAATTAACTTGGTTTATGGCTTATAATTATTGTTGGTAATATTATTATTATTATTAATTCTATAGTTGTTATTATTATTATGATTATTGTTAGTTATCATTAGTGATATTATTATTATTATTATTACCATGTTTTACTATTCTCATTATTACTTTGGATTATTCTTCTTCTTCTTCTTATTATTATCTTTATTTTTTCTAGTCTTTAGCCCAACTTGAGCCAGGCCATGTTAAGCAATCTTTTTTTTTTTTTTTACAATTTTTCATTCCTAGTTAATTATGAAACTCAATAAGCCCAAACCACAACCCCATCTATAATCCTAATCATATCACAACTAATTCTAAATCCTAACCATAAAATCACATTATCTTGTAACCCATTTAGTTCAAACCCATACCAATGAATCTAACCGTACCAAAACTCAACTCATTATCCAAATCCTAAAACCAAGATCTTAATCATAACTAATAAATTCTAATCTTAACACCCAGCTCCCCATAATCTAATCCTAACTATTAAATCAAATCCTAACTAACAAAATTATCTTAACCCCAAACCCGCTACGCATTACCCTTTATCTAAACCCATATCCAATAAGCCTGCATCCATCAAACTCAAACCTGAAATCACCTAGAGGGGGGTGAATAGGTGATATGGCTAATCTAGAAACTAAATGCGAAAATTAAACTAATTTGTAACTACACTTAGTACAACCAACGAGTGTAGCCGAATTCCTCGTGAAGGGCTCTGGACTAACTCCTCTTGATTCCTCTGAATAGAGTTGAGGTGCTATATGAAGCTCTCGTGGTTAAGTACAAGTGAGGCACACAAACACAAGACAAGCATATAAAGATGATACAAGCAATATGAATGATGTAAGGCACAACACAAGCAAATAATATATGATGTTATGAATGATGCACAACACAAATAAAGAGAGAGAGTTGAGAGTCAATCGATCAAACGCAAACAATAAGATGTGTTTCGAGGTTCGAGCACCGAGCTCTACGTCCCCGCCTTCACCGAGAAGGATTTCCAATCCACTAAGAGTACCAAACTCCACTCTCAACCAATACAATGCCACCGAGGCACTACAAACACAATCCACCTCTACCGAAGAGGGATAGGCCCGTAGCCAAACAACCACAATCCACCTCTACCGAAGAGGGAAACAAACCAACACTAACTCCATCTCACAAAGAGGGAGTAAACCACAATCTCAACCTCTACCAAAGAGGGAGTACCCACAAAAAAAAGGGTTTACAACTCTTGGAGGTTTCCACAACCTCAAACAAAACCTTTTTCCACAAAACAAAAATTCTAATAGAATAGGATAGAAGATAGGCTCAAGTGTGGAAAAAAGAAGTGTTTTGATCAAAGAAATTCTCTTGGAAAAACACCAAAATAGATATAGAAATTGTAGATCAAAACTAATTCCCAAAAACCTAATTTCTTTGAAATAAACAAAACACTTAAACAAATAAGATGGATTTTTTGGCTCTAAAATACTTTTGAAACCTTGTAAAAACACTTAGGAATAGGGAAAATTTTTTCTCTGAAAATCTTTTCCAAAATCCCCAAGAAATGGGGTATAAATAGCCTCCCACAAAAATATAGCCGTTGGATGAATTTGTCAGCCAGAACAGCTGGCGGTCGACCGCCGGTCGACCGCCCAAAAACAGAGAGCAGAGCTCTCTGGTCCGGTCGACCGGCCCAAGTGCCAGCCCAGACGTGCACAGGCTGTGCACGTCGGTCGACTGGCTTCTGGTTCGGTCGACCGTGCGGTCGACCGACAGAGGCTATCAGGCACTATTCTGAGTCAGAAAATTGGGTTAAATTTTATTCTAATAAATCCCATAAATCTTCTAAAAATCCACAAAATAGTTTTATCATTTTATATTGAAATATAAACTTGTGATAAAAATTTCTACAGACATTTTGAACCATTTTTGTGTCTTACAAATTTTGTCAGAGACCAAAACCTGTATTTTTCCAAACTTGAATTTTTCAATAGGAAATCTGATTTTTCTTAAAACTCATAGAAATGCAAAAACATGATACTTAAACACTTTTAGGCATGTTGCATATGGACATAAGTCCAATATACATGAAATATATACATATCATAGTTTTTGTCTTTAATTCCAAAATATGTTTTGTTAAAAATACCAAAACACCAAAACTCATGAATAGGCATATCAAAATAAGTTTGTCTAGGAAATTAAGCATGCATGTATATAGAACACATCTAATATACATAAAACCATGTAAACTTGTTTTGATCTAACTATTCATGAAAACCAATATCGGTTAAACCAAAAATCGAAAACCAATATCCAAAAAACGTGTGTGTTGTGCACTTGAGCATATCAACTATCTAATCTTTACACATGGATCTAAAACACACTAAACTATGGTACCGAGATCTTCTTGACTAACTCCGTCTTCAAGTTGACTCGATTCAAAACGTGATCCACCGAGCTTGACTCCAACGAGTGCAATGTATGATCTTCATGCTCGGGCTCTGGAACCACTATGTGAAAGGCTTCAAAACTCCTTTGTTGAAGAATCACCAACTAATATCTTGATTAATGATCTGAAACTAAACATCACAAGATAATTAGTAAACATAACTACATGAGTTAATCATCATCAAAACAAGAGTGGAAGGCCTCTGGGCCAACAATCTCCCCCTTTTTGATGATGACAAAACTGATGGAGTTATATATGCATGGATTAAAGTTAAGCTCCAAAGAAGCTCCTCCTTAACTCATGCATAGAAAATAAGCAATAAGATATGGCAATGAAGCACATGCAAAAATAAACATGTATGCAAATATAAGGAGATAAACATGTCAATCAAACATAAAACTCATAAATTCTTTTTCTCCTATTTGCAAAACAAAATATATATGCATAAACATGAATCCTGAAAACATGCATATATACCAAATACTTCTCCCCCTTTTTGTCAATCATCAACAAAGGGTCAAAATAAAAACAAATCAATAAAATTCTTCTCCCCCTTTTTGTTCGAACCAAAGAATCAACAAAGGGGTTAAAAACAATAAATGCAATGTTCTCCCCCTTTTTGTCTAAAAACAAAAATGATGTAAATAAGGGGTCACAATCAATTAAGATACCAAAAAAAATATGTCAAGGTAGTGCATCTTGATACCAATTGAAAGGAAACATAAAAACATTGATACCAATTTTAAGAAGCAAAAGCATCTTGATACCAATTAAAACATTCAAATAAACATCTTGATATCAATAAAGAGTATTATTCTTTTTAAGCATATGATACCAATTGAAATTATAATATTCTACAATTTTTTAATTCATTTTCTATCATAAAGAAAGGGAGTGAAAATCTAGTGTAAACAAAATACCAATTGAAAAATAAAATATGAGTTTTCTCCCCCTTTATGAAATACCAATTGAAATTATGCAAAAGCTTGTATTAGCATATCAATTGAAAAACTAATCAATTGAATATGATATCATTAAAAATTAAGCTTTAGCATAAACAAATTTATGTATGAAAAATTAGATACCAATCGAAATTGATACTATTTGAAGAGTATGCATACATACATAAAAATATATATGAGTAGACAAAAATGTCAATATTGATACCAATTGAAAAGATCCAATGATACCAATTGAAACAACAATAATATCAAGTGTATATCTCATATTTCCTACCACCCAATCATGCTCAAGTTTAAAATGATTTTCATTATAAACATACAAGGCATGGTCGCCCATCCAACCGCCCTTAGAAGGTAGGGGTTTTCAAAAATAATAGGTTTGAAAGTAAAGTATGTTTGAAAATCTCTACCATATGAAGAATATCGCAACTATTTATAGGAAAAATTTTGTAAACTAGTACGAAATCCTTCAAGTAAGAAATAAAATAAGAATATATTCCATAAAACACATGTAAATCACATAATCACCAACACTCAAAATCTATGAAGCATATATCATACTCATGAAACTAAAATCATGAGAAAACACGAATGATTTGAGTGTATAAGTATAATGTGAAAAACATAGTCATAGAGATAGACAATTAAGCTCAATTGAAATTTCTTAAAACATGAAAACATGAACTCATCAAAACTAAATTTCCATTAAAATAATTTATACTTCAAGGCATATGTATGTTTTGATAAAACAAGAAGTATACATACATATCCCTAAACACAATTGAGTCCATAATAAAGATTTGCATGAAAAGCAGATGACTCAAGGGGTATACATGTATATCTTAAGGTTTGGCAAAGTAGACATATACATGAAGTGAAATCACATGATTATAAAACATGTCCAAAATTAGGAATATAAGTTAAAAATGCATGAATCATTAAAACTAGACTATACTAGCGCATCTAATGGGTACAAATAAGCATTCAAGCACAAACATATATAAAGATTTATTTGTGGCCCACTATATGTACAAGTATAAATCCTAGTCTTAATGAAAACTAACATCTAAACGTATATTCAAAATCATGAAGCATCAAAAACAAAGGTCATAAACATCCATATGATCATTATGTATATGCATGTGCATTAGATCTAGGACATACATATTAGTTAAAAACAAGGTGAGAACACATAGATATAGATCCATATAAAACATGGGTGTCTCAAACAACTAAACATGTATATCACTAATCTAAGTCATACGGCATAATCATAATAATCAATAAAACATGACATGCTATAAATCAATGATGTGAAAGCATGTAAATAAAAACGGGAGTTAGAGATCGATACCAAAACCGATGAAGGCACCTCTCTAGTTCTCCAAAACACGGTGGTCCTCCCACCAAACTTCCCTTGAAAGTGATGCATCCAAATAATCCTCATGAAGCACGGAACGCATCCACCTCAAGGTACCGCTACTCTCACGTCATGCAAGAGCCCACACCTACATCAAATATCATACGGGTGGTCTTTGGTACCCATATCCTTTGGAGTCCATGGGGGTTAGTACCTTTTCTAACCCAAATAAATTTATTTGCTAAATTTACATTATATATATTATCAAAACAAAATTTAGCAAGGTGGCCCTTACGTCCACAATGTGTACAAGTGTACACATGAGCATACATGTGATAGGTGTGACCGTGAGGAGCATGTGTATGCCGTGTATGGTGTGCAAGCATAGGTGGAACTTGTTTCTTTCGAACCAAGGATTCCAAGCGTGTATGGTCAAGGCACATTGGCTCAAAGTGGAGCCCAAACAATCCATATTCTTCTTAAGTATAGATATATCATTTTAATCAAAGAAGAAGTGGAACATGCTATAGATGAACTAGGTGAAGCCATCCTAGCATGGCAAACATGTGAATCAATATTATTTTTCAAGGAAACATTATTCTTTAAAACAATTTCCAATTCCTTGGAAATAGAAGCAATTTTCATTTTAAAGAATCATTTTCTTTTAAAACAAAACCAACTTTTGAAGACAGTTTTCATTTTCTTCAAAATTGTTTCACAATCATTTTTATTTTTCAAAAATTTATTTTCTTTTATGACAAGATCAAGCTTTGATTTCAATTAGTCCCTTTCATTAAAAATCTCCTCTTTCTCTTGCAAAACCAAATCAAGCTTAGAAGACAAATTTTCATTTTTTTATTTAATACAAAAGTCTTCTTTTTCAAAATATTATATTTTTCTATTAATTTTTCACAAACTATAGAAAGTTCTTCATTCAAGGCATTGGCATCAATATACTCATTTGAAGAACTAGCACAATCATCATTATCTAATTGAGTTTCCGAGTGTACCTCAAGGGAGTCATTCCCTTGGACCATGAAGCATTGTAACTCGGATTCTCTACTAGATTCCTCCGGTTGGGTTGGCAATTGAAGCTTGGAGGTGGAGGTGGTCAACTTGTTCCACACTACAAAGCGGAATCAAGATTAGAGACAAGCATAAGATAATCTTTATTTAGCGTCCTTCTAATAGCCTCAAGGGCTTGTGCATTGGCCCCTATATGATTGCGGTTACCAAGATAGCATTTCTTGGTAGCGGTAAGGAAAACATGCAAGCCAAGGGTTTTCAAATACATGGACATCCTATATTTCCATATGTTAATGTTGGAGACATCGAATATGGGAGGTGACAAGCAATCCATGAATGTGTGCAAACAAATAGTGTGCAAATGCAAAAGATAGATTAGCAAGTCCAAGATCACACTCCTAGGTGGTTAAACCAAATATCAGGAGCGGAGGCTCTGATACCAATTGAAATCACCTAGAGGGGGGTGAATAGGTGATATGGCAAATCTAGAAACTAAATGCGGAAATTAAAACCAATTTGCAACTACACTTAGTACAACCAACGAGTGTAGCCGAATTCCCCGTGAAGGGCTCTGGACTAACTCCTCTTGATTCCTCTGAATAAGAGTTGAGGTGCTATATGAAGCTCTCGTGGTTAAGTACAAGTGAGGCACACAAACACAAGCCAAGCATATAAAGATGATACAAGAAATATGAATGATGCAAGGCACAACACAAGCAAATAATATATGATGCTATGAATGATGCACAACACAAATAAAGAGAGAGATAGTTGAGAGTCAATCGATCAAACGCAAATAACAAGATGTATTTCGAGGTTCGAGCACCGAGTTCTACGTCCCCGCCTTCACCGAGAAGGATTTCCAATCCACTAGGAGTACCGAACTCGTCTCTCAACTAATACAATGCCACCGAGGCACTACAAACACAATCCACCTCTACCGAAGAGGGATAGGCCCGTAGCTAAACAACCACAATCCACCTCTACCGAAGAGGGATACAAACCAACACCAACTCCACCTCACAAAGAGGGAGTAAACCACAATCTCAACCTCTACCAAAGAGGGAGCACCCACAAAAAAAGGGTTTACAACTCTTGGAGGTTTCCACAACCTCAAACAAAACCTTTTTCCACAAAACAAAGATCCTAATAGAATAGGATAGAAGATAGACTCAAGTGTGGAAAAAACAAGTGTTTTGATCAAAGAAATTCTCTTGGGAAAACACCAAAATAGATATAGAAATTTTAGATCAAAACTAATTCCCAAAAACCTAATTTCTTTGAAATAAACAAAACACTTAAAACAAATAAGATGGATCTTTTGGCTCTAAAATACTTTTGAAAACCTTATAAAAACACTTAGGAGTAGGGGAAATTTTTGCTCTGAAAATCTTTTCCAAATCCCTAAGAAATGGGATATAAATAGCCTCCCACAAAAATATAGCCGTTGGCTGAATTTGTCAGCCAGAACAGCTAGCGGTCGACAACCCGATCGACCGCCAACGGTCATATTTATGACCGTTGGAGGAAGCCGGTCAACCGCCCAAAAATAGAGAGCAGAGCTCTCTGGTCCGGTCGACCGCCCGGGCGACCGGCCCAAGTGCCAGCCCAGACGTGCACAGGCTGTGCACGTCGGTCGACCGCCCGGTCGACCGGCTCCTGGTTCGGTCGACCGTGCGGTCGACCGACAGAGCCTGTCAGGCACTGTTCTGGGTCAGAAAACTGGGTTAAAACTTATTCTAAATGCCATAAATCTTCTAAAATTCAAAAAAATAGTTTTATCATTTTATATTGAAATATAAACTTGTGATAAAAATTTCTACACAGATATCAAACATTTTGAACCATTTTTGTGTCTTACAAATTTTGTCAAAAACCAAAACCTATATTTTTTCAAACTTAGATTTTTCAATAGGAAATCTGATTTTTCTTAAAACTCATAGAAATACAAAAACATGATACTTAAACACTTTTAGGCATGTTGCATATGGACATAAGTCCCATATACATGAAATATATACATATCATAGTTTTTGTCTTTAATTCCAAAATATGTTTTGTTAAAAATACCACAACACCAAAACTCATGAATAGGCATATTAAAATAAGTTTGTCTAGGAAATTAAGCATGCATGTATATAGAACACATCTAATATACATAAAACTATGTAAACTTGTTTTGATCTAACTATTCATGAAAATCAATATCGGTTAAACCAAAAACTGAAAACTAATATCCAAAAAACGTGTGTGTTGTGCACTTGAGCATATAAACTATCTAATCTTTACACATGGATCTAAAACACACTAAACTATAGTACCGAGATCTTCTTGACGAACTCTGTCTTCAAGTTGACTCGATCCAAAACGTGATCCACCGAGCTTGACTCCAACGAGTGCAATGTATGATCTTGATGCTCGGGCTCTGGAATCACCATGTGAAAGGCTTGAAAACTCCTTTGTTAAAGCAATCACCAACTAATATCTTGATTAATGATCTGAAACTAAACATCACAAGATAATTAGTAAACATAACTACATGAGTTAATCATCATCAAAACTAGAGTGGAAGGCCTCTGGGCCAACAAAACCCATAACCCAAATTTTAATCATATCTATTAAATCCCAACCCAAAATCTTATCTATTTAATCTAAATCCTAAACTAACCAAATCCTAAACTATATATCAAAATCATATCTAATCCTAACAACTAAATCCTATCTTAAATAACTAATCCTAAATCCTAACAACAAATCCATTCCAATCTTAAGTAATTCAATCCTAACTAATATATATCTTATTCCTAACTAATATATAATACAAATCCTATCTATTAAATCCAAACCAACCCATAATCCTATCTATTAAAATCAAACCTGACTAAATCCCAAATCCTAACTAATTATCCTATCTAATCTCAACCCCCAAACCTACCTTCTTAATAGCTTACCCTATATAAGAAATCTCTAATCCATCTTATTCCCTAACTTAAAGCATAACCCTTCTCCTCTCTCAACCCCGGAGTCTGAGCACCATGGTCTCCATCGATTCCTTGTGAAACCCCCTCAAACAGCCAAGGCCCGAACCCCCTTACCACACTAGCACCTGAGCCTCCTCCTCCCGTGGTCACCCACAGCGGTGGTAGCACAGGCCGCCAACCACGCCAACATCCCCATATTTGGTTCCTCCCTCTTGGTTTTCTACTTTGCCAAGTTTCCTTGGCTGCCCTTTCCTTTGGCCGAGCCAACGCAAGGTCATCGTCCTCTCTTTATCGGAGCCCGTCGTCGATGGGCACCTCCCCTTGCCGTGAGCTTCCCCCACTCTCTCAACTTCATGTTATTCTATTGGTCTCCTTCTTTGTCCTTCATTTACATGTTTATTATTATGATTATGTTTGTAAATTTTTGTATTATATAATGTGTGTATTGGGTATAATTGTAATTTTGAGTGAGTGTTTGTGTGAATGTGTGTCTTGTTGTGTGTTATGTGCATGAGTTAAATTGTGTGCAAGTGAGTGCTTGAGTGTATATGAGTATATATATATATATAAGAGTGTATACATGTATATGTAGTGTATTTAAGTACGTAAATGTATGTCTGTATGCTTGACTGTGTGTACGTGTGTGTATGTGTGTTTGGATGCATGTTGCAATGATTTCGGACGCGTTTGTGCAATCCGGACCATGGAATGATCCAAAGATCCGTACCAGTTCGTGTAGTGAAGACCAGGCGGCGATTCGGTTCCGAAATCGCGTCATTTTATGTGAGTATTTGTTCTCATGTCTTTTCTTTATTTACTGTTGCCAGTAGTGTTCATGTCTTTATTCGTATCATTGTACGCGCTGGAAAAAGAAATAAAGGTGTTCGCTGTAAAATTTCCTTAAATCAGATGAAAAATTACAACAAAACTGTTTTCCTTCCAGTTACAAGGGAGGGAGGATGTTGAATCTTGAATCCTCCTTTTGTTTAAGGCTGGGTTCTTCAAGTGGCGGTGGAGAGTGAATCTTGTTCTCCGTTGACCGATGACCGTCGGGATCGTCAGGGATCTTCTCTTTGGCTGGTAGAAGGAGTAACACAGCTCTATCTACCAAAACTCTCAAAGAGAAGGTAGGCAAATGGCAACTCGTACGCAGCGAGCTTGTTGAAGAGTTGAGCTCTCTCTCTCCTGTCTCTGTCTGTCTCTCTGTATTGTCCTTGTGCCGCCGTGTGCGTCTCTTTCTCTCCGAGCGCCTTCTCTCCTCCTGTCGTCCGAAAATTCGACCCCTTCTTCATAGCGACGGGGTTATTTATAGAGGCTCCAGGGTGAACGTGCCCCCTAAAAGTGCTCCACAATGAGGGGCTAACTTCCCCGCTATGTGGGCGTGACTGGCCCCATAACCAGGGTGGTTATAACCGAGACGCGGGCCTTGGACCCTCGCGCCCTAAGGTTGAGACGCGGGTGTCGAGCCCACGCGCCTTGATGTTGAGACGCGGGTTTTGGACCCTCGCGCCTTGGTGCTGAGACGCGGGTGTTGAGCCCACGCGCCTTTATGTTGAGACGCGGGTGTCGAGCCCACACGCCTTGATGTTGAGACGCGGGTGTCGAGCCCAATGTTGAGACGCGGGTGTCGAGCCCACGCGCCTTGAGGCTGAGACGCGGGTGTCGAGCCCACGCGCCTTGAGTTTGAGACGCGGGTTTTGGACCAATCGCGCCTTGGTGCTGAGACGCGGATGTTGAGCCCACGCGCCTTGAGTTTGAGACGCGGGTTTGGACCCTCGCGCCTTGGTGCTGAGACGCGGGTGTTGAGCCCACGCGCCTTGAGTTTGAGACGCGGGTTTTGGACCCTCGCGCCTTGGTGCTGAGACGCGGTGTTGAGCCTTCGCGTCTAGAACTTGAAACTCTTCTTTTTAATGGCTTGTCTTTTAGTGATTTTTAGACAGCCTACAAAACCCCCTCCAAAGTTTTCGATATTCCGCAGTTAACTGGGACGGATTTCGAAATACTTTGGACTCTAGCTGTATTCACCTTTATGACTGGACTGTTAATGCTCCGGGTTTGATCTTATCTGGAGTTGGTCTTCGTGAGTGTACTGTTGAACTCTTTGAGGCCACCAGAGTTGATCGTGTTGAGTGTCTAGATACACAGTCTAAACCTCCCCGATTGCTTTTAGTCTGTCATGGACGCGCTTTAAGCCAGGAGGACGATCGTCTGCTTGTGCCAGTGTACTGTTGAACTGATTTGCAGAAGCAAGGACTGAACGCCAGTTTTCTTTTTTTTTTGAAAAGCAGAGATGGTACTGCTTTAAAGACGTGAGTTTCATGGGGTGCGTCTTTTGGCAATGGAAACGCGACTGATATTTCTTCAGGCAGATGCGATGCTAAGCCAGATTGGAGGGACGCGAACTTCGGAGAGACGCGCCTCTCTGGAATAAAGATGCGACTTTCTGGATGCATTTATGGCGGTGCTGATGGGGCACGTCCATCGAAGAGACGCAGCCGTCGGGTTCGAATCCGTGCCATGTCATGAGTGCACTGCCAGTTATCCTGGGGAACCGACGGGACATCGCCTTTTGGCCGCGGACTTCCCGGTTCGTTAAATGATCTGTTCCACGCGTCAAGCGATGACTCGCTGTAGAGCTAATCGAGCCACGCGCCGCGTATCTCTGCAAATCTTTGTGCCTATAAATGGCAATAGTCAGAGAGATATCCTCTTCTCTCACCCCAGAAGTGACATCAAGGACACTCCATGTTTGTTGGATGGCCTTATGGCGAAAGAGATGCTCATGAATGAAGGGTTGCATGGCTTTCTGCTGCCACCGGACCTCAAGAACACCATTGCTCTTAGCTTAGTCAGCTAGGGCTCTTTCGATGTTTACGTCATGCACCATAGTGCAATTGGCTCCAATTATCGCCACAGTTTGGCGCTTTTCCAAACATCGTGCACTTGGAATCAGATGCGGCTTCAAGGAGTGAGTACGGCCTCTGAGAGAGAGAGAGAGGGACTTCTTTGTACTCCTTAATTGTGACACTCAATCTTATTGTATAAGAGAGCGTTTTGTATCACTTTCATATGCCTGGATATAAATAAAAGTGACATTTTTCTTTCTGCCTCTTTCTATTGTCTTGAACCTTTTGTCTTCAGTTAGACGCATAGAAGCAGAAGATCTTTGACTTCGTCAAAATTATGATGATAATCTTAATAAGTCAAATTTGTAGGGAAAGATCCTATTTCAGGAACTTTCACAATACTGTTAGAAGTGTAATATTAACTTGACATAAATAATGTTTGGTGGACCAGCCACTTTATAAGAAAAGTGACAGGTGGAACACGTACCCCCAGGGAAGGTGAACTTTTATCAAGGGTTTGGGATCAACTTGATTAAGTTCACCCAGGGAGTTGATGGAAACACTGTCAATGGTGTAGTGTTAACCTAACAATGTTTTTAGGTAGACTTATTATTCTATTGAAGAGAATAACAAGTGAGACTAGACTCATGGGGAATCTAGGGAAGTCTTTACCGTTAGAGGTGTGATATTAACTTAACGGGTTGAAAGTAGTCTCGTCAGAAGTGTGATGTTAACTTGACAAGGATGTGAGTCAGAGGTGTAATATTAACTTGATTCAAAAGTATTTCAGTTTTTTTTGGGAAAACTGAGAGTGTCACTGACATAGGTGTGATGTTTAACTTGACAGTGAGGGTAATGCTAGAGGTGTAATGTGGAACTTAGCATTGGTCATCTCGGCTTGGATAAGGAAGTCGAGGAAAAGTCATGGCCATAGGTGTATTGTTGAACTTAGCAATGACTTAGATGCTAGAGGTGTAGTGTTAACTTAGCATCATTCGTTTCAGCTTCAATACGGAAGTCTGAAGGAAAGTGATTGTCAGAGGTGTAATATTAACTTGACAGAAGCTTGGTGTACTGTTTAGAAGTATAATGTTAACTTAAACAGTAATTTTGTCAGAGGTGTGATATTAACTTGACAAGAATTGGCTTGTGCCAAAAAACGGTTTGAGGACCTGTCATTCTATTGATGAGAACTGACAGGTGGAATTTGGAGTGTCAGAGGTATAGTGTTAACTTGACAAAACTGTATTTTGTAGACCTACCATTCTGAGGATGAGAATTGGTAAGGGATTGTGGAGGGGAGAGTGGATTTGAGTCCACTTAGGATTTTTAGCAAACCCTCAGCTATTAACGGGTTTGATATGCCTTTACCAACTACCGTTTGAGTTGGGCTAGCCATGCTATTCCCCTCAACATGATGAGTTGTCGAAGATTTATGTTGGGCTTAGAAGCTAACATTTTCCTCTATCCTTAGCCGTCGGAGGCGTTGGATATTAATGAAGAAACTCTTCTTGTTTTGATCAGAGGTGTAATTTTGAACGTGATCAGAGGAGGAGTACTATTAAGGATAGTACTTCTTCAAGAATCTGCCATTGATCGGCATCATGAGTGTATCGCCATTTGAGGTAATGAGGCGATATGATCCATTCGAGTAGACTGACTCTACCACAAACGGTCCTTCCCATTTGGGTTGGAATTTTCCTTTTGTCTTGTGCGTCATCACCATGGGTCTTCTGACGGCTAAGACAAGATCGCCTTTCCTGAAAGTCCGCACCTTAACTCTCTTGTTGAAGGCTTTGGTAATTCGAGCCTGGTAAAGCTTAATTTGTTGCTGGGTCTGCAGACATTTGTCATCTAAGGCTTCCAATTCTTGGAGTCGCTGTCGATGCTTCTCCTCTGTTGTCATCTCTGCTGTCAGGGCGACGCGTAGAGATGGAATTTGAATTTCGAGAGGAAGCACGGCTTCACACCCATAGACCAAAGAAAATGGCGTAGGTTTAGTTGGGGTTTGCACAGTTGTGCGGTAGGCCCATAAGCATTCACCCAGCTTGTCGTCCCAATCACGTCGACTTTTCGAGACGAATTTCTTAAGAAGCTTGCCAATAGTCTTGTTGAAAGCTTCTGCGAGGCCATTAGCGGCAGGGTAGTATGCCGTTGAGGACACACTCTGGATTCTGAACTTGGTACAGAATCTCTGGAAAGCCTGGCTGATGAACTGGGGTCCATTGTCATGGATAATTCGCCGAGGTACACCAAAATGGTAAATGACGTGATGCTTCACGAACTTGATCACGTTAGACGATTTTACCTCCTTCAAAGGAACGGCCTCAGCCCATTTGGAGAAGTAATCGGTTATTGCCAAAATGAACCGATGTCCTTTTGATGATGGTGGGCTGATAGGGCCAACCACATCCATTCCCCACATTTCAAATGGCCAAGTAGAAGCCGTGGAGTGAAGGTAGCCTGGTGCTTGATGGATGAAATCACCATGTACTTGGCAGGCATGACATCTTTTGGCATATGTGACGGCGTCGGCAATCATCTTGGGCCAATAGTAACCCAACCTTTGGAGTCGATGTGCCAATTTTGGACCGGGTTGGTGGGCTCCACACATGCCGTCGTGGGCTTCTTTCAATACCTCTTGAGCCTCCTTTGGTGAGAGGCACCGGAGCAAGACCCCGTCATGCGATCGACGATACAATGTTCGTGTAATCGCATTGTAGTAAAATTTAGGGGCTTTCCTTCGAATGGCAGCCGCTTCCTTGGCGTCCTCAGGCAGGATGCCATACAAGACATAGTCGATATAGGGGAATCGCCAGTCTTTAAGCTCTGGCCCGGTTGATAATTCCAGCGCTTCTTTGCCTTGATACTCTCCCTTTGACTCCTGATAGTCTTCGAGGGCAGTTCTCGGGCAATACAGGTCGTGGCTGTAGACGAATACCTTCTCCATTGCTCCAGCTGGAAGAGCTAAGGAGGCCGCGAGGGACGCCAGTGCATCTGCATGCGCATTTTGCCTGCGCGGTACATGATCGATGTAGAAGTTTGTGAACCTCTCGGCCATGTGGATAGTTGCGTTGTAGTAGGGTACTAGGTCCTCATGTCTGACTTCGTACTCCCCGCGAATTTGGCTAACAATGAGTTTGGAGTCACTGTATGCCTCGAGATTTTTAACGCCAATCTCATCGGCGAACTGCATCCCAATCAGGAGAGCGTTGTACTCCGCTACATTGTTGGAGCAAGGCTCAGTTAGCGAGACAGCTCGAGGAATCACATAGTTCTGTGGCGAGACGAGTACTACTCCTACCCCGCTACGATGTGTCCTTTTGGGCTTGTTCTGGATGCACCGTCAAAGAAGAGTTGCCACACTTGACTTTCGAATGATGTTTGAGTTAGGCAGACTTCAACAACTTCATCTGGGAGATCCTCGTAGACTTTGGCTGTCCTCGGATCTGGGTGCTCAGCCAGGAAATCCGCCACGCTTGACCCTTAATAGCCTTTTGTGGTAAAAAGTGCATCTCATATTGGGATAGCAATATGGCCCATTTTTCCAGTCAGCCGTTCAATGATGAAGGCTTATCCATAAGTAACCTCAGGGGGTTAACTTTCGATATGACATTTATGGTTTGGCCTACCAGATAGTGTCGCATTTTCTGAATGGCGAACACCAGTGCCAAACATTCCTTCTCGATCGGGTTATACCGATGTTCGGCTCCGATCATTGTTTTACTCAGATAGTAGATCGCTTGCTCTCGTCCTTGATCATCATTCTGAGCTAGTAGAGCTCCCAAAGAATGATCCATTGCCCGGACATACACCAGGAAAGGCTTTCCGGATACCGGAGCTGCAAGGACTGGTGGTTGAGTGAGATATTGCTTGATCTTCTCGAATGCTCGCTGGCAAGCGTCGTCCCAAACGAACGAGACACCCTTCTTCATTAACTTAGCGAAGGGTTGGCATCTTCTAGAGAGGTTTGAGATGAACCTGCGAATGTACACCAATCGTCCTTGCAATCCCCTGAGTTCCTTGAGATTTCTCGGAGGTTGCATCTCCTGGATAGCGCGAACCTTTTCCGGGTCTAGATGAATTCCCGTGGAGGTTACAACAAATCCTAAGAATTTGCCACTAGCCACCCCCAGGAAGGATTTGGTTGGGTTCATCTTCAACTGATGAGCTCGCATGATGTCAAAAACCACCTTCAGGTCAGCTATGTGATCACCCTTAGCGCGACTTTTTACCGCAATATCATCAACATAACATTCCACCATTTTGCGCATTTGCCGCTGGAAAATGGCGTTCATGGCCCTTTGATATGTTGCCCCGCATTCTTCAGTCCGAAGGGCATGACGGTATAGCAGTAGACCCCCAATGGTGTCCTGAAGGAGGTGTGCTTTCGTCGTCAGGATACATTTTAATTTGATTGTATCCTGAGAATCCATCCATGAAGGACATTAGTTCGAATCCACAAGTATTATCAATCATGACATCTGTGATTGGCAGTGGGAATTCGTCTTTGGGGCAAGCCTCGTTTAGATCACGGAAGTCGATGCAGATCCGGATCTTCCCGTTCTTCTTGGCAACTGGGACAATGTTGGCTACCCAGTCGGGATGTTGTTCTTCCCTGATGAAGCCAGAATCAATAAGTTTTCTGACTTCTGATTGAATTGCCTCCATTATTTCTGGACGGAACCGTCGCTGCTGTTGTTTGACAGGTTTTGCGTCCGGATTGATGTTGAGGCGGTGCATAGGCACTTGAGGATCAAGTCCAGGCATGTCCTCGTAATTCCAGGCGAAGACGTCTATATACTCTTGTACAAGAGATATTAGATCCTTCTTCTCCGAAGGTGACAGGCCGTCACTTATGAAGATGGGCTTAGGATTGGCCTCATCTCCTAGATTGACTTGAACAACCTTGTCTTCTGTGGGTGGCTCGCGCTGTTCAAAGCGGGTATCCCAAAGAGTATTTAAATGTTTGATCCAAGGATCTGTATCAGATTGGATCATTTCTTCATCTCCGTCTTCCAGGTGGCTTGTTGAAACCATGTTCACTGAAAGTTCTCTGAAGATGTTGCCGACACTGACATCCGACTCCCACGATGACGTGCCTGAAGAGTAATTATGACCTGATGGCCCTCCAGAATCAGAGGCTGATGGGATCGGAGTCGATACATAGCCCAACCCCCGGCGCGTCCGATGATAATAATCGGGGGCTTTCCCTTTCGGCACAAAGGATCGAAGTAGCGTTCTCCTTCCTTTGCCGAAGTTCAACCCGGGCCTGTTGGTTAGATCGTACCCCATGCACTTCATCATTTTGAGCGCTTTGGTTCATAATGACTGAACTGAGGGGATTCCTCCTCGCCTTCCGATTCTTCACGGGGCGTTGGTTCAGATGAGATTCGCCCAAAAAGAATGGTTTTTGGCCTTTCCGTCTGGCTGGAACCATAAATATAGATTCTTGCACATTACCATTATCTTGGTATGTCCCGAAGGATGATTTTACTGGTACATGCAACGATGTCAAAGCATCCATTGCCGACCAGAGGTCATCGTCTACATCAGTGCTAGTATCTGACGGTATTGAATCAGAAGCAAACACAGAAAAATACGCTAAATCTAATTCTTCATTAATGTACCATCCGCCTGCATCATCAGCGGAGGTATTATCAACATCGAGCTTATCAATGCTCTTTACAAGTGGTTCTAACTCCCATAGGCACTCTTCTTTTTCAGGCTCAGTGTCAGCCTCATTACCAGAGTCTGGCTCCTCTGGTTGCGGGGTTTCATTTGTCTCCACAGGATCCTGATATAGGAGGGAATCCGTGAAATAATTTTCGACCCCTTTAAACGGATACCTTTCGGCGATCAACGTTTGAATCTTTCCACTCCCGTCAATGTATTTCATGACTTGGTGGAGAGTGGAGGGAACGATGGAGTTGCGGTGAATCCATGGTCGTCCCAACAGTAGGTTGTAGGAAGTGTCAGCATCGATGACGTAGCATGTCACTTCCGACTTGAGGCTTCCAATCTGGCATTTGAGCTTGATCTTCCCCATCGGACGGGTGCCATTGGCATTAAACCCATAAATGGTTGTCTGGGTAGGGCTCAGACGATAGGTGGGGATGCCCAGATGTTGCATGACCGGCGAGGCATGATGCTCAACACGGATCCTGGATCTACCTGAATGCGGTTCACCTCAGACGATCCAATATACCCTGTGAAGTACAGGGGTCGATCATGCTTCCCTTTAACCTGCATATCATCTGCTGTGAAGGTAATGCAGGGAGCATTTGGGGAGGTGTGGAGGCAATCCTCTACATCTTCCTCCTTTGGCACCTGGGTCATGAAGACCTCAGCATTTGCCAGAGCTTCTTGTAGAGCTTCTCTGGTCGACTTTGATAGTCTAAGAAGTTCATACAAGGTAATGCGTGCCGGGATGTTGGCTAGTTGAGCCAGGACATCAAAGCGGTAAGGTGTCGTGGATCCTTCCGCTACACCTTTCGAAAGAACTCGAGAAAACCGAGTTTCTTTCTGTTTCTCCACAAGTTGTTTTGTGGATGGCTTGGTTGGCTCTAAAGCTGGTTGTGGAGGGGCTACCGCCATCTCGCCATACTGCTTCAAGTACGGCTGTCCCGAACGGGTTCCCGCCATCGGTTGGTTGGGCTCTGCGGCCAAGACTATTGTTTCCTCCTCTGAGTCAGTTAACGAGGGAACATCAGTCTCGGCTTCTCGAGAGAAGGCACACACCACATTGCAGGATGAAGCCTTTGCCTTGCCTTTGGATTTCCTGTTGGTCACAGTAGTCCATTGCTGTTCATGACAAGGTCAGGGTGGACCCACATGATTTCCCCTTGAGGTGTAGGGACGGGTACCAAGCCTTTCTCTTGCTGCTGATGAGGGTCTACGTTGACCACTCTTAGTTCTCCTTTTGAAACAGGTATCACTCCCGACGGTGTCAGGGGTTGCTTTCCGAACTGGAGAACCGACGTCATGTTGGCCGTCACCTTCTTCTGCTCTGGTCGGAGCTTTAACACCTCCGCGTCAATCAGAGCTTGAAGGATGTCCTTGAAGACGTAGCAGCTTTTGGTAGGGTTTTAGAAAGAGGATCTTTGTTCATCACTTTCCATTTCTCCTTCATCGGACTCTTGATCACCAATGGCACCCAAGGCCAAGCCAACCGCATCATCCTCAAAGGCGGCCGTCGCCGAGGCCCAGAGGGGCGGTTCCTCCGCGCAGGAAGTCTTTTCCTAGGTATAATGCCGTTTAGGCTTAACCTTCACCATTAATGGAAGTTCATGGAACCCCTAAAAAAATCTTTTTTTTTGGAGGAGAACCGTCAACACAGAATATAAACCGTGTTTGATTCTCAGACGCGGTCTCAGACGCGGTCTTTGAGTTGATAACCAAGGCGCGGGTTTGATGACCCGGTGCCAGTGAGCCCTGCATTTCAGATTCTTCACTTAGAATATTTCTAATTGTGAAGGGTTCGGACGCGGACTTGATCCTTGCGTTCTATGACATCAGGTGCTGATTTTTTTATGAATCTGGCACCTGAGCCCAAGTACTTAGAGATTTTTCATAAGTCTTGGTTTTCAAAACGCGGGCTTGATCCTGCGGGCCTCACATTTGACGCGGATTTGCAGGTCTGGACGCGGATTTTGATAATTCCTGCGTCCAGTGTCTCTTCTGCGTCTGGACGCGGATTCTCAAGTCTAGACGCGAATTTGATAATTTCTGCGCCTAGTATCTTTTCTGCGTCTGGACTATAGACACTTAACATTTTTTTTGTTTCTGATAAGATGTCTGATCAAGTGTCCTTTTCTTTTGCAGTGCCACACTCTTCTGCCCCACTCTCCAAGAAGTGCCACTTTGGGCACGTAGGTGGTGCTGACCGTGATTTAACCTTTGTGCTGCAAAGGACTGTACCTGTGACTACTGACAGGTCGCAGGAGCGCAAGAAAAGGCTCTCCAATGTTGACATGATAACTTTTCGGGAGCTTATGACTGACGCAGCATTCACAACGGATGCTCGCGTTCCGCTGGAGAAGCCTGCCTTCTTCTTTGGAGACCATATCGGTGATGGCGGCTATTCCATGTATGACGGAGATTATAAATGGCTCCGCCAGATAGGGGATAGAAGATTCTTTCTTCTGGACATGGAGAGGATGTACCCGCTGTCTTATCTCCAGCAAATGTCCATCCCTCGGAAGATGAAATGGGACCTTTCCCGATATGTCCCTGAGATTACTCTCGGTGACTTAGGCTCCAAAAGGGTATACCGTCATGATAGTCATGATAGGGCGGTTCTCGGCCTGTTCCCGGGTCGCTCAGGACTGAGCCCCCAGTTGGAGAAATACCAAAACTTGGCACCACTTTCCTCAACGCATTCATGAAAGTGGAGGGTGATTTTCCGGTTGAGTTCCGTTCGCCCGGGTGGGTTCATTCCACCGAGAAGTATTGGTGGGGCAGGATGGTGAGCTTCGTCCTTGCCGACCTTAGGGACTTGTTGGAGCAAACGGATTTGTACCAAGCAGTCAGGGCCGTACAGTATGGTATCCCACCGAGTTCTCAGAACCTCTTCGGGATCCTGGAGCGTTACAATCCTTTGACGGGGACATTCTTCACTCCGGTCGGAGAGATGGGCCTTGCCCTGCACGAGTTGCATGAGGTCTCGGGGCTGGCAACAGGGGACTCTCCCTATGAGGAATATGTCCCAACCACTGAGGAGCTCAACCTTATGAAGAAAGGGTCTCCTCAAGTGTACGAGACTTATTGGGAGGTGTTATGTCACTTCCACATTTGCGGTCAGGTAACCTCTTGGAGGTCGGGAGGAGTCAAGCAGCTGTCTTGGGCTAGCTACTTGTTTAACGGTATTAATAAGAAAGACCATCCGGTAACCCGACTGGCTCCCAGCTCCGACAAGGAGATTGACGACAGGGTTAAGGCTTCTGAAGGCTTCTACACCACGGTTTCGAACGAGGATGCTTTCGAACCTGACATGGTTTTCAAAAGCTTTCATCATCAAGCGCGGATTCCTATCTCTGATCGAGCACTGTTGGTGGGCTTCTTAATGCTGTGGTTGAAGCGCTGTGTGGTGCCCACGCTGCCACATGAAGTCATTGTTGCAGATGTAGTGTACCCGGCGGTGCTCCTGGCCTATGGCAGTCCCATAGCCCTTCTCCCGGCCATGGCGGCTGGCATTCAAAGCGGGTTGCGGGCGTTAACCCAGACTTTCTGCGAGGCAGGGAAGGCTGTCGACCCCATGGCAAGCCGATTATTGACTCAGAGGGGAAGCCGACGGTGAAGCGCCCCAACCCTCGGGTCGAGCTGCCCTACACGTACTTAATGGTTTGGTACGTGATGCACTGCCCCTCTCTGATGACGCTGGTGCCTTGGAGTGAGGGTTTTGTCCCTTTTGTACAGCGGTTGGAGGGTTCTGACTGGCGTAATACTTACATGTATTACGTTCGAAAGTGCATTCTGTCTGCTTCGAACTACCAGCTTAACCGCTGCTTCCCCGAGATTCCTGGTGCATCTTTCGGGGAACTATTTACTGACTCCGCAGGCCAAGATGATTTCACTAGGCTGTCAACGGGGATTTTCTGGTGGTTGGTTAATATCCGGCCTGGGTATGTGCTTTTCCGACAAGGGACTTCATGCACGATCGAGCCATATATGCCGAATCGCTTTGCCCGACAGTTCGGCTATGATCAACTCTACGTCGGCAACCCCAATGCTTGACTCGCCTTCAGTGAAAACTTGTTCGAAGGTGCTCGGGCTTGGTACTATAGCGTGACCGGAGGGACGGAAGCAACTTTCTATCTACCTATCAAGGAGCCAAAGGGCCGCACAAGCTTCAGCTTCTGTACCTGGTACTTCCAGGTCAACCAGACACCATACTTTGTTCCGGAGTATTCATGCATTGAGAGTATCAATGCAAATTTCGAAGCAAGGTCAGGGTCCGGTAAACGCTCGCGAGGCGTCGAGCAGTATCTGAAGGCTCTGAGGGAAGTCGGAAGAGGGTCGAGGGAGGAGCCACGAGCAACAAAGGCTCGACAGGCGGTGAGTAAGCGTGCTTGAGGCTCTACTTCCACTGCTGACCCTGCCCCAAAGAAGGTCCGGAGAGACTTGACGGCCGAAGTTTCTTTATCCGAAGACATCCCTGCTGGTGTTGAGGGAACCGAGGGAAGAAGAAGCAGATGAAGAGGCTGTCCCCTTAGTCCGTGCCCATAGGTTGCGCAGCAGGGGCTGCAGGAGTTCAGAGGAAGGAGAGCCTGTTGACGAACCGACCGCCGCTGACGAGGCCGAGCAGTTCGAAGTCGACATCATGAGCGGAGGTGATGTTGAGATTCCGGGGGTCTCAGCTCAGCCGGGTTTTCCTCAGCTCACGAAAGGAGAGATGAGGCATAGCAACCGGAGGTCGATATCATGAGTGATGTTGAGATTGCAGGAGTCTCAACTCAGCCCGGGTCTTCCCCTGCTCATGAAAGGAGAGATGAGGCACAGCAACCTGGGTCTCCAAGTGTGTTCATCTCCAGTCCTCGTACAGTTGACCCCAGCCCTACCACTGGGGTAATTGGTGGCAAGGCTCCGGCTACCGAGGCCTCTCGCGTTGAACTGCCATCTTCCTTATCCGCAGAGGGAAGCGATTTTGAGGATGAGGTCGACTATGGTGACGAACCCGCTCCTTCTGACCCGAGTAAATTCTCACACATCTCGGAGGAGGAAATACATGGGTGCGATCCGTTGACGGCATCACCACTGGCGGCAGTTATTCCCGCTGAAGGTACTCTTTTCACCTTCTGACTTGATTTCTCTTTTCATTTTGAAGAGGAGGTTTTAACATTCTTCTTTTATGCTGCAGGGTTGGCCGAGGATATTGAGGCTGCAACCTCCTCGCATATCGAGGAGATGGTGCAAGAGTTGACCCAGCCGGAAGGAGTTGAGACTCCAGCCGCTGAGATGCCTCCAGAGAAGGCAACTACTGAAATCGGGGAGACTCCCACTCTGCAGGACGAGGAGGCAACCACTGAAGCCAGGGAGACTTCTACTCTGCAGGATTCCCCCAGAATTCGACATCTCTGGACCTCCAACTTGGTAAGGAAGTTTTGATGTCTTGAATGTTTCAATTTTCACCATTGTAGCTAATGTTGACATAATTTGTAGAGAGAACTGGGGGGGCTCAGGTGGAGAGTCTGACGGTCAGTGCCCCTCTGGAAGGCCACACAGCTCAAGCCTCGGCTGAGGTTTCTGAGGAGGTCGAGCTCACTACTCTGTCATCAGCTGTGGAGGTTCCTGCAGAGGTAGCACCCCCAGAAGCGCTAATGGCTACTCTTGTTCCTGCCGTACCGGTGGTCAGCCCGACTCTTGCGCGAGAAGAGCCGGCTTACATCCCTCACCCCGTGATAGAAAGGGGGTCAGGGAGCACCTCGGGCGATGATACTATGGAGTTCCTGACACGCAAAATGGTGCAGCAGTTCTTTGACTCGATGCGATCATGCATCGATTTCATCCTGTCTGGGGGTAGCTCCTTTGAATTCGCCCGGATGTTTCTCGGAAACTTAGCCGAGAACATCAAGTTGGCCGGAGGCCCTTCGCAAGCCCAGGCGTGTCTGCTGGTGGTGGAGCAGCTGGGACAAGACCTGAGAGAGCTTCGATCCCTGGAGGATGCCGGCTCATTCCACGAAGCCCAGGAAACTCTGAATAGGCTCCTTGCTGCTCAAGAGCAGGAGCGAAGGGAGGTGGAGGAGAAGATAACCGATAACACCGTCTTCTTGAAGGTTTCCAGGCTGATCATCAAAGGCTAGCGGTCGAGTCCAAGGAATCTGTCATGATCATACAGGCTGCAAAGCAGGCTATCCTTGACTCTCGGGATGCTATAGCCAGGGCTGAGGCCATGATTGCTTTTAACGAATAGAAGCTTGCTACCTCTGAAAAGAGGCTAGCGGAGTTAGAGGCTGCCAAGGCGCAAGTTGAAGCAAACCTCTCTGTTCGTTCATCTGAGTTGGAATCCCTCCGAGTACAAGCGCAGGGATTTTTATCTGAGGCGGATTTGCGGGCCCAAGCTCTCATGGAGGCTGAGAAGGCGCGTCAACATAAGATACATCGCCTTAGAGAGCAAATCCGTTCCTTGGCGAACCAGGACTTGTAGCCTTCTCTTTTTTTTTTGTAAAGAAAAGGACACTCTGTTTTACTAAGAGTGTTTGTATTAACTTTTATATTTTTTCTTTGATGTAATAAAAGTCTTTGGAGTTCTTGTTCCATCTTTATTGCCTTGCTGTAGATGACAACTTCTTTTAATGAAACGCGATGTTAACTCAAGTCTTCTTGATGAGACGCGGCATTGATTCATAGGAACCTAGATAGAATAGAGAGAGACGCGGTCATCAGTTCATAGAAACTTAGGCAGAACTAAGTCCTTTTGATGAGACGCGGCGTCGTCAATTCACAGAGAGAAACGCGGGTTTAATTAACGCGAATCTGTCCTGCTAATGAAGACGCGGTTCAAGTGGACGCGAAGGACGCAGTTTTTGAGTGTGACTCACTGGTCGCAGTCCTTAAGGATGCAGCGCTGGGTCTTTTGACTAGGTACAAGAACCCATCACTACCCATGCAAACGCAGCTCCTCTGATGAGGACGTAGTTTGAGCAGACACGAGGGACGCAGCCTTGCGTATTTCCGACTAATCCCACAATGGCCTAAGTCTTTTGCTGAGTTAAGTGCTTTCCCTTAAAATGGGCCCCGTTTGCTGAAGGGACGCAACTTTGGGACACGCGGACATTCCTCTGGAATGCAGGTGGACGTCATTCAGTCTGAAAAGGGAACGCGGATTCCTGGACGCGGCTTTCTCATCTGCGTCTTGATGTAACTTCCAGGCGTTAAATGCGGCCTGACTTAAAGATTTCATGAGATCTTTGAACGTCAAGTCTTCACTGACGATTGGGAAACCGGGTCGTCCGTTGTTTCCCGAAACAGTCGTCCACGCGTTGGTTCCTCATTGGACTCAGGCGTTAATGCCTTTTAATGCAAAACCGGCGCTGGCGGTTTTAGACCAGCGTCTGCGACGCTTCCCGAAGCAACGTTGCACGCGTCAGACTCCTATTGGACTTTGACGGTCGTGCGGTCATTAAGGCCGACGGTTTTGATTAATGAACCATTAATGACAGTTATCAAGGGCTACCTATAAATGGGGCTCACCCTCTCCCTCTTTAACAACCCAAACTTAGACTGTTTTCTTTTGATTTGCTCTGAGAAATTTCGCCTTCTTCAGAGTTTCTAACAGGGGTCTGTCTCCATGGATGAAGGTGACTCTGTGGATGAAGATGACCCAGAGCTTTCATGCTTCTGTTTGCTCTCTTCAGGAGAAAGCGTCTCTTTGATCATCTTTCATGTCCACATTCTAATGCAGAGAGTTCAACTCTTGATAGAGGCCTCTGCGGGTATGCCGTCCCGACTTGCCATGATATTTTTAGTCCACCCAGGCTTGCACCTTGGCATCTCTTAAAGAGATATCACCATCTGAATGAAGTCTTAGTTGGTGCATTCCCTTTTTTTTTTTTGGAATTTGCGCCATCGACTTGAACTTCTCTGGACGCGAGTACAGAAGTCTTTGGCACTTGGCGCTGGCTTTACTCATGAAGCTCGCGTTTTAAGGCCACTGACTTGGATGAATTCCAACTCGGGTTGAAGGTTTCAGACCCGAATCTTGCAACTCCTGTTCATTCAACAGGGAGATGGCAATTTTTTCGGCGTCTGAGTCTTTTCGCACCTGGTGTGTTAGACGCAGATGCAAAAAATTGGACTGCGTTTGAACCCTGCATGTATCACAGTTTTAACTCGCGTCTGTTTCTGCCACCGCGGAAGTTTTGGCTCACTGCGTGGGTCATTCCTGCGCTGTAGTCTTCGGCAATAACTGCGTCTGTCACTTAGTTTTCTCTGTTGAAGTGTACTAAGTTCCAGATGTTCTGATTTCTTTGTTTATTCCTTGCAGGATCCTTTTTCAGGTTCGCTGGGCCCCTGGAAGAATATTTCGGCCGGCGAACTTGTTCAATATTCGTCCACAAGGGAAGAAATCATGATCCCTGACGGGGACTTAACCCTCGTCAAGATCTCATTGGACGCGATGCACCAGTCATGCTTGCGGGCTGGTCACGGTCACAGTGGGTATGGCGGCGAGGGGAGTCGCCATCTCTTGTACGCGCCGGAAAAAGAAATAAAGGTGTTCGCTATAAAATTTCCTTGAATCAGATGAAAATTACAACAAAACTATTTTCCTTCCAATTACAAGGGAGGGAGGATGTTGAATCTTGAATCCTCCCTTTGTTTAAGGCTGGGTTCTTCAAGTGGCGGTGGAGAGTGAATCTTGTTCTCCGTTGACCGGATGACCGTCGGGATCGTCAGGGATCTTCTCTTTGGCTGGTAGAAGGAGTAACACAGCTCTGTCTACCAAAACTCTCAAAGAGAAGGTAGGCAAAGGGCAACTCGTACGCAGCGAGCTTGTTGAAGAGTTGAGCTCTCTCTCTCCTGTCTCTGTCTGTCTCTCTGTATTGTCCTTGTGCCGCCGTGTGCGTCTCTTTCTCTCCGAGCGCCTTCTCTCCTCCTGTCGTCCGAAAATCCGACCCCTTCTTCATAGCGACGGGGTTATTTATAGAGGCTCCAGGGGTGAACGTGCCCCCTAAAAGTGCTTCACAATGAGGGGCTAACTTCCCCGCTATGTGGGCGGTGACTGGCCCCATAACCAGGGCGGTTATAACCGAGACGCGGGCCTTGGACCCTCGCGCCCTGAGGTTGAGACGCGGGTGTCGAGCCCACGCGCCTTGATGTTGAGACGCGGGTTTTGGACCCTCGCCTTGGTGCTGAGACGCGGGTGTTGAGCCTACGCGCCTTGATGTTGAGACGCGGATGTTGAGCCCACGCGCCTTGATGTTGAGACGCGGGTGTCGAGCCCACGCGCCTTGAGGCTGAGACGCGGGTGTCGAGCCCACGCGCCTTGAGTTTGAGACGCGGGTTTTGGACCCTCGCGCCTTGGTGCTGAGACACGGGTGTTGAGCCCACGCGCCTTGAGTTTGAGACGCGGGTTTTGGACCCTCGCGCCTTGGTGCTGAGACGCAGATGTTGAGCCCACGCGCCTTGAGTTTGAGACGCGGGTTTTGGACCCTCGCGCCTTGGTGCTGAGACGCGGGTGTTGAGCCTTCGCGTCTAGAGCTTGAAACTCTGCTTTTTAATGGCTTGTCTTTTAGTGATTTTTAGACAGCCTACAATCATTTCATGTGATTATATGACATATTTTACCAGTATGACTACCCGTTTTATTTCATATGACATCAATGACCATAAACCTTTCGTATTTCGTTGATACGAGCATTTATTGGCATCATTTCATGTGTTAGAAATTTATCGTTGTTGGCTTAGACCTAGTATTGATATACTATACACCAGACTTGACCTTATAACTGACCTAGTTGTGATAAATCTTAGAATATATATATATATATGTTGATCTTGAGGTTGATCGATTTGTGATTGAGGTTAGTGATTCTTATTTTATATGTAGTATTTATCAGACAAATTATTTAGTGATTATTCCAACCAGAGCTCAATTGGATATTGAGAATATGTTAGATATGGCGTTGCTTTATTAACAAATTATTTTACTGATACTTGAATTTGTGTATGACTTAGTTAAAGTGGGAGTTGACCTGAACTTCGTATTCTTTTCGTTGGATTCGCGATTGATATTTAGATGGATGTAAGATGGTTGGATTATGTTCAGATATGTGAATATGATACCCTTGACTCAGATGTATATGGACCTTGTATTTTGATGTTGAGACCTTATAATTTGAATTGAGATATTAGACTTATACCACATCATGTGTAGACCATTACCATTTTTGAATTCAAATCTAATTATGATAGCCTATCTATGGGATTGATATTGAGGTTGATTAATTCATGATTGAGGTTAGAGATTCATATTTTATATGAAGCAATTATCAGACATAATGTTCCTTTAATTAGTGATGTTTTGATAAGAATTTAATCAGAATATTGAGGATGATTTAGTTACGATCTTACCTTATTAAGAGATTAGGTTCTTGATACTTGATTGTTATGGGGACTTGGAGTTGATCTAGGATTTACATTCTTTCATTGGATTTGATTAGGGTTCTGATGCGATTGATTTAGTTGAATTTATAGTTGTGAGTATTTCTGGTTTTATCCCTGATTATACTGTTTGAGTATTGATGATCCTGTTGATGTTTAATTATCAGACGTAGGGGCATTTTAGATTACATATTGCTAGAGGAATAGACGTTGATTGGGTTGACCTGGCTTGGTGAATTTTAGATATATATACTTAATATATTACTTGAGTTTGGGATTCTGTGATTGACCTTAATAGAGTAAGAGTGTGTGATGATCTTGATTGAGTTGAAATGTGGGGATTTAATTAGATGTATCAGAATATATAGTATTTCAGTTATTGAGATTTGGATATATTGATGACTTGAGGATCAGAGTAGATTGGTAGGGTGAGAGAACTGATCACTGATTATTGATATATTAAGACGGTGATTTTTGTACTAGATTACTAGATTTAGATTGATACTTGATGTTCATGATGATTGTATTGAGACTGTTGGTTGATGAATCAGTTACTATTATATCTTAGTGCAGATGGATATGAGATATTGATCAGTTCTAAATAAGACTATCTATTAAGCAGTATCCGGGCTTGTTATTGCATTCATGTTATTAAAAGTTACTGAAAAAATTGTTAGACCGTAACTTATGCATTATTCCATTATTCTATTGTTTACACGGTAATATTGTCCATATTGTTATTGTTACCAACATTGATATTGTTATTGTCATCGTATTGTTCCAGTAATTGAAATAATATGGATATTAATTGCTCTAAATAATAATATAAATGGACAACTCACACTGGGATAGGGAAAATTGATGTAGGAGATAATGTCTGTATTTTGGGTGGATCTAGGATACAAGTTACGCAGCTGAGATACAATTCCACTGCAGGGTTCCGGGGAATGACTGATATCTCGAATTGTTCATATTGTTATTGTTATTGACTACCTAGTGTTAGGCCTAGTTCAGCGCTAGGTGATTGGGCCGTAGTTCTGGGTATATACAGACCCCACCTAAAACATAGACAATATCTCTAACCAATAAGTTTTAATAACTTAGGACCCTGATTGACACGTGTAGTAGGCGTGTATGGATGCGTCTATTACAGGTGGAATTAGTGTTCGCTGACATAATTGGTAACAAAACTAAAATATTATATTGATATGACAAACTGAACATAGATATATACATATTATAGTAGACATATGATTGTACATCTGACCGGATTGTATACTAAAGTAGTGACAGACGCTAGAATATACATCTTGAGATTAGTTATTTTCTTTTATCATGATATCAGTTATATATCGTTTATAACTTTATTCTTGATATTGATTATTCTGTTATCTTTTATTTCAGTTATCATATTCTTATTGCTTACATTGTTATTATATATGAGCACATTTCCCTTTCCACACATACTCATTAGGTCGCTTCTGACGACTCTAGATTCGCATGTCCAGGATTTTGGACACCTTCTTATATTATTCATTTGTTCGTTGAACTTACGCTTCGCGAGAAGTTAGAGTTTCTCTTTTCTTTATTCTAATATTCTTACCTTTTTTATTCCTATTTCTGTACATTTCTTGATTCATGTATATCAGATTCAACCTTTATTCTCGCTCTTTTATATGATATCATGCGTGGATACTTATATGGGATATTGTAGTGATCGTTGATTTATTATGATTTAAATTTATAGCTTGTTCATGTTACTTTAGGCTTAGCGTGTATACGTGGGGTATTTTTCTCGTGTGTATATATCGCCGACTCATCACGACTCCATTTTCACGTATTTTGAGAAGTGGGGCGTGACAGGATATTTTGGTATCAGAGCCAGGTTTACTCAAAAAAATACCTAGTTCATATTGGTAACTTGAAACAAGTTATAGTTATACTGTAATGTACAGATATTGTCCATACAATGATATTGACCCCACTTGGAATTGACTGTCCGCCTTTGAAAATCCATCTCTTTGATCTTTCGATCTCTCTGATTGCAACTATCTTCTAGTGTAATCTTGATTCCTATTTTTCTTATCGATTCTATTTTCTGATCTTGTCTCTTGAAATTTATCACTCCATTCTGAAGCCAGTAACAGAGATCAGAGCATGCAGCGGAAGCGTAGTGACCCATGATGCAACGAGAAGTGACTTCGACGCTTTATCTTCTCCCTTAACTTAACTTTTATTATTATTCCCTGTATTGAAATTTCGAGGACGAAATTTATATAAGGTGGGTAGAATGTAATATCCCTAATCAATATGCAGTTTTAATATTTTTTATAGTTATCTGATTTGATTTATTATTTTATTATTAATTAACTTGGTTTATGGCTTATAATTATTGTTAATATTATTATTGTTAATTCTATAGTTGCTATTATTATGATTATTGTTAATTATCATGAGTGATATATTATTGTTGTTATTACCATGTTTTAGTATTCTCATTATCACTTTGTATTATTATTCTTCTTATTATTATTATTATCTTTATTTTCCCTAGCCTTTAGCCCAAACTTGAGCCCAGGCCATTTTATGAAATCTTTTTTTTAAAAATTTTCATTCCTAGTTAATTATGAAACTCAATAAGCCCAAACCACAACCCCATCTATAATCCTAATCATATCACAACTAATTCTAAATCCTAACCATAAAATCTTATTATCTTGTAACCTATTTAATTCAAACCCATACTGATGAATCCAACCCGCAGTCAAACTCAACTCATTATCTAAATCCTAAAACCAAAACCTTAATTATAACTAATAAATTCTAATCTTAACAACCCAACTCCCCAAAATCTAATCCTAACAATTAAATCAAATCCTAACTAACAAAATTATCTTAACCCCAAAACCCACTACCCATTACCCTTTTTCTAAACCTATATCCAATAAGCCTGCATCCATCAAACTCAAACCCGCAACCCAAATTTTAATCATATCTATTAAATCCTAACTCAGAATCTTATCTATTTAATCTAAATCCTAAACTACCAAATCCTAAACTATCTATCAAAATCATTTCTAATCCTAACAACTAAATCCTATCTTAAATAACTAATCCTAAATCCTAACAACAAATCCATCCTAATCTTAACTAATTCAAATCCTAACTAATATATATCTTAATCCCAACTAATATATAATACAAATCATATCTATTAAATCCAAACCCAACCATAATCCTATCTACTAAAATCAAATCCTAACTAAATCCCAAATTCTAACTAATTATCCTATCTAATCTCAACCCCCAAACCCACCTACCCAATAGCTTACCCTATATAAGCATCCTCTAATCCATCTTATTCCCTAATCTAAATCATCACCCTTCTTCTCTCTCAACCCCGGAGTCTGAGCACCATGGCCTCCATCACTTCCCCGTGAAACCCCCTCCAACAGCCAAGGTCGAACCCCCTTACCACACCAGCACCTGAGCCTCCTCATCCCGTGGTTACGCACAACGGTAGTAGCACAGGTCGCCAACCACGCCAACATCCCCATGCTCGGTTTCTCCCTCTTGGTTTTCTACTTTGTCGAGTTCCCGTCGCTGCCCTTTCCTTTGGCCGAGCCAACGCAAGGTCATCGTCCTCTCTCCGTCGGAGCCTGCCGTCGATAGGTGCCTCCCCTTACCGTGAGCTTTCCCCACTCTCTCAACTTCAAGTTCTTCTATTGGTATCCCTCTTTGTCCTTCATTTACATGTTTATTATTATGATTATGTTTGTAAATTTTTGTATTATATAATGTGTGTCTTGGGTATAATTATAATTTTGAGTGAGTGTTTGTGTGAATGTGTATGTTGTTGTGTGTTGTATGTGAGTCAAATTGTGTGCAAGTGAGTGCTTGAGTGTATATGAGTGTATATATAAGAGTGTATATATGTATATATAGTGTATTTAAGTACGTATATGTATGTATGTATGCTTGACTGTGTGTACGTGTGTCTATGTGTGTTTGGATGCATTTTGGATGCGTGTTGCAATGATTTCGGACGCGTTCATGCAAGCTGGACCCATGGGATGATTCGGAGATCCGTACCGGTTCATGCAGTGAAGACCAGGCGATGGCTGGCTCCGAAATCGTGTCATTTTATGTGAGTGTTTGTTCTCATATCTTTTCTTTATTTACTGTTGCCAATAGTGTTCATGTCTTTATTCGTATCATTTCATGTGATTATATGACATATTTTACTAGTATGATTACCTGTTTCATTTCATATGACATCAGTGACTGTAAATCTTATGTATTTTGTTGATACGAGCATTTATTGACGTCATTTCATGTGTTAGAAATTCGCCGTTGTTGGCTTAGGCCTAGTATTGATATACCATAGACCGAACTTGACCTCGTAACTGACCTATTTATGATAAATTTAGAAATTTATGTTGATTTTGAGATTGATCGGTTTGTGATTGAGGTTAGTGATTCTTATTTTATGTGCAGTATTTATCAGATAAATTATTTGGTAATTATTCCAACCAGAGCCCAATTGGATATTGAGGACGTGTTAGATATGACGTTTCTTTATTGACGGACTATTTTACTGATAGTTGAATTTGTGTATAACTTAGTTAGAGTGGAAGTTGACCTGAACTTCGTATTCTTTTCGTTGGATTCACGATTGATATTTAGATGGATGTATGATGGTTAGATTATGTTCAGATATGTGAATATGATACCCTTGACTCAGATGTATATGGACCTTATATTTTGATGTTGAGATCTTGTAATTTGAATTGAGATATTAGACTTATACCACATCATGTTAGACGACTACCATTTTCAATGAGCTCGTACGCTTCACGAGGAGTTGGAGTTTCTCTTTTCTTGATTCTGGTATTCTTACCTCTTTTTATTCCTATTTTGTACGTTTCTTGATTCATGTATATCAGATTCAGCCTTTATTCCAGTTCTTTATATGATATCATGTGTGGATGCTTATATGTGATATTGCAGTGATTGTTGATTTATTATGGTTTAAATTTATAGCTTGTTCATATTACTTAAGGCTTAGTGTGTATACATGGGGTATTTTTCTCGTATATATACGTCGCCGACTCTCGTCGCGACTCCGTTTCCACGTATTTTGGGGAGCGGGCATGACATCAAGTCTTTTTGAATCTGAAGTGGTTGATAAGATATTACACAAATGAGGTCTGGAATATATTGTTTTAATTGAGATACATGAACACATTGTGAATCTTTTCTAACTTTGGAGGTAATATGAGACGATGACTATCGGCCTAACTCTTTCTAGAGTTTTGAAAGGTTCGACAAATCGTGGATCTAATTTACTCTTTCTATTGATGTGGAGTACTCTTTTAATTGGTGATACCTTTAGAAAAATTTTATCACGGACTGAAGTTTCTAGAGGTCTGCGATGATGATCAGCATAAGCTTTTGTCTACTTTGAAATGTCTTCATCATCCTTCTAATTATTTCTATTTTCTTTACTGTCTCCTGAATCAAGTCTAACCCATAAATCTTTCTATCACCAACTTCTTCCCAATGTATTAGAGATCTACATTTTTGACCATATAGAGCTTCAAACGGGACATGCCAATCATAGATTGATAATTTTTGTTATAAGCAAATTCTACTAAAGATAGGTGTTTACCCTTAATTTTCTCTAAAGTCCATTATATATGCTCTCAAGATATCTTTCAATATTTGAATTGTTCTTTCTGACTGTCCATTTGTTTCTAGGTATGTTGTTGTGCTCGGTTGTAACTTAGTACCTATAACTTTCGACAAGCTTTTCCAAAGTCTGGACTGAAATGTAGGGCTTCGATTTGAACTGTAGTCTCGGGTACTCCATATAATCTGACTATTTCTTAATATAGAGTTAGGTTGAACTTGTCTAGAGAGTAGTCTAAATGTATAAGTACAAAATGGGTGGTCTTGTTGAGTCTATCGAAAACTACCCATATCACATCAAATCCTTGCGGTATTCATAGTATGCCCATTACAAAATTCATAGTGATGTGTTCCTACTTTCACTCGGTGATAGTATTAACACTAGTAGTCTTGGGGGTTTCATATACTCAGCATTTACTTGCTGACACACTTGGTACTTCTGTGATATCTTTCTTCATCCCGTCCCACTAAAAGTTGTTTCACAGGTCTTGATATATTTTAGTACCCCTGGATGAGCTATGTATGAGTTACTATGAGTCTCCTTCATGATTTCTTATTTTAATTCATTTATTTGTGGTACACATAATTAATCAGCTTTCATATCTTACTACACCATTGTGCTTACAAAATTTCTCGAGTTTTCCCTTTTCATTCTTTGATTCTCCTCAATTGAACATCTTCCAGCTGTGCCTTGATGATTATGTCATATAGATGAAATTGAACACTTACTTGATTTAACTAGCTCATTTGACTTAAAACTCTTGCAAGTTTTACTTTTATTTGTAGTTCTTCTAGGTCCCTCAATAATTTAGGTTGTCTGGTAATTGATCGGCAAAAAGCAAGTACTAAAATAAAAGAAAGAAGTGTGGGTTGATGTTACTGCTTTTGCGATTCTTCCGTAGAAGCGAAATGGCTATACGGGTCGTATCCACAAGGAGGGAGAGCGATGGAAGCTTGATGCGGCTTCAAAGTTCAAGAAGAAAGAAAGTTCTTTGTGTCCAAATAAAGAATTGAAAAGTGAAAACAAGTTGTTTGAAGAAATTGTTGGAAAATGTTTTGGTTGTTTGTAAAAGTGATTTTTTTCTTAGTTGTAAAAATGCATGGCTAACTTTCTACTAAGTGCTCCCACTAATTTCTAACTTTTGGAAGATAGCCTCACGATGGATCATAGGCGAACACAAACCTTTTGCATTGGAACTATTTACGTGGAAATCGAGTGAAAGTTCATCCTAAAACTTAGCTTTATACGGCAAAAACTCAGACATTCCCTTATCAAGATCCGATAGAAGGCAAGAATAAGGGAAGACTCGAGTGCACTATTGGTATCGGCATAGTTAAAAGGAGAAGTCTCTAACTTACAATAACAAGTTGTATGACCCGGGAAAGGAGAGAGACAGTGAATTGCAGTAAAAGTTTTCCTTGAATCGAATGAAAAGGATTACAACAACAACTGTTCCTTCCGGTTACAAGGGAGGGAGGATATTGAATCTTGAATCCCCCCTTTGTTTAAGGCTGGGTTCTTCGTGTGGCGGTGGAGAGTGAATCTTGTTCTCCGTTGACCGGATGACCGTCCTTCAGGGATCTCCTCTTCGGCCGGTAGAAAGAGTAACTCAGCTCCGTCTACCAAAACTCTAAAAGAGAAGGTAAGCGAAGAGTCACTTGTACGCAGCAAGCTAGCTTGAAGAGTTTAGTTCTCTCTCTGTTGATGATCTCTCCGTTGTCCTCTTCTCCTTCATTTTTTTTGATTGCCAAAAGTCCGACCTCTTCTTCATAGCGACGGGGCTATTTATAGAGGTCTTAGGGGGTGAATGTGCCCCCCTAAAAGCGCTCCACAATGAGGGCCAACTTCCCCGCTACATGGGCGGTAACTAACCCACGTGCCTGCTAAAGACACGCCACGATGGGAGCTGGTTTCCCTTACGTGTAGGCAGTGATTGGTCCCTTAACCAAGGCGGTTATAACTGAGACGCGGGTTTCGGGCCGACGCGCCTTGATGCTGAGACGCGGGTATCAAGCCAACGCGCCTTGATGCTGAGGCGCGGGTGTCAGGCCGGCGCGCCTTGATGCTGAGACGCGGGTGTCAGGCCGACGCGCCTTGATGCTGAGACGCGGGTGTCAGGCCGACGCGCCTTGATGTTGAGACGCGGGTGTCAGGCCGACGCGCCTTGATGCTGAGACGCGGTTGATAGTCCCTCGCGTCTAGAGCTTGAAACTTTGCTTTTCAATGGCTTGTCCTCCAGTAACTTTTGGACAGCCTACAGAATCCCCTCCAAAGTTTTCGATATTCCGCAGTTAACTGGGACGGATTTCGAAATACTTTGGACTCTAGCTGAATTCACCTTCATGGCTGGACTGTTGATGCTCTGGGTTCGATCTTATCTGGAGTTGGTCTTCGTGAGTGTACTGTTTGAACTCTTTGAAGCCACCAGAGTTGATCGTGTTGAGTGTCTAGATGCACAGTCTAAACCTCCCCGATTGCTTTTAGTCTGTCACGGGTGTGCTTTAAACCAGGAGTGGTTAGTCGTCTGCTTGCGTCAGTGTACTGTTGAACTGATTTTGTAGAAGCAGGAGGCCGAACGCAGGTTCTTTTCAAAAAAGCCGAGATGGTACTGCTTTAAAGACGCGATTTCTGTAGGGTGCGTCCTTTGGCAATGGAAACGCGCCCGATCTTCCATGAGGCAAACGCGATGTTGGGCCCGTTGGGTCAGACGCGGACTTTGTAGAGAGACGCGACCTTCCGAATGAATTTATGGAGATGCTGACGGGGCATGTCCATCGAAGAGGTGCGTCCCTTGGGTGCGAATCTGTGCCGTGTGATGATTACGCCGCCAGCTGGCCTGGGGAACCGGCAGGATTTCACCTTTTGGCGCGCGGATTTCTTGGTTCATTAATTGACCCGCGCCACGTGTCAAATGACGATTCGCTGTGGAGTCGTGACGCATGATCTTCGCGAAGATTTGCTCTACGCGTCATGCGATGATTTGCTGCAGCTTTTATCGGGTTACACGCCGCGTATCTTTGCGAATCCTTGTGCCTATAAATAGCCACAGTTGGAGAGATACCTCTTCTTCTCCGAGCGTTCTACTTTAGGGTTTTTTAAGAAACAGAGTTCTTCTTTCCCTGTTCATACTCACATCAGATTCTTGATTAACAATGGCACCCAAGACCAAGCCAACCGCATCTTCTTCACGGGCGACTGTCGACGAGGCCCGGAGGGGAGCTTCTTCTGCGCAGGATGCTGCTTTCCCAGGTATAATGCCTGTTGGGCGTGGATTTCGCCATTAACGGAAGTTCATAGAACCCTAAGAATCTTTAACACAAGATATAACTCGTGTTTGATTCTCAGATGCGGTTTCAGACGCAGTCTTTGAGCTGATAACCGAGGCGCGGGTTTGGACCCTCGCGCCATTGGGTCCTGCGTTTCGGATTCTTCACTTAGAATATTTCTAATTGTGAAGGGTTCAGACGCGGACTTGGTTTGCAGAACGCGGATTTGATCCTCGCGTTCTGTTCCATCAGCTGCCGATTTTGATGAATCTGGCACTTGAGTTCAAGTGCTTAGAAATCTGGGGGTGTGAAAGGAAGGGAATTACCCTCCTTAACTTCTGGCGATTATGGTGATAGAAGGGTTAAGGTGGATAACTCCCTTCTTTTCGCACCTCAGAAGTGACATCAAGGACATTCCATGACTTTCTGGTGGTGGAGACGCAGATCCTGCAGGTCTGGACGCGGGTTTGATAATTCCTACGTCCAGTATCTCTTCTGCGTTTGGACGCAGTTTCGCAGGCCTGGACGCGGATTTGATAATTCCTGCGTCCAGTATCTCTTCTGCGTTTGGACGCAGTTTCCCAGGTCTGGACGCGGATTTGATAATTCCTGCGTCCAGTATCTCTTCTGCGTCTGGGTTATGAACACTTAGCATTTTTTTGCTTCTAATAAAGTGTCCTTTTCTTTTGCAGTGCCCCATCCTTCTGCTTCACTCGCCAAGACGCGCTACTTTGGACATGTGGGTGGTGCTGACCAGGACTTGACTTTTGTGCTACGCAGGACTGCCCCTGTGACTGCTGACATGTCGCCGGATCACAGGGAAAGGCTCTCTAATGTTGACGTGAGGACTTTTCGGGTACTTATGACCGATGCGGCATTCACAACGGATGCTCACGTCAAGTTGGAGAAGCCTGCCTTCGTCTTCGGAGATCGTATCGACGACGGCGGCTATCGTGTGTATGACGGAACTTATAAATGGCTCCGTCAGATAAAGGGTGGAAGATTCTTTCTTCCGGACATGGAGAGGATGTTCCCGCTGTCCTACTTCCAGCATATGTCCGTCCCTCGGAAGATGGAATGGGACCTTTCTCGATACGTCCCTGAGATTACTCTCGGTGATTTGGGTTCCCATAAAGTACACCGTCATGATAGCCATGACAGGTCGGTTCTCGGCCTTTTCCCTGGGTCGCGCAAGTCTGATGTTCCGGTTGGAGAGATACCACAACTTGGCACTACCTTCCTCAACTCATTCATGGAAGCGGAGGGTGATTATCCGGTCGGGTTTCGTGCGCCTGGGTGGGTCCATTCCACGGAGAACTACTGGTGGGGCAGAATGGTAGGTTTCTTCCTCACCGACCTTGGGGATCTGCTAAAACGTGTGGGACTGTACGTGGCGGTCAGGGCCGTACAGTGGGGTATCCCACCAGGCTCTCATAACTTTTTCGGGATCCTGTAGCGCTACAATCCGCTGACGGGGACATTCTTTACCCCGGTTGGAGAGATGGGCCTTGCACTGCACGAGCTGCATGAGGTCTCGGGGCTAGCAACAGGGGACATCCCGTATGAGGAATATGTCCCGACCACTGAGGAGCTCCACCACTTGAAGAAAGAGTTTCCTCGGGTTTACGAGACTTACTGGGAAGTGATGTGTCACTTCCACATTTATGGTCAGATAACCAACTGGCGGTCGCAGGGAGTCAAGCAACTGTCTTGGGCCAGTTACTTATTTAATGGTATCGATAGTAAAGACACTCCGATAACCCAACTGGTTCCCAGTTCCGACAGGGAGATTGAAGACAGGATCGACCAGGCTTCTGAAGGCTTCTACACCACGGTCTCGAACGAGGACGGTTTCGACCCTGACCTGGTTTTTGAAAGCTTCCACCATCAAGCCCGGACCCCTATCTCCGATAGGGCACTGTTGGCAGGCTTCTTGATGCTATGGCTGAAGCGCTATGTGGTGCCCACGTTGCCACATGAAGTTATTGTTGCTGACGTGGTGTACCCGGCGGTGCTCCTGGCTCATAGCAACCCTATAGCCCTTCTCCCGGCCATGGTGGCTGGCATTCAGAGCGGGTTGTGGGCGCTAACCAAGAGTTTCTGCGAGGCGCCGAAAACTGCCGACTCCCACGGCAAGCCGTATGTCGACTCAGAGGGGAATCCGACGGTGAAGCGTCCTAACCCTCGGATCGAGCTGCCTTATACGTACCTTCTGGCTTGGTACGTGATGCACTGCCCTTCTTTGATGACGGCGGTGCATTAGAGGGAGAGTTCCGTCCCTCTTGTACAGCGGTTGGAGGATTCGAGGTGGAGTGACGTTTATATATATTACGTCCGGAAGCGACTTTCAGATCCCGCGAATTACCAGATCAATCGCTGCTTCCCCGAGATCCCTGGTGCATCCTCCGGGGATCAATGTACTGATTCCGCGGGCTCAGATGGCTTCACGAGGTTGTCCGCGGGAGCCTTTTGGTGGTTGATTAATATCCGGCCCGGATATGTGCTTTTCCGGCAAGGGACTTCATGCACCATCGAGCCGTACATGCCGAATCGTTTCGCTCGATAGTTCGGCTACGATCAACTGTACGTCGGGAATCCCAATGCTCGACTCGCCTTCGAAGGGAACTTGTTCGAAGGTGCTCGGGCTTGGTACTACAGTGTGGCCGGAGGGACAGGAGCAACTTTCCGTCTACCTATTGAGGGGTCCAAGTGCCGCATGAGCTTCAGCTTCTGCACCTGGTATTCTCAGGTTAACCAGTCACCGGACTTTGCTCCGGGGTCTTCATGTATTAAGAGCATCAATGCAAATCTCGAGGCAAAGTCAGAGTCCGGTAAACCCTCAAAAATCATGGACCAATACCTGAAGGCTCAGAAGGAGGCCGAGAGGAGGTCGGGAAGGGAGCCACGAGCAATCAGAGCGGAGCCGCGACCAACAAGGGAGGAGCCGCAAGCAGCAAGGGCGAAGCCACGAGCGGCAAAGACTCGACAGGAGGTAAGCAAGCGTCGTCAACGCTCTGTTTCAACTGCTGAACCTGCTCCCAAGAGGGTTCGGAGAGACTTGACGACCGAAGTCTCCCGATCTGAAGACATCCCTGCAGTCGTTGAGGTACCGAGGGAAGAAGATATAGCTGAAGAGGATGTTCCTTTAGTCCGTGCCCCTAGGTCGAGCAGCAGAGACCGTAGATCTGCGGAGGAAAGGGAGCTCGTTGACAGAGCCACCACCGCTGACGAGGATGAGCAGCTAGAGGTCAACATCATGAGTGGAGGAGATGTCGATATTCCGGGGATTTCAGTTCAACCCGGGTTTTTACTTGCTCATGAAGGGAGAGATGAGGCACAGCAACCTGGGTCGCCTTGTGTTTTCATCTCCAGTCCTCGGGCAGTTGACCCCAGCCCTACCACTGGGGTAATTGGTGGCAAGGCTCCGGCTGCAGAAGTCTCGTGCGGGGCGCTATCGTCTTCCTCACTCTCAGGGGAGAGCGAGTTTGAAGACGAGGTCGACTACGGCGATGAACCCGCTCTTCCTGATCCGAGTAAGTTCTCCCACATCTCAGAGGAAGAAATATACGGGGGTGATCCATCAACGGTATCACAGCTGGTGATTACTCCCACTGAAGGTACTCTTTTCACCTTTTGACCTAATTCCCCTTTTCATTTTAAAGAGGATGTTTTAACATTCTTCTTTTATGCTGCAGGGTCGGCCGTGGACATTGAAGCTGTGATCTCCTCGCATATCGAGGAGACGGTAAAAGAGCTGACCCAGTCCGAAGGAGTCAAGGTTTCAGTTGCCGAGATAATTCCAGAGAGGGCGACTACTGAAATTGGGGAGCCTTCAATTTTGCCGAAAGAGGAGGCAACTCCTAAGGCTGGGGAAGAATCCATTCTGCAGGGTGAAGAGGTTACTATTGAAGCCAGGGAGACTTCCACTCCGCTGGGCTCGCCCAAGAATTCAACATCTCTGGACCTCCCAGAGGTCGCGCTTACTACTCCATCATTAGCTGTGGAGGCTCCTGCAGCGATAACACTTCCGGAAGTGCCAGTGGCCAGTACGACTCTCGCGCAAAAAGAGCCGGCTTGCACCCCTTTCTTCATGATAGAAAGGGGGTCGGGGAGTACCTCGGGTGATGACACCATGGATTTCCTGACACGCAAAACGGTGCAGCAGTTCCTTGACGCGATGCGATCGTGCATCGATTTTATCCTGTCTGGGCGTAGCTCTTTTGACTTTGCCCGGACGTTTCTCGGAAACATGGCCGGTAACATCAAATTAATCGGAGGCTCCTCGCTTGCCAAGTCGTGTATGCTGTTGGTGGAGCGACTGGGAAGTGACCTGAAAGAGCTGAAGTCTTTGGACAATGCTAGTTCTTCTCAAGAAGCCCAGGTCATCTTGGCTAGGCTCCTAGCCACCCAGGAACAAGAGCGACAGGAGGTGGAAGCACAAGTTGCTGAAGAGCTCCGCAATCTCGAGCGTTCCCAAGCTGAATGTCAGAAACTGGCTGACGATTCAATGGAATCCGAGTTCATCCGGCAAAACGCAGAGCTCGCCATTACCAATGCTCGGTCTGCCATTGCTAAGGCGGAAGCCATGATCGCGGAAAATGAGAAGACGCTTGCCACTGTCCGGAAGAGGCTGGAGGAGCAACAAGCTGCGAAGGCATGAGCTGAAGAAAGCCAGATCATTCATTCCTCCAGGTTGGAATCTCTGCGAGCACAGCTGGCTGCAAAACCCTTTTTATCTGAAGAGGAGCTGCGGGTCCAAGCCATGATGGAGGCTAAGAAGGCACGTCAGCACGAGATGCATCGTCTTAGGGAGCGCATCCGTTCTTTGCCGGATCAAGACTTTTAGCCTTTTCCCCTTCTTCCCCTTTTTTTTTAAAAGAAGAGGACACTCTATTAGAGCGTTTGTATCCACTTTTACTATTTTCGATATAATAAAAGTTTTTGAAGTTTTTGTCCCATCTTCTTTGTTTAGCTGTGGATGAATTCAACTCCCTGATCACTGGCTGTGAATACTGAACTTAGGTAAGACTAAGTTCTTTCAATGAGACGCGGCGTCGAGCTTGATGAGACGCGGCATTGATCCATAGAGTGAGACGCGGTCATCCGTCCATAGGAGCTTAGATAGGACTAAGTCCTTTTGATGAGACGCAGCGTCAATCACAGGGTGAGACGCGGTCATCACTCCGCAGCGTCAATCCATAGGGAGACGCGGTCATCAGTTCATAAGAACTCAGATAGAACTAAGTCCTTTGAGACGCGGCATTGATCCGTGGGGACAAACGCGGCTTTGAGTAACGCGAATTTGTCCTGTCAATGAAGACGCGGCTTGAGCAGATGCGAGGGACGCAGCCTTGCGTATTTTCCACTAATCTCAGAATGGACTAAGTGTTTTCCCTTAGAAAGGGCCCCGTTTGCTGAAGGGACGCGACTTTGAGTCACGTGGATGCTCCTTTAAAACGCAGGTGAACGCCTTCCAATTTGAGAAAGGTGACGCAGATTCTTGGACGCGGCTTTCCATCTGCGTTCAATGCAGCCGGACGTGGCATCCCTATCTGCGTTTAATGCAGCCTGACTAAAAGATTTTCAGAGATCTTTGACCGTCAAGTCTTCGCTGACGATTGGGAAACCGAGTCATCCGTTGTTTCCCAAGGCAGTTGTCCACGCGTCGATTTTTCATTGAACTGAAGGCGTTAATGCCTTTTAATGCGAAACCGGCGCTGGCGGTTGGAGACCAGTGTCTGCGACGGTTCCCAAAGCGACGCTCCACGCGTCAGTCTCTCATTGGACCTCGGCAGTCGTGCGGCCACCAAGGCAACGGTTTCGATTAGCGCACCATTAATGACAGTTGTTAGGGTCTGCCTATAAATAGGGCTGACCCTATTCCTCTTTGACAATCCAGACCTTGGATTGTTCTTTCTTTGGTTTGCTCTGAGAAGTCTCGCCTCCTTCAAAGTCTCTAAAAGGGATCCTGTGTTCATGGATAAAGATGGCTCTGTGGATGAAGACGACCCAGGGCTTTTATGCTCCTGTTTGGTCTCTTCAAGAAAAAGCGTCTCTTGGATCATCTTGCTCATTCGCGTTTGGATGCAGAGAGCCCAACTCTTGGTAGAGGCCTCTGCTGGTATGTCACCCCGGCGTCTTTAGTCCATCCAGGCCTGCACCTTGGCCCTTCTTAAGGAGACGTCACCGTCTGAATGAAATCTTGGTGCATTCCTTTTCTAGAATTTGTGCCATTGATTTGAGCTTCCCTGAACGCGGGTACTAAAGTCCTTGGCACTTGACGCGGGCTTTGCTCATGAAGTTCGCGTTTTAAGGCCATTGACTCGGATGAATTCCAAATTGGGCTGAAATTTTCAGACCCGAATCTTGCAACTCCTGTCTATTCAACAGAGAGATGGCAGTTTTCGGCGTTTGAAAATTTTTCGCGTCTTGTGCTCTTAGGTGCGGGCATAAGATGAGGCTGCGTTTGAATCCTGTGTGTTTCACAGTTCTGATTCGCGTCTGTCTCTGCTGACGCAGTAGTTTGGCTCACCGCGTGGGCTTATTCCCGCGTTTGCAATTCTCCATAATAGCCGCGTTTGTTACTTAGTATTCTTTAAAGTATACCAAGTTCCAGATTTGCTAACCCTCTTGTTTATCTTTGCAGGTAGGCTTGATTGTCCTTTTTCAGGTTCGCTGGGCCCCTGGAAGAATATTTCAGTCGGCGGACTTGTTCGATATTCGTCCACAAGGGAATATATTATGGTCCTCGTCGTCCACAAGGGAATATATTATGTCCCTGATGAGGAATCGACTCTCGCCAAGGTCTCTTCAGATCCACTGCACCAATCATGCCTGCTGGCAAGAGATGGTCAGGGTAAGTATGGCGGCGAGGAGGTTACGGTGGACACGGCGGCAGGTAGGATCCTCTTCCTCTCCCACCCCAGAAGTAACATCAAGGACTCCTCATGTCTGCTGGATGGTCTGCTGGGGGAAGAGATGTTCATAAACGAAGGGTTGCCGGACTTTCTGCTTCCACCGGACCTCAAGAACACCATTGCTCTTAGCTTAGTCAGCTAGGGCTCTTTCGATGTTTACATCATGCATCGTGGTGTAACCAGCTTCTATTGTAGCCACAAAACATCGCGCACTTGGAATCAGACGCAGCTTTGAGGAGTGAGTGCAACCTCTGAGAGGGAGAAGGACTTCTTTGTACTCCTCAATTGTAACACTCAATATTATTGTATAAGAGAGCGTTTTGTATCACTTTCATATGTTTGGAAATAAATAAAAGTGACACTTTTCTTTTTTTTTTCATTGTCTTGAACTTTTTGTCTTAGACCCATAGAAGCAAAGAATCTCTGACTTTGTCAAAATTATGATGATAATCTCAACAAGTCAAACTTTGGAGGGAAAGATCCTATTTCAGGAACTCTCGCAGTACTGTCAGAGGTGTAATATTAACTTGACAGAGATGAAATAATTTTTGATGGACCTGCACTTTATAAGAGAAAGCGACAAGTAGAATTGGTACCCCCAGGGAGGGTGGACTCTCATCAAGTGTTTGGGATTAACTTGATTAAGCTCAACTGGGGATTTGATGAAAACACTGTTGATGGTGTAGTGTTAACCTAACAATGTTTTTTTTTTAAGTGGACTTGTTATTCTGTTGAAGAGAATAACAAGTGAAGCTAGACTCGTGGGGAATCTAGGAAAGTTTGTTATCGTCAGAGGTGTGATATTAACTTAACGGGTTGGAAGTGGTCTTGTCAGAAGTGTAATGTTAACTTGACAAGGATGTGAGTCAGAGGTGTGATATTAACTTAACTCAAAAAGTGTCACTGTCATAGGTGTAATGTTTAACTTGACAGTGAGGGTAATGCTAGAGGTGTAATGTTGAACTTAGCATTGGTCATCTCGGTTTGCATAAGGAAGTCCGAGGGAAAGTCATGGCCATAGGTGTATTGTTGAACTTAGCAATGACTTGGATGCTAGAGGTGTGGTGTTAACTTAGCATCATCCATTTCAGCTTCGGTGTGAAAGTCTGAAGAAAAGTGACTGTCAGAGGTGTAATATTAAACCTGGCAGAAACTTGATTACTGTTTAGAGGTGTGGTGTTAAACTTTAGCAGTAACTTGTCAGAGGTGTGATATTAACTTGACAAAGATTGACTCATGGTAAGAGTAATTTGAGGACCTGTCATTCTATTGATGAGAATTGACAAGTGAAAATTTTGAAGTGCCAGAGGTGTAGTATTAACTTGGCGGATTTGAAAATTTGATACTCCGTGTAGAGTTGACAAACAAAATTTGTACTCGACAAGGAATATTGAAAAGTTTTCATTACCAGAGGTATAGTGTTAACTTAGTAATGGTTGTATTTTATAGATCTACCATTCTGTGGATGAGAATTGGTAGGGGATTTTGGAGGAAAGAGTGGAGCCAAGTCCACTTTAGGATTTTTAGCAAACCCTCAGCTATCAACGGATTTGAGGTGCCTTTACCAACTACCGTTTGAGTTGGGCTAGCCATGCTATTCCCCTCAGCATGATGAGTTGTCGAAGACTTATGTTGGACTTAAAAGCCAACATTTTCTTCTATCCTTAGCCGTCGGGGGCGTCGGATCAAATGGGAACGTGTCCCTTAGGATTTTTAGCAAATCCTCAGCTGTCAACGGGTTTGAGGTGCCTTTACCAACTACCGTTTGAGTTGGGCTAGCCATGCTATTCCCCTCAGCATGATGAGTTGTCGAAGACTTATGTTGGACTTAAAAGCCAACATTTTCTTCTATCCTTAGCCGTCGGGGGCGTCGGATATTAATGAAGAAGCTCTTCTTGTTTTGATCAGAGGTGTATTTTTAACTTGATCAGCGGAAGAATACCATCTAAGGATAGTATTTCTTCAGGAACCGGCCATTGATCGGCATCATAAGTGTATCGCCATTCGGGGTTATGAGGCATATGACCCATTTGAGTAGACTGACTCTACTACAAATGGTCCTTCCCATTTGGGTTGGAATTTTTCTTTTGTCTTATGCGTCATTACCATGGGTCTTCTGACGGCTAAGACAAGATCGCCTTTCTTGAAAGTTCGCACTTTAACTTTCTTGTTGAAGGCTCTGGTAATTCGAGCTTGGTAGAGCTCGATTTGTTGTTGGGCCTGCAAACGCTTATCATCTAAGGCCTCCAGTTCTTGGAGTCGCTGTCGATGCTTCTCCTCGGTTGTCATCACCGCTGTCAAGGCGACGCGTAAAGATGGAATTTGGATCTCTAGTGGGAGCACGGCTTCGCACCCATAGACCAAAGAAAATGGCGTAGCTTTAGTTGGGGTTCGCACAGTTGTGCGGTAAGCCCATAAGCATTCACCCAACATGTCGTCCCAGTCTCGTTGACTTTTCGAGACGAACTTCTTGAGAAGCTTACCAATAGTCTTGTTGAAAGCTTCTGCGAGGCCATTAGCGGCAGGATAGTATGCCGTTGAGGACACACTCTGGATTCTGAACTTAGCGCAGAATCTCTGGAAAGCCTGGCTGATGAACTGAGGCCCATTGTCGTGGACAATTCGCCGAGGTACGCCGAAACGGTAAATAACATGGTGTTTCATGAATTTGATCACGTTCGACGATTTGACCTCCTTCAAAGGGATGGCTTCGGCCCATTTGGAGAAATAATCGGTTATTGCCAAAATGAACCGATGTCCTTTTGATGATGGTGGGCTGATAGGACCAACTACGTCCATGCCCCACATTTCAAATGGCTAGGTAGAGGCCGTAGAATGGAGGTACCCTGGTGCTTGATGGATGAAATCGCCGTGCACTTGGCAGGCGTGACATCTCTTGGCATAAGTGACGGCATCAGCAATCATCTTGGGCCAGTAGTAACCCAATCTTTGGAGTCGATGTGCCAGTTTTGGGCCAGGTTGAGGGGCTCCACACATACCGTCGTGGGCTTCTTTCAATACCTCTTGAGCCTCCTTTGGTGAGAGGCACCGGAGCAAGATCCCGTCATGCGATCGACGATACAATGTTCGTGTAATCGCATTATAATAGAATTTGGGGGCTTTCCTTCGAATGGCAGCCGCCTCTTTGGTGTCTTCAGGAAGGATGTCATATAAGACGTAGTCGATATAGGGGAATCGCCAGTCTTTAAGCTCTAGACCGGTTGATGCTTCAAGTGCTTCTTCGCGCTGACGGCCTCCCGCCGACTCCTGATAATCCTCGAGAGCATTCCTCGGGCAATACAGGTCGTGGCTGTAGACGAATATCTTCTCCATTGCTCCAGCTGGAAGGGCTAAGGAGGCAGCCAGGGATGCGAGTGCATCTGCATGCGCATTTTGCCTGCGCGGTACATGGTCGATGTAGAAGCTCGTAAACCCCTCGGCCATGCAGATAGTTGCACTGTAATAGGGTACTAAGTCTTCATGTCTGACTTCGTACTCCCCGCGAACTTGGTTGACGATGAGCTTGGAGTCGCCGTATGCCTCGAGATTTTTAACGCCAATCTCGTCGGCGAATTGCATCCCAATCAAAAGAGCGTTGTACTCTGCCACATTGTTGGAACAAGGCTCAGTTAATGAGACAGCTCGGGGAATCACATAATTTTGTGGGGATACAAGTACTACCCCCACCCCTGCTACTAAGTGTCCCCTCGGGCTTGTTCTTGATGCACCGTCGAAGAAAAGTTGCCATACTTGACTTTCGAACGATGTCTGAGTCAGGCAGACTTCAGCAACTTCATCTGGGAGATCCTCGTAGACTTTGACTGCCCTCGGCTCTGGGTGCTCAGCTAGAAAATCCGCGACTGCTTGTCCCTTAATGGCCTTTTGTGGTAAAAAGCGCATCTCATATTGGGAGAGCAATATGGCCCATTTTGCCAGTCAGCCATTTAGCGATGAAGGTTTAGTCATAAGTAACCTCAGGGGGTTGACTTTTGATATGACGTTTATAGTTTGGCCTACCAGATAGTGTCGCATTTTCTGGATAGCAAACACTAGTGCCAAACATTCCTTCTCGATCGGGTTATACCGATGTTCGGCTCCGATCATTGTTCTACTCAGATAGTAAATTGCTTGCTCACGTCCCTGATCGTCATTCTGAGCTAGTAGAGCTCCCAAAGAATGATCCATTGCTCGGACGTACACCAGAAACGGCTTTCCGGATACTGGAGCTGCAAGGACTGGTGGTTGGGTGAGGTATTGCTTGATTTCCTCAAACGCTTTTTGGCAAGCGTCATCCAAAATGAATGAAACACCCTTCTTCATCAGCTTAGCGAAGGGTTGGCATCTTTCGGAGAGGTTTGAGATAAACCTGCGGATGTATGCCAATCGTCCTTGCAATCCCCTGAGTTCCTTGAGATTTCTCGGGGGTTGCATCTCCTGGATAGCGCGAACCTTTTCCGGGTCCAAGTGAATTCCGATGGATGTTACAACAAATCCTAAGAATTTGCCACTGGCCACCCCCAGGAAGGACTTTGTGGGATTCATCTTCAATTGATGAACCCGCATGATGTCGAAGACCACCTTCAAGTCTGCTATATGATCACCTTTAGTGCGGCTTTTTACCGCGATGTCATCAATATAACATTCCACCGTTTTGCGTATTTGCTGATGGAAAATGGCATTCATGGCCCTTTGATATGTTGCCCCTGCATTTTTCAGTCCGAAGGGCATGACGGTATAGCAATAAACCCCCAATGGTGTCCTGAAGGAGGTGTGCTTTTCATCGTCAGGATACATTTTGATTTGATTGTATCCTGAGAATCCATCCATGAAGGACATTCGCTCGAATCCGCAAGTATTGTCAATCATAACGTCTGTGATTGGCAATGGTAATTCGTCTTTGGGACAAGCCTCATTTAGATCACGGAAGTCGATGCAGATCCGGATCTTCCCGTTCTTCTTGGAGACGGGGACGATGTTGGCTACCCAGTCAGGATGTTGTTCTTCCCTAATGAAGCCAGAATCAATAAGTTTTCTGACTTCTGATTGATTTGCCTCCATTATTTCTGGGCGAAACCGTCGCTGCTGTTGTTTGACAGGTTTTGCATCCGGATTGATGTTGAGGCGGTGCATAGCCACTTGAGGATCAAGTCCAGGCATGTCCTCGTAATTCCAGGCGAAGACGTCTATATACTCTTGTACAAGATATATTAGATCTTTCTTCTCTGAAGGTGACAGGCTGTCACTTATGAAGATGGGCTTAGGGTTAGCCTCATCTCCTAGGTTGATCTGAACAATCTTATCTTCTGTGGGTGGCTCGCGCTGTTCAAAGCGGGTGTCCCAAAGAGCATTTAAATGTTTGATCCAAGGATCTGTATCGGATTGGATCATTTCTTCTTCTCCATCTTCGAGGTGACTTGTCGAAACCATGTTCACTGAAAGTTCCTTGAAGATGTTGCCGATACTGACATCTGACTCCCAGGATGATGTGTCTGAAGAATAATTGTTGCTTGACGATTCTTGAGAATCGGAGGCTGATGGAACCGGAGTTGATACATAGCCCAACCCCCGGCGTGTCCGATGATAATAATCAGGGGTCTTCCCTTTTGGCACAAAGGATTAAAGCAACGTCCTCCTTCCTTTACCGAAGTTCAACCCGGGTCTGTCGGTTAGATCGTACCCCATGCACTTCATCATTTTGAGTGCTTTTGATTCATAATGATCGAACTGAGGTGATTCCTCCTCACCTTCCGATTCGTCGCGGGGCGTTGGTTCAGACGAAATTCGCCCAAAGAGAATTGGTTTTTGGCCTTTCCGTCTCGCTGGAACCATGAATATAGATTCTTGCGCATTATCATTGTCTTGGTATGTCTCGAAGGACGATTTCACTGGTACATGCGATGATGTTAAGGCACCCATTGCCGACCAGAGATCGTCATCTATATCAGTGCTAGTGTCTGACGGTATTGAATCAGAAGCACACGCAGAAAAATACGCAAAATCTAAATCTTCATTAATATACCAACCGCCTACATCATCGGTGGTATTATCGACATCGGGTTTATTAGTGCCCGTTACAAGTGGTTCTAACTCCCACAGGCACTCTTCTTTCTCAAGCTCAGTGTCAGCCTCATTACCAGAGTCTGGCTCTTCTGGTTGTGGGGCTTCATCCGTTTCCACCGGATCTTGGTACAGCAAAGAGTCGGTGAAATAATTCTCGACCCCCTTGAACAGATGCCTTTCGGCAATCAACGTCTGCACATTTCCACCCCCGTCAATGTACTTCATGACTTGGTGGAGAGTGGAGGGAACAATGGAGTTGCGGTGAATCCACGGTCGTCCCAGCAACAGATTGTAGGAAGTGTCAGCATCGATGATGTAGCATGTCACCTCCGACTTGAGGCTTCCAATCTGACACTTGAGCTTGATCTTCCCCATCGGACTGGTCTGGTTGGCATTGAACCCATAGATAGTCGTCTGGGTAGGGCTCAAACGATGGGTAGGAATGCCGAGATGTTGCATGACCCGGCGAGGCATGATGCTCAACGCAGACCCTGGATCTACCTGGATGCGGTTTACCTCAGACGATCCGATATACCCTGTGAAGTACAGGGGTCGATCATGCTTCCCTTTCACCTGCATATCATCTGCCGTGAAGGTGATGCAGGGGGCGTTCTGGGAGGTGTGGAGGCAATGCTCTACATCTTCCTCCTTCGGCACCTGGGTCATGAAGACCTCAGCATTTGCCAGAGCTTCTTGCAGAGCTTCCCTGGTCGACTTTGATAGTCTAAGAAGTTCATACAAGGTAATGCGTGCCGGAATGTTGGCCAACTGGGCCAGGACATCAAAGCGGTAAGGTGGCGTAGATCCTTCCGTAATGCCCTTTTGAAGGGCTCTAGAAAATCGAGTCCCCTTCTGCTTCTCCACAGGTGGCTTTGTGGAGGGCCTGACTGGCTCCGCAGTTGGTTGTGGAGGGACTTCTGCCGTTTCGCCGTACTGTTTCAAGTACGCCTGTCCTGAACGGGTTCCCGCCATCGGTTGTTGGGCTCTGCGGCCAGGACTATCGTTTCCTCCTCTGAGTCAGTCAGTGAAGGGATATCAGTCTCCGCTTCTCGAGAGGAGGCACCTACCACATTGCAGGATGAGGCTTTTGCCTTGCCTTTGGATTTCCTGTTGGTCACAGTAGTCCATTGCTGTTCATTGACAAGGTCAGGGTGGACCCACATAATTTCCCCTTGAGGTGTAGGGACGGGTACCAAGCCTTTCTCTTGCTGCTGGTGAGGGTCTGTGTTGACCGCTCTCAGCTCTCCTCTTGGGATAGGAGCTACCCCCGCAGGCGTTGGAGGTTGTCTCCCGAACTGGAGAACTGACGTCACATTAGCCGTCACCTTCTTCTGCTCTGGTCGGAGTTTTAACACCTCTGCATCAATCAGAGCTTGAAGGACGTCCTTGAAGACGTAGCAGCTTTTGGTAGGATGTCCCAACATTCTGTGGTACATGCAGTAGTTGGGATTGTCGGTCTTGCCGACTTCCTCTGGGCGTCGAGCTTCAGGGAGCTTCAGTCGGTTGCTCTCGTTGAGTAGTTTAAAGAGCGAATCGACATGTTCCTCCTTGAAGGAATACTGTTTGTTGGCGCGTGGCTGGCTTGAAGAGCCACTTGCCTTGCCTGTTTGAGGTTTGGCGAGAGATTTGGTCTCCGTGGCCAAATTATCCTTCCGCTTTGTTTGGAGGGATGTGTCCGGCGCACGCCTTGTCGACCTTTCCGGCCTAGGCTTACCTTCCTCCGCTAGGACGCGGGCGACAATCTCCTCAGCCTGTTCACCTTGTTGGACTAATTGCTTCCAGGTGCGGCTTTCAGCAACTCCTATTTGAGCAAGGAGTGAGGTTTGAAGATTGTGGCGGCATGTTTCCACCAGGGTGGCCTGGGTCATACCGCTTGGACACCGGAGTGCCATGTTCCGAAATCTTTCCACGAAAGATTTGACAGACTCCCCTCTCCGCTGTTTGGTAGCTAGAAGGGTAGGCATTGTGACCTCCGAGTCATCCTCGAAGAAGCGTGTTAAGAACAGCTGTAATACCCCTTTCCCGGAATACGTGCTTAGTTACGTATTCAGTCTTTCGGCCGTATCTTCCGATTTCTCTTCCGTATTTGACCGATTTTAATTTCAAACTTCATTTCCTAATATTTTAGATTTTATGTGATTTTCTGAAATTTTCTGGAATTAAAATGAATTTCTTCAAAACCGGTGTCGGCCAGTATCGCTGACCGATTTCCGAATTTTATCTTCCAAACTATTAGGAATTTCTAGAAAGTCCTTTAGACTTTATTGCTTAGAATCATATTTCTTACTTACACTCTTTTTCTGAGATTTTTATAAATTTATGGAAATTCTTTCGGAGTCGGTAAATTTCTGATTCCGGGATTTTTAATTAAAAATCAATACAGTATTTCTTCAAACGAATTTCACCATTGGTCTTCAAATATTTTTCTTGATTTTTGGTAAAATTTTCAGACCATTTCAAAATACTTGAATTTTGGGCTTTTTTCCAAAAATTGCAAAATCCTTTTCCACCTCAAATGCCACCTCATCTTTCCACTCACACTCACCTAACCCCCACTCATTCTCTCTCCCTTCCCTTAGCCGGCCAAGTGGCCATCCTAGGGACACCTCACCCCCACATTTTTGCAAAGAAACCCCTCACTTCCCATTTAATTCCAACCCCTTTTCAAAATCACAAAACCTATATAAAGTATTCCCTTTGCAATTTGATCTTTTTCTTCCCCATTTCTACAAAAGAGAAGTTCTCCAAATTTCCCTCTTCCTTAAACCCTAACCCTAGCTCCAAGAAGCACCCAAAATCCTTCATCTCCACCTCAAGACCTTCAAGGATTCAACTAGGGTTTCATCAAGGAACTCATCTTCAACCTCCAAGCTCAAGGCAACTCTAGGAGCTCATTCCCCCATCCCAAGTAGCAATTTTGGAGTGAAGCCACCATCTCCAACTTGGGATCCCCCTCAAGCTTCCATCAAGTCCATCTAGGTGAGTTCTTACTCACCAAGACCTAGTTAGCACATCACTTACTTATAGTAGAGGTCTTTGTACACTTGCACACTAAAAATCCTATTTTTAGGTCATCTAAGCTCAAACCCAACCATTCCAAGTTAGTAATTCACTCACCTAGACTTGTGTTAGCCTTAGAGCACTGGTATCTACACTTCTAGTACACATAGGTCACCTAAAACCATGAATTCAGCCATCAAACACATCTCAGAATTTCTGTCCTGTACACTGTTTTTCCCCAGCATTAGTCGACTTACCCTAAGACCTAGTCGACTAGAACACTTAGCTGAAATCTAGTTTTCCGGAAAACACAGCATTAGTCGACTGGCCCAAAATATCAGTCGACTAATAAACTCTCTGGAAACCCACATTAGTCGACTCCTGAATCCACCTAGTCGACTAATCCCTCTATTAGTCGACTAATCACTTGACCTAGTCGACTAATCTATCCTGGACCAGAAAACCCAACTTTCTGTATCAAGACCTAGTCGACTGGAATATCTGTTAGTCGACTAGTGACCCCTATTAGTCGACTAATCCTTACCCCTAGTCGACTAATTCTGGCTGTGTGTCAATGTTAAATTCTGTTCTAAATTTGGTACCTATACTTGTTACATGTATATTATTTCCTGCTTGTTCATGCTTCAATACCAGCACTACATGACATATAATTGAATGGATGTATCTCCTATTTCCCTCATGACTTGTTATTGCATATATTCGTTCCGTGACATGTTAAATAGCGACATCACCACCTATCATGCCATCTCTTGAAACAAAGCCTGATACATTTGATTTTTACATAAAATGCACCAACTTACACATGGGGACAGGGGGAAATATGCGGAATATCGATATGTGTTCGTGTTTACAGTGGTATTAGGATGTGCACTATATTTTCCGGTCTTACCTGCGGTACTCCAGGGGACCGAGGGGAGTGCTTCCTCCCTTTCCTGTTTACTGTCATGACTTTCCTGTTAGCCTAGCGGCAGGTTCCGTCTTCAAGCAACGGAACAATACTGGGCCGTGGTCCCGGGCATGCACGGGACACACTGTAAACATAGTTCGTCGATACAACCGCTGTTTCCAATAACGATCCTTGCTTTACTAGGATATGGATCTATGTGCCCTGGGACGCTGGGACACATAGCTAGATATCACAGTAAGACAAGTAATAATAATAAGTCATTCATTGTAGCTTTGTTGCATATGTCTTTATCTTATTTAGCTTACACACCTCGATATGTATTGTTACTTAGTATTGCTCCATTTTCCCTATTCATGATCATTGTCACTTGGCTATCTTTTATTATTGTATTATGTCTTGACCCTTTTGGATTTGCATATTCAGATTCCGAGGCCTGGAACGAAGTAGAGCCTTCCGCCGAGGACTTGGCTTATCTAGGGGAGCAGGCTGACCAGCTCTAGATCCTATCCTGCCCGACACTACCCTTTTGGTTCACGTGATCTCCATCCCTACGTGAGCACTTGTGTGTTTTGCTGTATGTCTTTTCTTTTGGACTCGGGTTGTGGTAAAGAATGCTTGTAAAGTGATTTTGTTTATCATAACTTGTAAAACTTTGTATTTATATCTTGTATGTTGGCATATGATTATACCACGCTGTGTGATGTACTCTGATACTTGTTGTACTTATGCTTAGCGTATATACGTGGGGGCCCCATCTGACCTACGTATATGCGTCGCAGTGACGTCCCCGTATCATTGGGATCGGGGCGTTACAGGTTGGTATCAGAGCCTAGGCTCTCAAACCTAAAAGTACAACCAAGTGGCAAATTCCAGTGATTTGCTAATGCCAACTACAATGTACAAAGTTATCTAGTCCTTCTTGATTCCCTCCTTGATCAATTCCTTCGTATTCTAAACTCCTTTCCTTTGTTTCCAATCCCAGATCTTATCCCTTCGGTATGGAGAGACGTTCGGGTCGCAACAATGTCGGGCAAGTCCCGAATGGACCCGTCGGAGGAGAGGGTGCTGATGTCCTTAGGATCATCCAGACTATGCTGGGAAACCAGCAGCAGCAGATGGAGAATCAGCGTGAGCAGACCGAGCTCCTCAGGCAGGAGTTGGCAGCTCCGAAGGAGCAGAAGCCTGGGAACGTGTCTGATTTCCGGCGGCTGCAACCAGCCGTATTCACGGGAGTCGAGAGACCTCTGGAGGCTGAACAGTGGTTGGTGGACACCACTGATTTGCTGAATGCCGCCCGGGTGCCCAAGGAGAGCCAAGTGGAGGTAGCTAAGATCCAGCTGAAAGACATCGCCCGGACTTGGTGGTTGGCCGAGGAGGCCAGACTGAAGAAGCCTATCTCCTGGGATACTTTCTCCAAGAGCTTCTACAGTCGTTTCTTCCCCGCCACTGCTCAGAAGGACATGGAGGAGCAGTTCATCAGGCTGCAGCAGGGGGATGGATCCGTAGATGAGTATGCTGCAGAGTTCCTCAGGCTGAGTCGCTTTGCCCCTTATATGGTGGCAGACGAAGAGAAGAGGGCAAGCAGGTTCCTGCAGGGCCTGCAGTTGGACTTACAGGCCTTCTTGATGTCTCAGCAGAGGGAGACCTACTCTGAGGTTCTTACCGCCGCTCGAGAGGTAGAGCGGGTGTTGCAGAGGAAGCAGGAGAACCAGGCCATGAAGAGGCCGTTTGTGCCGGTGGGCAGAGGAGGACCATCCAGGGCAGCGAAGATCCACGCCAGACAGCCGTTCAGAGCAGTTCCATATCAGACGGCTCGACCAGGTCTTGTTTGCAACTTCTGCCAGAAGCCAGGACACACCCTGCAAAATTGCCGGAGGGCAAACGGATGGTGTTTGGTGTGTGGAGCTCGGGACCATGCAGTGGAGACCTGTCCACACAGGAGAGTGGGGTTTGCTACCCAGACCTTGCCGGCACCTCAGGGGCAGAATGTACAGAGGGTACTACCGGGGCCAGTTGGGCAGAGGCAGCAGGGACCAGTGCAGAGAAGAGCTCTTCCCCTTCCTCCACCACAGGTAGCTCGCCCAGTGCAGAGAGGAGCCAGACCAGCAGCAGGGCGTGGCAGAGGTCAGGCTTACAACCTGACAGCTGAGGAGGCCGAGGCTTCAGAGGAGGTGATTACAGGTACTATCAGAGTTCATTCTATACCTGTTCTCGCACTCTTCGATTCAGGTGCATCCCACTGTTATATCTCCGACCAGTTTGTGGCTTTTCATTCCATACCTGTTAAGGCTTTAGACCACAAGTGGGAGATAAGTACTGGGAATGGGGTAGTTGTGTCTTCTAGAGTTTGTGCTGACTGTCCAGTGGAGCTTTGTGGGAAGATCTTGGCCATAGACATGCTCGTACTTGACACCAAAGGGTACGACGTGATCTTAGGCATGACCTGGCTCAGTCAATACCATGCGGTGATTGACTGTAGAGGAAGGAAGATCAATTTCAGGATCCCCCATCAGCCGGAGTTTCAGTTTAGCGGAGAGGTGAAGCCTGCTAAGGAGAAGATTCGGATGACCAGTTCGGAGGTTCAGAAGGAAGTGCCAGTGTGGGATGAATTTCCGGAAGTCTTTGCTGAGATTTCAGGTCTTCCACCGGAGAGGGTAGTGGAGTTCTCCATTGATACCATTCCAGGGACGGCTCCTATATCCAAGGCTCCGTACAGGATGGCACCGACGGAGTTGGAGATCCTGAAAAAGCAGCTGCAGGAGTATTCGGACAAGGGATTGATTCGGCCTAGCACTTCACCATGGGGAGCTCCAGTGCTATTGGCGAATAAGAAGGATGGTGGTAAGAGACTTTGCATTGATTACAGGGAACTGAACAAGGTCACCATCAAGAACAAGTATCCCTTGCCCAGAATTGATGACTTGTTTGATCAGCTTCATGGAGCCCGTGTATTTTCTAAGTTAGATTTGCAGTCGGGTTACCATCAGCTGAGGGTGAAGAAGGAAGATGTTCCGAAGACGGCATTCAGGACCCGATATGGCCACTATGAGTTTCTAGTGATGCCTTTCGGAGTTACCAATGCCCCTGCTGTGTTTATGGACTTAATGAACCGGGTGTTCTCTCCTTACCTGGATCAGTTTGTAGTGGTGTTTATAGATGACATCCTGATATATTCCAAGAGTTATAAGGAGCATGCAGAGCACTTGAGGATTGTGTTGCAGACTCTTCAGCAGGAGCAGCTACATGCCAAAAGGAGCAAGTGTGAGTTCTGGTTGGACAGTATAACTTTTCTTGGACATGTAGTTTCAGCAGAAGGGATTGCAGTTGATCCTAGTAAAGTCCAGGCTGTGCAGAACTGGCCAGTTCCGGAGACGGTGACTGAGATAAAGAGCTTCTTGGATTAGCCGGATATTACAGGCGTTTTGTCCGGGATTTCTCTAGACTTGCAGCTCCGTTGACCAGGCTCACCAGGAAAGGGGAGAGATATATATGGACAGAAGATTGCGATGCAGCATTTGAGCAGTTGAAACAGAAGCTTATTTCAGCTCCGATCTTGAGGACTCCTTCAGGGAGAGGAGGAATGGTTATTTTCTGTGATGCATCAGGGAAAGGCCTGGGGTGCGTGCTTATGCAACACGATCATGTTATAGCATATGCATCTAGGCAATTGAAGCCTCATGAGAGGAATTACCCAACCCATGATTTGGAGTTGGCGGCTGTGGTATTTGCCCTGAAGATCTGGAGACACTACCTTCTGGGAGACAAAGTGTTGATATACACAGACCACAAGAGCCTCAAGTATATATTCTCGCAGAAGGAGTTGAATATGAGGCAGAGGAGGTGGTTGGAGCTTATGGCGGACTACGATATTGACTTGCAGTACCATCCAGGCAAAGTCAATACCGTTCCTGATGCACTGAGCAGGATGCCGGAGAACAGAATGCTAGTCCACCTTACTCAGCAGAGGGAGTTAATCCAGGAATTCATCAGATTAGATTTGATGTTGGTGCAAGGAGGTGATAAGGCCGGGCAGTTCATGGCTTTGCAGGTCCAGTCATCATTGATTGAGGAGATCAAGGAGGCACAGAAGGAGGACCCCAGATGTCAGACATTCAGAGCTCAGGTGGAGGCTGGTTTGAGGACTGACATCTGTATTCGCCCAGATGGGGCATTGTATTTTAGAGATAGACTCTGTGTTCCCCAAGGAGAAGTCAAGCAGAAGATTTTGGAGGAAGCACACAGTTCAGCTTATTCTATACATCCAGGGGGGAACAAGATGTACCAGGATCTGAAGAAGCACTTCTGGTGGAATGCCATGAAGAGGGAGATAGCCCAGTTTGTTGCCAGGTGCTTGGTTTGCCAGCAGGTGAAGATCGAGCATCAGAGATCAGCTGGACTTCTTCAACCTTTGCCGATACCCGAGTGGAAGTGGGAGCATATTACCATGGACTTTGTGACGGCATTGCCGCGGAGTCCCGGGGGAAATAATGCGGTGTGGGTGATCGTTGATCGCCTCACCAAGTCTGCTCACTTCATCCCATTCAGAGTGGGTCAGTCGACAGAGGTTCTGGCAGAGAAGTATTTGAAGGAGGTGGTTCGTCTGCATGGAGTTCCCGTCAGTATTGTATCAGATAGAGACACCAGATTCAGATCTCATTTCTGGGAGAGTCTTCAAGCAAGTCTGGGAACTCGTCTGAAGTTCAGTACTTCCTATCATCCGCAGACAGACGGACAATCTGAGAGGGCCATCCAGATCCTTGAAGATATGTTGAGGGCTTGCATGATTGACTTTGGAGGATCTTGGGAGGACCATCTGCACTTGGCTGAGTTTTCATATAACAACAGCTACCAGGCAAGTATCAAGATGGCGCCCTTTGAGGCACTGTATGGTAGGAAGTGCCGGTCACCGATTTGCTGGGATGAGGTCGGTGAGAGGAGTTTATTGGGGCCGGAAATGCTAATTCAGACTACAGAGAAGGTCAGGGTTATCAGAGATCATCTTATGGCTGCTCAGAGTAGGCAGAAGAGTTGGGCTGACACTCTAAGGAGGCCATTGGAGTTCCAGGCCGGGGACCATGTGTTCTTGAAGATATCACCTACCAAGGGAGTTATCCGGTTCGGTACTCGTGGGAAGCTGAGTCCGAGGTATATTGGCCCGTTCGAGATCCTGGATCGCGTGGGGGATGTGTCTTATAGATTAGCATTACCGCCATCTTTGGACGGGGTGCATAATGTCTTCCACGTGTCTCAGTTGAGGAGGTATGTCAGGGATGACAGCCATGTTCTGGATCATTCCGAACTGGAGCTTCAACCGGACTTATCATACCAAGAGCAGCCGTTGGCCATTCTGGACAGGAGTATCAAGACACTGAAGAGCAGGGCCATTCCATTGGTATTGGTGTCTTGGAGCAGGCATGCACCAGGAGAGGCCACTTGGGAGCGGGAGGACGTTATCAGGGAGCGTTATCCTCAACTTTTCACATCCTGATTGGGTAAGACTCTTTCCTTCTACTCTTCCCTACCGTTGTCCTTCCTGGTATCCGTATCTATCTATTGCTTTTCCTGTTATCTTTCACCTTATGAAATTTCGAGGACGAAATTTTTGTAAGGTGGGTAGATTGTAATACCCCTTTCCCGGAATACGTGCTTAGTTACGTATTCAGTCTTTCGGCCGTATCTTCCGATTTCTCTTCCGTATTTGACCGATTTTAATTTCAAACTTCATTTCCTAATATTTTAGATTTTATGTGATTTTCTGAAATTTTCTGGAATTAAAATGAATTTCTTCAAAACCGGTGTCGGCCAGTATCGCTGACCGATTTCCGAATTTTATCTTCCAAACTATTAGGAATTTCTAGAAAGTCCTTTAGACTTTATTGCTTAGAATCATATTTCTTACTTACACTCTTTTTCTGAGATTTTTATAAATTTATGGAAATTCTTTCGGAGTCGGTAAATTTCTGATTCCGGGATTTTTAATTAAAAATCAATACAGTATTTCTTCAAACGAATTTCACCATTGGTCTTCAAATATTTTTCTTGATTTTGGTAAAATTTTCAGACCATTTCAAAATACTTGAATTTTGGGCTTTTTTCCAAAAAATTGCAAAATCCTTTTCCACCTCAAATGCCACCTCATCTTTCCACTCACACTCACCTAACCCCCACTCATTCTCTCTCCCTTCCCTTAGCCGGCCAAGTGGCCATCCTAGGGACACCTCACCCCCACATTTTTGCAAAGAAACCCCTCACTTCCCATTTAATTCCAACCCCTTTTCAAAATCACAAAACCTATATAAAGTATTCCCTTTGCAATTTGATCTTTTTCTTCCCCATTTCTACAAAAGAGAAGTTCTCCAAATTTCCCTCTTCCTTAAACCCTAACCCTAGCTCCAAGAAGCACCCAAAATCCTTCATCTCCACCTCAAGACCTTCAAGGATTCAACTAGGGTTTCATCAAGGAACTCATCTTCAACCTCCAAGCTCAAGGCAACTCTAGGAGCTCATTCCCCCATCCCAAGTAGCAATTTTGGAGTGAAGCCACCATCTCCAACTTGGGATCCCCCTCAAGCTTCCATCAAGTCCATCTAGGTGAGTTCTTACTCACCAAGACCTAGTTAGCACATCACTTACTTATAGTAGAGGTCTTTGTACACTTGCACACTAAAAATCCTATTTTTAGGTCATCTAAGCTCAAACCCAACCATTCCAAGTTAGTAATTCACTCACCTAGACTTGTGTTAGCCTTAGAGCACTGGTATCTACACTTCTAGTACACATAGGTCACCTAAAACCATGAATTCAGCCATCAAACACATCTCAGAATTTCTGTCCTGTACACTGTTTTTCCCCAGCATTAGTCGACTTACCCTAAGACCTAGTCGACTAGAACACTTAGCTGAAATCTAGTTTTCCGGAAAACACAGCATTAGTCGACTGGCCCAAAATATCAGTCGACTAATAAACTCTCTGGAAACCCACATTAGTCGACTCCTGAATCCACCTAGTCGACTAATCCCTCTATTAGTCGACTAATCACTTGACCTAGTCGACTAATCTATCCTGGACCAGAAAACCCAACTTTCTGTATCAAGACCTAGTCGACTGGAATATCTGTTAGTCGACTAGTGACCCCTATTAGTCGACTAATCCTTACCCCTAGTCGACTAATTCTGGCTGTGTGTCAATGTTAAATTCTGTTCTAAATTTGGTACCTATACTTGTTACATGTATATTATTTCCTGCTTGTTCATGCTTCAATACCAGCACTACATGACATATAATTGAATGGATGTATCTCCTATTTCCCTCATGACTTGTTATTGCATATATTCGTTCCGTGACATGTTAAATAGCGACATCACCACCTATCATGCCATCTCTTGAAACAAAGCCTGATACATTTGATTTTTACATAAAATGCACCAACTTACACATGGGGACAGGGGGAAATATGCGGAATATCGATATGTGTTCGTGTTTACAGTGGTATTAGGATGTGCACTATATTTTCCGGTCTTACCTGCGGTACTCCAGGGGACCGAGGGGAGTGCTTCCTCCCTTTCCTGTTTACTGTCATGACTTTCCTGTTAGCCTAGCGGCAGGTTCCGTCTTCAAGCAACGGAACAATACTGGGCCGTGGTCCCGGGCATGCACGGGACACACTGTAAACATAGTTCGTCGATACAACCGCTGTTTCCAATAACGATCCTTGCTTTACTAGGATATGGATCTATGTGCCCTGGGACGCTGGGACACATAGCTAGATATCACAGTAAGACAAGTAATAATAATAAGTCATTCATTGTAGCTTTGTTGCATATGTCTTTATCTTATTTAGCTTACACACCTCGATATGTATTGTTACTTAGTATTGCTCCATTTTCCCTATTCATGATCATTGTCACTTGGCTATCTTTTATTATTGTATTATGTCTTGACCCTTTTGGATTTGCATATTCAGATTCCGAGGCCTGGAACGAAGTAGAGCCTTCCGCCGAGGACTTGGCTTATCTAGGGGAGCAGGCTGACCAGCTCTAGATCCTATCCTGCCCGACACTACCCTTTTGGTTCACGTGATCTCCATCCCTACGTGAGCACTTGTGTGTTTTGCTGTATGTCTTTTCTTTTGGACTCGGGTTGTGGTAAAGAATGCTTGTAAAGTGATTTTGTTTATCATAACTTGTAAAACTTTGTATTTATATCTTGTATGTTGGCATATGATTATACCACGCTGTGTGATGTACTCTGATACTTGTTGTACTTATGCTTAGCGTATATACGTGGGGGCCCCATCTGACCTACGTATATGCGTCGCAGTGACGTCCCCGTATCATTGGGATCGGGGCGTTACAACAGCTTCTCCAGATCGCCCCAGTTCTTGATAGAACCTTCTGGGAGCTTCATAAACCATTCAAAGGCTAACCCTTTCAGGGTGCCAATGAACAGGCGCGCCAAAATAGCGTCATTATCCACTACATTCCCGGTCTGGGATTTGAAGTAGTAGATGTGCTGGTTGGGGGACCCCTTCCCGTCAAATGCTTGGAGGGTTGGAGCCTTGAACTTAGGAGGGTACGGGACTGAATCCCACTCAGTCGGATAGGGCCGGACCACTCCTACTTCTTGGAGATCTTTGCGATTAGCAAGGGCCTCAAGGCGTCGCTCCAGTTGACTCATCCTTTTAACATGAGCCTTTCCCTGGTCTTGGTCGCCTTTTACTTGCGATGAGGACTTGGACGAGCCGGAGGTAGATCGCCGCGTCTCCTCAGAAGGTTCAGAAGATGAGCTTTCTCCCTTTTTCGCTTTGCCCTTTGACTTTTTAGGAGGGGACCTCCTCCTGTCTTCGAGCAGCTGTGCAATCGCCTGCTTGAGGAAGTTGATAGATTCCTGCTGAGCAAGAATCATATCCATTTGTGCCTTCTGGATCTGCTCCAAACGTTTAGTCGTCTCCTCAGGAGCGCCTGTCATGTAGGCGGAGGTCTCCTTCTCGACGGAAGAGTTCGAAGCCCTTGATTCCGCTACAGCGGAGTGGGAATCATTAATGCCATGGGCTAAGGCATTATAATCAATTGGGGGAATGGCCCCAGTCCGGGTGCGAGTGTGTCGATACACTCCTTCCGGTTTAGAGTCAGACTCGGAGTCGTCTGAGCTGACTGCAAGTTGTTTTCCCTTGCTCCTGCTTGTCATATTCGCAGTGAGCTCCGGGTACTCAACGTCAGAGAAGATTCTCCTTCTGTGGGAGCGTCTTCTTTTAGCTGACGGAGGAATCAGGGTCAGCTGTCTGACTAAAGACTGCTGGTGCACGCCTGACCCACAACGGCACTCAGTGAGCATATGGATGAGCCGTTGGCAGCAACACGACGAAGTGGCCTGATCGGCACTTCTTTTCTTCATCAGATAATCCCTCAAATCCATGGGAGGGGGATTGAAAAGATCAACCTCACAACGTCAAAGACGGGAGGCATCCATGTGCTGCACAGTCTGGACGCAGACTTCAGGGACGCGGTTTTCGCGTCGCGGCTGTGGAACGCGCGTCCGGCGTCTCTGTTGAGATGAGACGCGAGTGTCGCGTTGTTGTTTGGTGCGTCAGAGCAGAGACGCTTGAGAGAGGGTGGGCTGCTGGGCCCCTCGTCTCTGGGTGTGTGCTCCCTGCGTTTGATGAGACGCAGAAGCTTCGTCTTGGCGCTTGGTAAGTTGGTCCTCAGAGGACTCAACTTGAGGAGTTGCGCGTTTGGGCCGCCAGACGCGGATTTCACGTACTGGACGTGGCGCAGGCAAGGCGCGAGATTGTACGTCGCGTCCAGCCTCAGTTGGACAACCGACGGTTCCAACTTGCAGCTGACGCGCACTTTTCCTCTGTCGACGCTCAGCGTTTCGATTGCGTCGAGGAGGTAGAGAGAGACCAACGACATCCTGATGCTGGCCACCAGGGATTTTGACCACGCGGGTCTCCTGAGAGACGCTGACGCGGGTGTTCTGTGCGACGCGGTTGGTCGCAAAGGCAGATGTGCCTGGGACCACGCGGGCCTTCTGAGAGGCGTTGACGCGCGTCTCTTGCTTGGCACAGTCGGCAGCAGGGGAGCTCGAGAGAGCCACAGATTAGGACTCGAGGCCATTCCCCGTTGAGACCCGGCGGCAGATGCGGGTCTTTGGGCTCTTGGAGCCAGAAGAGAGGAACTCTTCGTACTTCGCCTGGTCGAACTCGACAACGAGCGATTCGACCATCTTTCCCTCATGGTGGACGTCATCTTGCGCCACTACCTGTTCGTCAGTAACGAAGGTTGTCCCCAGCGGAGTCGCCATCTCTTGTATGACCCGGGAAAGGAGAGAGACAGTGAATTGCAGTAAAAGTTTTCCTTGAATCGAATGAAAAGGATTACAACAATAACTGTTCCTTCCGGTTACAAGGGAGGGAGGATATTGAATCTTGAATCCCCCCTTTGTTTAAGGCTGGGTTCTTCGTGTGGCGGTGGAGAGTGAATCTTGTTCTCCGTTGACCGGATGACCGTCCTTCAGGGATCTCCTCTTCGGCCGGTAGAAAGAGTAACTCAGCTCCGTCTACCAAAACTCTAAAAGAGAAGGTAAGCGAAGAGTCACTTGTACGCAGCAAGCTAGCTTGAAGAGTTTAGTTCTCTCTCTGTTGATGATCTCTCCGTTGTCCTCTTCTCCTTCTTTTTTTTTGATTGCCAAAAGTCCGACCTCTTCTTCATAGCGACGGGGCTATTTATAGAGGTCTTAGGGGGTGAATGTGCCCCCCTAAAAGCGCTCCACAATGAGGGCCAACTTCCCCGCTACATGGGCGGTAACTAACCCACGTGCCTGCTAAAGACACGCCACGATGGGAGCTGGTTTCCCTTACGTGTAGGCAGTGATTGGTCCCTTAACCAAGGCGGTTATAACTGAGACGCAGGTTTCGGGCCGACGCGCCTTGATGCTGAGACGCGGGTGTCAAGCCAACGCGCCTTGATGCTGAGGCGCGGGTGTCAGGCCGACGTGCCTTGATGCTGAGACGCGGGTGTCAGGCCGACGCGCCTTGATGTTGAGATGCGGGTGTCAGGCCGACGCGCCTTGATGCTGAGACGCGGTTGATAGTCCCTCGCGTCTAGAGCTTGAAACTTTGCTTTTCAATGGCTTGTCCTCCAGTAACTTTTGGACAGCCTACACAAGTAAAGTACACAACTCATAAATCATCAAAACTCATTAAGCATGAAGTATAAGAAAGTAAATACTTGTAGGTAAATTAGAGTTAGAACCCTCATCTTAAGATGCCATAGCTCTTGTTTGCACAAGGCTTGTTTGACACTATTGACTCATTTGGGTTATCAATCAAGTGTTAGAAATTAGTAGGTTAGTAGTTAGTTAGCCATGCTAATGAAAAGTTAGTTAGCCATAAAAGTAAAAAAAACAATAAAGGAAAAGGAGTGGAAAGAGGGAGTTACACTACAAGAAAATAAAAGAAAAGAAAAGTTAAAAAGAAGAAGTTACACTACAACAAGAATCAAAAGGAAGAAGTAAAGAGCAAAGGAAAGCACAAGTAAATTGAAAGAAGGAAGAGAAATAGTACTTGAATTAGCTTGTCACCCTTCAAATACAACACTTACACACTCTCTCTTTCACTCTAATGGCTAAAACAACAACTAGAAGAAGAACAACAACTACAACTACAAACCTAAAAATAAGATTACATAAACTTGCTCTAACTCTGGATCTCCTCCAACTGAAGACCCCTGGGGGGTTTTTATAGGCACCAGGGCAAAGAGGGCCACGTGAATAGCACGTGGCCCAAAACGGGAGCGCGCGCGCCCAAAGCGCCGCGGAAACGCGGCCTGGGCCGCGTTTTCGCGGCCCTGGCTGGACGACGCGTGCCCAATTTTGGGCAGTGTGTCGCCCAGTCTGGCTTCTGTCCACCTGACCTCTTGGATTTGCAATTTAATGCCCTGGTCTGACAAAATCTTCAATCTAAAGTCAAAAGTTACTTGGTAGACTTTTTTAATCACCAATTAAATGGTGATTTAAGTCTTCTTCCTCATGTGCACACCATGGACCTAGAATAAAGCAAGCAAGGTTTTATTAGCAAAATTTTACATGAAATAGATATGGGAATGTGATGAAAATTATGCAAAATTAGATACTGATCACACGCCCACACTTATCTTTTTGCTCGTCCCGAGTAAAACAAAAATAAGAAAATTATTATACCACTTTCGCAGGTGACGCGATTGCACTGAGCATGTGCAACAAGCCTTTAACCCTCTAGGTTTCCCCTAGAGGAGGGGTGTTGTCTCCTGAGGGTTTCAGCGGATTGCACCCACAAAATCCAGTAAGTAAAGAATTTTTTTTTAATGAAGAAGAATTTTCAATCATCTAAGTAAAAATAACCGAATGATGTAAGAATTAGGTTTAACCTTCATAAGTCCTCTTATACTTTAGCCTTCATAAAAGAAGAAACTATGGTTTTTCTTTAAATTTAGAAAGGATTTTATACTTTTAACTCATTCTTTTATTTTGCTTTAAATAGATATGCATATGTGTAAGTGTGATGTGCTTGGGAATTTTCAACTCAACTTTAAATATCATTTAATTTTATTAATATTTACTTATTATTCTTGGTTCCTTTAGGCTTTCTACTTCACTTATGTAACACATATCAAACCGATGACTCCCAAACCAGATGGTCTGAGGGCACCAGGTGACAAAAAACCCTTCAGGTCAAATATGCAAGTGGAGTAGGCCACGAAATCAAGATTTATATATATATATATATATATATATATATATATATATATATATATATATATATATATATATATATATTTTTGACATGAGTAATCATGCTTCTTGAGGCACAATTATTCAGCTTTTTTTTTCAGAGTTGTCTCTCTAAATCCCAAGCATGTGTGTGTGAATTATGCATATTCTACTAAGGCTAAATAAAAGGTATGAGTTATTTTCCTTATCCCTCCTATCTTTTTAGTCAAACCATTCATTCTTGTTTACTTAGGCAAAAATAAAGATTCCTTAATAAGGTTCCCATAATTCCTACAATCTTTTGGTATGTTTACAAAGAGTATGAAATTTCTTTTCAATCTTTTTTTTTTTGAAGAAAGAGAAGTAAGAAGAATAAAAAGAAAAAGAAAGAATAAAAGGAAAAAGAAAAAGAGTTAGCACCCCCCACACACCTATCTAATGCATTGTCTTCAATGAATACATATAAAAATGCAAATGCAATAAATAGGGGGAAGAAATGATGTCCCCATCTTTGTGGACTCGGGCCGGCCAAGTGCAAATAGGCTAAAGAAATTTCAAAAAGAATGTACATGGGGTAAGCATATAAACAATTTTTTATTATTATTTTATTTTATTATTTTTTTTATTTTTTTATTGTGGTTAGGTGTATGACGGGGCAAAAAGAGTCAGAACACTCTCATCTGGAGTCATAGGCTCAGTGGTCAAGAAGGGCTTCAGTCTTTGCCCATTCACTTTAAATTCTGTGCTGTTTTTAGGATCTGCAATAAGCACAGCACCGTGTGGGAAAACAGTGCGCACAATGAACGGTCCCGACCAACAAGTTTTCAGCTTTCCCGCGAAAATATGAAGCCTAGAGTTGTACAGTAGAACCCTACCTCCCGGTGCAAAGTTTTTTCGGGTTATGATTTGGTCATGAAAAAGTTTAGTTCTGCTCTTGGTGATTCGTGCATTCTCATAAGCTTCATTCCGTATCTCCTCTAATTCTGAAATCTGCAGCTTCCTAAGTTCACTGGCCTTGGTCAGGTCAAAGTTGAGTTGCTTAATTGCCCAGAGGGCCCGGTGTTCTAACTCTACTGGCAGATGATAGGCTTTTCCAAACACGATTCTATAAGGAGACATCCCCAGAACTGTCTTAAAAGTAGTGTGGTAAGCCCACAATGCATCATTGAGCTTAACTGACCAATCCTTTCAGTTTTGTCCGACAGTTTTTTCCAGAATGAGCTTGATCTGTCAGTTGGTGACTTCGACCTGCCCATTTGTCTGGGGATGATACGGAGTGGATAACTTGTGATTGATGGAATATTTTCGCATTAGAGTTTCAAAAACTCTGTTGCAGAAATGTGATCCATTATCACTAATTATCGCTCTGGGGGTGCCAAATCGGGAGAAGATGTTCTCTTTAAGAAATTTGACAACCACTTTGTTGTCATTCGTCTTAGTTGGCACAGCTTCTACCCATTTAGAGACATAATCTACAGCAACCAAAATGAATTGGTTGCCGAAGGAATTGGGAAATGGTCCCATTAAATCAATACCCCAAACATCAAAAATTTCAACTTCAAGGATCGGGTTTAGGGGCATCATGTCTCTTCTTGAAATCTTCCCAGTTTCCTGACAATTTACGCATGACTTGCAAAAATGATATGAGTCTTTGAACAAAGTGGGCCAGTAGAACCCACTTTGTAGAACCTTTTCTGTAGTCTTGCGGGGACCGAAGTGTCCTCCGCATGCAAGGTCATGGCAAAAGCTGAGCACACTCCTTTGTTCCTCCTCGGGTATGCATCGTCTAATTATTTAGTCGGGACAATACTTAAAAAGATACGGTTCTTCCCAGAAGAAGTACCGTACTTGGGCAAAGAAAGCGGTCATAGTCTTGCTTTGTCCAATTAGCGGGTAATTGTCCCATGGCCAGGTAATTAACAATGTCAGCATACCAGGGTTCCTTAAGAATGGCTAGGATGTGCTCGTCTGGGAAATCCTCGTTGATCGGAGCTTGGATGGTTGGTGCATTCGGAATTCGTGAGAGATGATCAGCAACCACATTTTCTATACCTCGTTTATCCCGGATTTCTAAGTCAAATTCTTGAAGCAAAAGGATCCACCGAATCAGTCAGGCTTTTGCTTCCTTTTTGGTCATGAGGTATTTCAGAGCCGAGTGATCCGTAAAAATCACCATTTTTGAACCTAACAAGTAAGGCCGGAATTTTTCTAACGCAAAGACAACGGCCAAGAATTCCTTCTCAGTCGTTGTATAGTTCTGTTGGGCGTCATTCAAAGTCCTACTCGAGTAATAAATCACGTGCTGCCTATTGTCTATGCGCTGTCCTAGAACAGCGCCAATAGCAAAATCAGATGCATCACACATGATTTCAAATGGCTGGGTCCAATTAGGAGCAGAAATGATAGGCGCAGAGATAAGTTCTTGCTTAAGCTTCCCCCATGATTTAAAACACCCATCGTTGAAATCAAAGGGCACGTCCTTAGCGAGCAGGTTGGTTAAAGGCCTCGCGATTTTGCTAAAGTCCTTAATGAACCGTCGATAGAACCCAGCATGCCCTAAAAAGGATCTAATATCCTTGATGCTTTTGGGTGGTGGAAGCTTAGCAATCACCTCTACCTTAGCCTTATCCACTTCTATGCCTCTCCTCGAAATCTCATGGCCAAGACAATCCCCTGTCTCACCATAAAGTGACATTTTTCCCAGTTTAGAGTTAGGTTCTTCTTAATGCATCTTTGTAGCACTAACTCTAAGTGATGAAGACTGTAATACCCTTATTTTGTCACACATGATTTAACAATAATGATGGTATTTTACCGTGTATATATGTATTTTGTATTATGAGATTTATTATTTTTGTATGTGTGGTTATGAGCCTAGCTCTCTCTTTTCCCTTTCATTTTCTTTCATTCTTATTTTTATCTTATTATCCTATGCCCAATTCTCAAGCCCAGACCCATGAATCCAAACCCCAAGCCTACAAGCCCAAATGAGCAAGCCCACACTCTTTTTATCTTCTTTCTTTTTCTTAATTCTATACCCCAAGCCCAGGAGAGCCCAAGTCAAAGCCACAAATCCTATTATAACAACCAAATCCTAATCATAACTAAATCTCAAAAAAAAAAAATCCTATAACAAATCTAATCCTAACTTAATCCCTAATCTCCTCTCCCTTTGATTCTGGTACTCTTGCATTTTCTTTTTCCTGCTATTATTCCTTGATTCTTGTATATCACATTTAGCCTGTTATTCTATTCCTCATTCATTTCAGATCTTGTGTAGTCTTATATGTATTATTGCAGTGATCGATGATTATTATAGTTCTGATTTATAGCTTGTTCAGGTTAATTTAGGCTTAGCGTGTATACGTGAGGTATTTTCCTTGCGTATATGCGTCGCCGACCTTCGTCGCGACTCCTTTCCCTCGTATTTTGGGAAGCGGGGCGTGACAGGGTTTTTTTGGTATCAGAGCCAGGTTTCGGCATAAAACGGACTTGATTCTTACCAATAACTTGAACGAGTTATAATTACACTGCAATATACATATACTATCCATACGATGAATTGACTCTATTTGGCATTGACCGTCCCTCCTTTGGAAATCCTTATCTTTGATCTTTGATATCCCTGATTTCTACTCTTCTTCAAGAGTGATTTTGACCTTCTTCTTGATTTCAAGTTCATCTTGATTCTTTTTCCCTGATTTGTCTCCTGAGTTTAATCACTTCTTGCTGAAGCTGGTAGCAGAGATCAGAGCGCGCAGCGGACTCGTGGTGTCCCAATGTAACACCCCGCTCCCGGAATACGTACTTAGTTGCGTATTCTGATTTTCAGATCGTATTTTTTCGATTTGCTTCATGTATTGGTTTTGTATTATGAATTGTTTATATGATCGTTTTACCTTAGATCTGGATTCTTGAACTCGGAGTCAGCCCTAATCTGAACCGGGAACCCGATCCTAGTGAATTGCTCGATTTGATCTTTTCGCTATTCATAATTGACCTATTTCAGTTTTAAATACTGCTTTCCAATATTTTATATTTTCTATGATTTTTTGAAATTTTCCTGAATTAAATTGTAAATCTTCAAAACTGGTGTCGACCAGTACCGCTGACCGACTCTCGGAATATTAATTTACAAACGGAGCTGAATCTTAAGAAATGGCTTTCCTACAACTTCTTAAAATCATATTTTCTATCCAAATACATTTTCTGGGATTTTACTAATTTTATCAAAAATCCGGCCAATCCGGTGTATACCGAGATTGACGGTTGACTTCAGGATTTTTATTTTGAAAATATGATTGAATCTTTGAATACCGATTTCACCAAAAATCTTTTTATAATATTTGTTATTTTTGAGAATTTTTGGGGAACTTTCCAAGCTATGTTATTTTTGGACCTTTCCGGAGTTTTCGGTATTTTCCCAGATACCGAGAATTTATCCAAATATTTCACTTTTCTCTTTTTCCCATTTTCTCCCTCCTTCCTCAAACGCGAGTTTCACCTACCTTGGATTCTGCATTTAATGCAGAGATCCTCTCCATGCTGCATTTAATGCACTGCTAATCAATTCCAATCATGTCATTTTGACTTTTGTTCTTTTGTTAAAACGCAGCTTTTTGGCTTTTTCCCTGGGCGCGGCTTTAATTCCCGCGCTTGGCCCATTTTGGCCTAAACGCAGGTGGAGGGCTGCGTTTGGAGAAGGAGACACAACTTCCTTTTGTGCGTTCTCTTTTGTCTTGGAAAGAGAGGACAACAATATTATATTATATCTCCTTCCATTATATAACCACTCCCTCCTTCTCTCTCTTTCATTTCTCTTCTTCTTCTTTTTGCAGCCAACTGAGAGGCCAACAGCAGCCCAAAAGAGCCTCCTTCTCTCTCCTTTGGCCACCCATTCCTCCACCATTTTTCCTTCGTTCTCACCACAAACTCCACCATCATTCTCTCCTCCATCTCCTCCTCCATTTCCAACAACAACAACACCTCCATAACATCTTCTTCCTCCTCTTTTTCACCATAAAACACCAAACAACCCATTCTCACCACCACCTTCTCCACCATTTCCACCACCACCTACACCTCCTTGGACACCACGAACCACACCAATATCAACTCCTCGGCGAGCTCTTTCATTCTAGCCAACTCGTCGCTCCCCGTAACATCGTTTGCAAAATCCCATTTTTCAAAGTGAACTATACTTGCACCATCAACCTCCTTCCCTTGTGAAGGCCGGCCACTCCTTTCGGATTGGGGCCGCGCTCTTCTCCGTTGGCAAGACTCTAAGGCCGGTGCCCTACTTTCGGATTGGGGCCGTGCTCTTCTTCGTCGACAATATCGCCGTAGATTATTCCGGTAATCGTTCGCGATTATTCCGGTAATCGTTTTGGTGATAATTGACGACAACGATTATTCCGGATGCACAAGGCTTCAAAGTAACATTTTTAGGCGAGTGGTTTTCCTCGCCAAAGACTTGGACAACTTATTCTCATACTTGAATTTTTATATCATGCAAGACAATCAACAAACACAAACCCTCAAAAGTCAGGTTCTGCTCTCTGGTTGCACTCTGTTAGTCGACTTGACCCAGTCATTAGTCGACTTGAACCCTTTATTAGTCGACTACCCCCTTATCCTAGTCGACTAACTCATTGAAACGCAACCCTTTTTCTGAAAACGCGACCTTATTAGTCGACTACTCCTTTACTCCTAGTCGACTAACTTTTTCTGAAGACGCGACCCTATGAGACGCGGCTCTACGAGACGCGACCTTGTTAGTCGACTAACCCCTTTTTTCCTAGTCGACTAACTTTTTCTTGAAGACGCGGCTCTACGAGACGCGACCTTATTAGTCGACTACTCCTTTACTCCTAGTCGACTAACTTTTTCTTGAAGACGCGACCTTATTAGTCGACTACTCCTTTACTCCTAGTCGACTAACTTTTTCTTGAAGACGCGACCTTATTAGTCGACTACCCATTTATCCCTAGTCGACTAACTTTTTCTGAAGACGCGACCCTATGAGACGCGGCCTTATTAGTCGACTTGGTCCTCCTCTATAGTCGACTAACTCCTTCTCTAGTCGACTACTTATTTTCCCTAGTCGACTAGAATTGGCTGACTGCTGTGTTTGATCCCTTTATTAGAAATAGACCCTTCCCATGGACCTTGTATTGATCATGTGCCTTCAATTGCTCAGCTCCACTTGATGTTACTCAACTATCACTCCACCATCGCCAGATACAAGCTAACATATACCTGTCTGATATGTTATCACCTGACACCTGACATACTACTACTTGACACTGACTCATGTTGTACCACCTGTTCCCCTCAAATCCTGAATGGAACTAAGTGCCACACGGAACAAAGTGCCACATCACACTCGTGGTGGGGGCCACCTCTTGAATCTGTGGGGGCCACCTCTAGAATCCATCCCCTCAGAGCAAAGTGCCACATGGAACAAAGTGCCACACCACACACATGGTGGGGGCCACCTCTTGAATCTGTGGGGGCCACCTCTTGAATCTGTAGGATCACCTCCTGTCTGTACCTGATCTCCTGTTATGATTCTTGTTATGTACTCCTGAATTCCTGATCATGTCCTGCTTCGGTTCTTACCATAAAAGTGATATTTACTTGATAAATTATAATAAGACAACTTGCACCCGATTTGGGGGAAACTGATGGGCCCTGATTAATCATGTTCATGGTGGTCCTATCGAGTCACGCGTGGCCAAATACTTGAGGGATCACCTGGCGGCCACCAGGGATTCCGTGGGGGTGTACTGGCACCCCTTCTCCTGATTACTCCTGCCGGGTATGCACATGCCCTAGGCCTATTTCTATGGGATCTGCGATACTCTATTCCTGTTCGGGCATCCATAAGTCCCGGTACCTAGCGGTACGTTCCGGCTCAGCACCGGATACTCCTGAACCGTTGTCCCGGGCATGTACGGGGCCCATCCAGAACATGATTCATCGAACTTTATCAGTTTTCAAATAACTTGCTATATAAGTTGTAAGCGGAAGTATGTGGAATGGGACACATACTGAAGCCTGGAACTTAGACGGCCCTAATTATAATAATAGACTAATATATACAATTTGTTGTTTTGTAATTCGGGTTGTATGCGCTTGGATTACGGTGATATGAGATAAAGGTATATAGATGAGGGTTTCCTTGTTTGGATTATTCCTTCGATGTACTAGTCTCATGGAGCCGTGACCTAAGCTTGTGCGATCGGTTTTGCTTGTAATCGGCTTTATTCGGTTTTATCGATTTTTATCGGTTTTATGTTAATTTAGGAGATATCTGGTGTTGTCCTATCTATTCTTCTTCTCACCACCTTACCTGCTCTTATCTTGTCATACCATGAGTACTCCCTGCCTGATAGCACTTGTTACATATCTACCTGCTTATACATGCTCCTGCTCACGACACGATTTTCAATGTATGATTATGATTCGGTTTTATCGATACACTTGTACTTATCTCAGCACGCCATCTGGCATTTGTATCACTACTCGCCTGGGGAGTTCTGACTCCTCTGGATCCTCATGTCCAGGTTTTGGAGCTTGGATCGTAGGGTATTTTCTTGCGGAGGACCAAGTTCACTTCTACGGAGCAGTCAGATCAGCTATAGCTCCAGTCCCATCCTTGCTCCCCCTGTTGGCTCGCGGCTCTTCCAGCTATCTCGTGAGCGCCCTTTTGTACTGTTCATACATATACATATCTTTGTATTCTCGCATTTGCGCCTATCAGGTGATGTAATATTATTGTAATATTTGTCACCTCTGGTGATAACTTTGTAATTGTACTCATATGTTGGAATGTATAATGCACCACTCGCTTCCGTACTCTGATTCTTGCCTGTACTGATGCTTAGCGTATATACGTGAGGGTATTTCTGACCTACGCATATACGTTGCAGTGACGTCTCCGTACCCGCCGGGATCGGGGCGTTACAGGGTGGTATCAGAGCCTAGGCTCTACATCCTCAGTACGTCCAGACGGCAAATTAATGGTAAAGATATTTGCAACTGGAATACAAGAGTCCTGGTTATACAATCCAACTACAAGTGCAGAGTTATCTCTCTCTCTTTCTTCTGATCCATTCCTTGTATCCTGAGACCCTTCAATCTTTTACCTTCCAGCTCCTTCTTGCCACCCTTTTTAACCAACTCAGATATGGAAAGACGGGGAACGCGCAATGGTCCTAGTACCTCTCAAGAGGGATCAAGCAGAGACAATGATGGTATGATGAGGGTACTTCAAGGGATGATGCAGAGTCAACAGCAGCAGACAGAGCTTCTGCGTCAAGGACTGTTGGTTGCACCTCGAGAGCAGAGGCCAGGCAACGTGTCAGACTTCAGGAGATTACAGCCGGCAATCTTTTCGGGAACGGAGAAGCCTCTGAATGCAGAACAGTGGCTGATAGACACAACAGACCTTTTGAAGGCGGCCCGAGTCCCTGATGAGAACCAAGTGGAAGTGGCCAAGATACAGCTGAGAGATGTGGCCAGAACCTGGTGGTTGGCAGAAGAAGCAGCACTGGAGAAACCCATTACGTGGGACCAATTCTCAAAGGGTTTCTATGAGAGATTCTTTCCGGCAACAGCCCAAAAGGAAATGGAAGAACAATTTATCCGCCTGCAGCAGCGCAATCGATCAGTGGATGAATATGCTGCTGAATTCCTGAGGCTTAGCAGGTTTGTACCCTACATGGTGACAGACGAAGAAAAGAGGGCGAGTAGGTTTCAACAAGGGTTGAAGATGGACGTCCAGATGTATCTTATTCCTCAACAGCTGAAGACTTACTCCCAAGTTCTCTCCATTGCCCGTGAAGTAGAACGAGGACTGGAGAAGAAGAGTGAGAACCAAGTGCAGAACAAGTCAGTAAAGAGACCCTTTCAGTTGATGAATGAGGAAGATACAGCTAGGACAATCAATGGTCCGATGATCAAACGACCATTCCAACCTCCCCTTCAGCAAATGATATGCGGGTACTGCCGAAAGCCCGGACACATCCAACGCAATTGCCGAAAAGCTAATGGGCTATGTTTGGTATGTGGATCTGGAAATCACTCTATAGGTGATTGTCCATTCAAGAGGACCTATCCAATACCACCAGCATTTCCAGCACGAGCAGCACCCCTAGCACTTCCAGCTCCACCACATAGAGGAAACCCAGAGACCATTGGCCGACGAGCTCCATTCCCGCCCCAGCAGTATGATCATCTACAGAGAGGAGTGAGAACTAGAGCAGATCATGGTAGAGGTCAAGTCTACAACATGGTGGCAGAGGCATCAGACGAAGCAGCAGCAGAATATGAAACTCAGTATCCGAAACAGGAACCTTGAGGATGTCACTGTAACCGCTACCCCAGATCCTTTTGTATTTTGAGTTGGTAATCCTTCGTAAATATTCCACTTTATCATTCTCTCATTGCCAATCCTGGTCCCTCCTGTGTTCATCATCCCCTTATCGAAATTGCGAGGACGCAATTTTTTGTAAGGTGGATGGATTGTAACACCCCGCTCCCGGAATACGTACTTAGTTGCGTATTCTGATTTTTCGATCATATTTTTTCGATTTGCTTCCTGTATTGGTTTTGTATTATGAATTGTTTAAATGATCGTTTTACCTTGGATCTGGATTCGTGAACTCGGAGTCAGCCCTAATCTGAACCGGGAACCCGATCCTAGTGAATTGCTCGATTTGATCTTTTCGCTATTCCGAATTGACCGATTTCAGTTTTAAATACTGTTTTCCAATATTTTAGATTTTCTATGATTTTCTGAAATTTTTCTGAATTAAATTGTAAATCTTCAAAACCGGTGTCGACCAGTACCGCTGACCGACTCTCGGAATATTAATTTACAAATGGAGTTGAATCTTAAGAAACGGCTTTCCTGCAACTTCTTAAAATCATATTTTCTATCCAAATACATTTTCTGGGATTTTTCTAATTTTATCAAAAATCCGGCCAATCCGGTGTATACCGAGATTGACGGTTGACTTCAGGATTTTTATTTTGAAAATATGATTGAATCTTTGAATACCGATTTCACCAAAAATCTTTTTATAATATTTGTTATTTTTGAGAATTTTTGGGGAACTTTCCAAGCTATGTTATTTTTGAACCTTTCCGGAGTTTTCGGTATTTTCCCAGATACCGAGAATTTATCCAAATATTCCACATTTCTCTTTTTCCCATTTTCTCCCTCCTTCCTCAAACGCGAGTTTCACCCACCTTGGATTCTGCATTTAATGCAGAGATCCTCTCCATGCTGCATTTAATGCACTGCTAATCAATTCCAATCATGTCATTTTGACTTTTGTCCTTTTGTTAAAACGCAGCTTTTTGGCTTTTTCCCTGGGCGTGGCTTTAATTCCCGCGTTTGGCCCATTTTGGCCTAAACGCAGGTGGAGGGCTGCGTTTGGAGAAGGAGACACAACTTTCTTTTGTGCGTTCTCTTTTGTCTTGGAAAGAGAGGACAACAATATTATATTATATCTCCTTCCATTATATAACCACTCCCTCCTTCTCTCTCTTTCATTTCTCTTCTTCTTCTTTTTGCAGCCAACTGAGAGGCCAACAGCAGCCCAAAAGAGCCTCCTTCTCTCTCCTTTGGCCACCCATTCCTCCACCATTTTTCCTTCGTTCTCACCACAAACTCCACCATCATTCTCTCCTCCATCTCCTCCTCCATATCCAACAACAACAACACCTCCATAACATCTTCTTCCTCCTCTTTTTCACCATAAAACACCAAACAATCCATTCTCACCACCACCTTCTCCACCATTTCTACCACCACCTACACCTCCTTGGACACCACGAACCACACCAATATCAACTCCTCGGCGAGCTCTTTCATTCTATCCAACTCGTCGCTCCCCGTAACATCGTTTGCAAAATCCCATTTTTCAAAGTGAACTATACTTGCACCATCAACCTCCTTCCCTTGTGAAGGCCGGCCACTCCTTTCGGATTGGGGCCGCGCTCTTCTCCGTTGGCAAGACTCTAAGGCCGGTGCCCTCCTTTCGGATTGGGCCGTGCTCTTCTTCGTCGACAATATCGCCGTAGATTATTACGGTAATCGTTCGCGATTATTCCGGTAATCGTTTTGGTGATAATTGACGACAACGATTATTCCGGATGCACAAAGCTTCAAAGTAACATTTTTAGGCGAGTGGTTTTCCTCGCCAAAGACTTGAACAACTTATTCTCATACTTGAATTTTTATATCATACAAGACAATCAACAAACACAAACCCTCAAAAGTCAGGTTCTGCTCTCTGGTTGCACTCTGTTAGTCGACTTGACCCAGTCATTAGTCGACTTGAACCCTTTATTAGTCGACTACCCCCTTATCCTAGTCGACTAACTCATTGAAACGCAACCCTTTTTCTGAAAACGCGACCTTATTAGTCGACTACTCCTTTACTCCTAGTCGACTAACTTTTTCTGAAGACGCGACCCTATGAGACGCGGCTCTACGAGACGCGACCTTGTTAGTCGACTAACCCCTTTTTTCCTAGTCGACTAACTTTTTCTTGAAGACGCGGCTCTACGAGACGCGACCTTATTAGTCGACTACTCCTTTACTCCTAGTCGACTAACTTTTTCTTGAAGACGCGACCTTATTAGTCGACTACTCCTTTACTCCTAGTCGACTAACTTTTTCTTAAAGACGCGACCTTATTAGTCGACTACCCATTTATCCCTAGTTGACTAACTTTTTCTGAAGACGCGACCCTATGAGACGCGGCCTTATTAGTCGACTTGGTCCTCCTCTATAGTCGACTAACTCCTTCTCTAGTCGACTACTTATTTTCCCTAGTCGACTAGAATTGGCTGACTGCTGTGTTTGATCCCTTTATTAGAAATAGACCTTTCCCATGGACCTTGTATTGATCATGTGCCTTCAATTGCTCAGCTCCACTTGATGTTACTCAACTATCACTCCACCATCGCCAGATACAAGCTGACATATACCTGTCTGATATGTTATCACCTAACACCTGACATACTACTACTTGACACTGACTCATGTTGTACCACCTGTTCCCGTCAAATCCTGAATGGAACTAAGTGCCACACGGAACAAAGTGCCACATCACACTCGTGGTGGGGGCCACCTCTTGAATCTGTGGGGGCCACCTCTAGAATCCATCCCCTCAGAGCAAAGTGCCACATGGAACAAAGTGCCACACCACACACATGGTGGGGGCCACCTCTTGAATCTGTGGGGGCCACCTCTTGAATCTGTAGGATCACCTCTTGTCTGTACCTGATCTCCTGTTATGATTCTTGTTATGTACTCCTGAATTCCTGATCATGTCCTGCTTCGGTTCTTACCATAAAAGTGATATTTACTTGATAAATTATAATAAGACAACTTGCACCCGGTTTGGGGGAAACTGATGGGCCCTGATTAATCATGTTCATGGTGGTCCTATCGAGTCACGCGTGGCCAAATACTTGAGGGATCACCTGGCGGCCACCAGGGATTCCGTGGGGTGTACTGGCACCCCTACTCCTGATTATTCCTGCCGGGTATGCACACGCCCTAGGCCTATTTCTATGGGATCTGCGATACTCTATTCCTGTTCGGGCGTCCATAAGTCCCGGTACCTAGCGGTACGTTCCGGCTCAGCACCGGATACTCCTGAACCGTTGTCCCGGGCATGTATGGGGCCCATCCAGAACATGATTCATCGAACTTTATCAGTTTCCAAATAACTTGCTATATAAGTTGTAAGCGGAAGTATGTGGAATGGGACACATACTGAAGCCTGGAACTTAGACGGCCCTAATTATAATAATAGACTAATATATACAATTTATTGTGTTGTTTTGTAATTCGGGTTGTATGCGCTTGGATTACGGTGATATGAGATAAAGGTATATAGATGAGGGTTTCCTTGTTTGGATTATTCCTTCGATGTACTAGTCTCATGGAGCCGTGACCTAAGCTTGTGCGATCGGTTTTGCTTGTAATCGGCTTTATTCGGTTTTATCGGTTTTTATCGGTTTTATGTTAATTTAGGAGATATCTGGTGTTGTCCTATCTATTCTTCTTCTCACCACCTTACCTGCTCTTATCTTGTCATACCATGAGTACTCCCTGCCTGATAGCACTTGTTACATATCTACCTGCTTATACATGCTCCTGCTCACGACACGGTTTTCAATGCATGATTATGATTCGGTTTATCGATACACTTGTACTTATCTCAGCACGCCATCTGGCATTTGTATCACTACTCGCCTAGGGAGTTCTGACTCCTCTGGATCCTCATGTCCAGGTTTTGGAGCTTGGATCGTAGGGTATTTTCTTGCGGAGGACCAAGTTCACTTCTGCGGAGCAGTCAGATCAGCTGTAGCTCCAGTCCCATCCTTGCTCCCCCTGTTGGCTCGCGGCTCTTCCAGCTATCTCGTGAGCGCCCTTTTGTACTGTTCATACATATACATATCTTTGTATTCTCGCATTTGCGCCTATCAGGTGATGTAATATTATTGTAATATTTGTCACCTCTGGTGATAACTTTGTAATTGTACTCATATGTTGGAATGTATAATGCACCACTCGCTTCCGTACTCTGATTCTTACCTGTACTGATGCTTAGCGTATATACATGAGGGTATTTCTGACCTACGCATATACGTTGCAGTGACGTCTCCGTACCCGCCGGGATCGGGGCGTTACACCCAATGAGGAGCGGCGTGAAGCTTATTTGTTTCCTTTTTTTATTGTAAATTATTTTTACCATTCCCTACTTTATTTGAATTTCGAGGACGAAATTTTTATAAGGTGGGTAGAATGTAATACCCTTATTTTGTCACACATGATTTAACAATAATGATGGCATTTTACCGTTTATATATGTATTTTGTATTATGAGATTTATTATTTTTGTATGTGTGGTTATGAGCCTAGCTCTCTCTTTTCCCTTTCATTTTCTTTCATTCTTATTTTTATCTTATTATCCTATGCCCAATTCTCAAGCCCAGACCCATGAATCCAAACCCCAAGCCTACAAGCCCAAATGAGCAAGCCCACACTCTTTTTATCTTCTTTCTTTTTCTTAATTCTATACCCCAAGCCCAGGAGAGCCCAAGTCAAAGCCATAAATCCTATCATAACAACCAAATCCTAATCATAACTAAATCTCAAAAAAAAATCCTATAACAAATCTAATCCTAACTTAATCTCTAATCTCCTCTCCCTTTGATTCTGGTACTCTTGCATTTTCTTTTTCCTGCTATTATTCCTTGATTCTTGTATATCACATTTAGCCTGTTATTCTATTCCTCATTCATTTCAGATCTTGTGTAGTCTTATATGTATTATTGCAGTAATCGATGATTATTATAGTTCTGATTTATAGTTTGTTCAGGTTAATTTAGGCTTAGCGTGTATACGTGAGGTATTTTCCTTGCATATATGCGTCGCCGACCTTCGTCGCGACTCCTTTCCCTCGTATTTTGGGAAGCGGGGCGTGACAAAGACACTGATCAAATGAATCTCTGTAGATGGAGAAGTCATCCATGAAAATCTCAAGAAAATGTTCCACCATGTCAGATAACAAACTAAGCATGCACCGTTGGAACGTTGCGGGAGCATTGCACAATCCAAAAGGCATGCGCCAATAAGCAAAGGTTCTGAACGGGTAGGTGAATGTCGTCTTTTCCTGGTCTTCTGCAGCAATGGGGATCTGATTGTATCCCGAGTACCCATCTAAAAAGCAGTAGTACTCATGTCCAGCCAAACGCTCAAGCATTTGGTCGATGAAGGGTAACAGGAAGTGGTCTTTACAGGTAGCTGCATTCAACTTCCTGTAGTCGATGCAGACACGAACCTTGGTAGGCAGTCTTATTTGTACCAACTCTTTTTCCTCATTTTCTACCACCGTAACGCCAGCCTTCTTTGGGACCGCATGAATAGGGCTAACCCATTGACTATCAGAAATGGGATAAATTATCCCATTATCTAATAGTTTCAGAATTTCAGCATTAACTGCCTCTTGCATGAGAGGGTTAAGCCTGCATTGTGGGTCCCTCCTAGGGATTGCTTCATCGACTAAATGGATTCTGTGTTGTACTATGGCTGGACTTATTCCCTTGATGTCCTTCATCGTCCATCCAATGGCTTCCCTATGTCTTTTCAGAATAGACATTAAGCTGTCCGCTTGTTGCTCAGTCAGGTGGGATGCTATGATGACTGGCAAGCTGTCCTTTCCACCCAGGTAAGCGTACTTGAGGTGTTCAGGTAGGGCTTTTAGCTCTAGGGAAGGTGTTTCTTCATTGGAGGCAATCTCTGGGCTTTCAATCCTAGGATGGGTTATACTGAGGCTTGATGCCCAATCTACTGCTGAATCTCCGATCTACTCTAGATTAAAATCCTCAGCCTCCAGATCAAACTCTGCCTCAGTTTCTGTTTCCATACTTTCCTCATGTCCACTGGTCAAGTTTTCAATAGAATTGACCTCAAACATCTGATCATTGACATCCCTAGGTTGTCTTCCAAGATTAAAGACATTGATTTCCTTCGTCATGTCTCCAAAAGTCAATCGCATGGACCCGTTCCTACAGTTGATTATGGCATTGGCTATAGCAAGGAATGGGCGCCCTAAGATGACGGGAGTTTGAGACCTAAGATTGGACACAGGTTGGGTCTCAAGCACAATGAAGTCAACGGGGTAAATGAAATCCCCGATCCGGATGAGGACGTCTGTGATTTTCCCCTTCTGGATCTTCACAGATCGGTCAGCTAGCTGAATGGTGACTCGAGTTGGGCTTAGCTCGCCCAACCCAAGTTGCTGGTATACTGAGAGAGGTAGCAAGTTGATACTTGCTCCTAGGTCAAGAAGTGCTCTACTGATTTCAGTCTGTCCTATGGTGCAGGAAATGGTGGGACATCCGGGATCCTTGTATTTCACCAGAATGGGACCAGACAGAATTTCGCTTATATTAATGGCCAAGAAGACTTTCTTGGGCACATTGGTCTTTCTCTTCTTTGTACACATATCCTTCAGAAATTTGGCATAAGCTGGGACTTGTTGGATAGCGTCAAGAAGTGGCACATTCAATTTGACCTGGTTGAACATCTCTAGCATTTTCTCCATGTGCATATTTTTATTGTTGTTCCTAAGACTATTGGGAAAGGGTGCTACAGGCTTATGAACTTGTTCAGCAGCTTTGTTCTCGTCAGATGTTTGTGGAGTAGATTGGAAGGAACTAGCAGAGGTGGAGGCATGAGTGGGATCGGGATGGACTAGACTTTTCTGTTGGTAAACCTGGTTGTCTACCTTCTTTTCAGATCGCAGTATGTGAACAGCATTACACTGGTTAATCGATGGATCCTGAATTTCATATGCTTGATTGGAGGTTTTTGGGTTAACTAATGGCTGACTAGGCAAAGTACCCTTAGGTCTTTCACTTAGGGAGCTAGCTAACTGGCTCATCTGCATTTCCAATCTTGATATGGCCTGTGAATGACTGTTCAGAGTTTGTCCCTGATTTTGCATAAAAGCGGTTTGGGACTTTATGAAAGCCTCTATGCTCTCCTCCAATTTACTGATTTTCTTTTCCATTGGTGAGCCTTAGGAGGAAGAAGTTGGGGCTTGACTGGGAAAAGTTGGTGGAGGAGTAGGATGGTGAATGTTGTTGGAAAAATTGGGCCTGGGAGGATTGTTTTGGGCCCAGGAGAAATTGGGGTGATTTCTCCAGCCGGGATTGTAGGTCTGTGAGTAGGGGTTGTGAGGCGGCCGTGAGTAAGCCGCATTCATGTGTTCCGGTGGCACTTGCTGGGCATGGAAAATAGGGCACTCTTCAAAAATATGGTTTGGTGCCTGACAATACGAACAACTCAGATTGTGAATTGGTGGTGGGTTGATCTGGTTTACATTGGCAGACTCTTTTGTTTCCAGAGCCTCTATCCTTCTCATTAGGGTAGCAATCTTAGCCTCGGCAGCTATGGATGATTCTAAGGATAGGAGCCCTCCTCTTGAAACTATAGATTGTGAATTCCTAGGTTTCTCCGAGGCTGGCTCCCATTGCAGGGTTTTCTCTGCTAAGTCCTCAAATAAATCCCAACCCTGATTCTCATCCTTCTGCAAGAACCCTCCCTGACACATCGTTTCTAACAGGGTCTTAGTCTGATAATCTAGACCATCGTAGAGAATCTGGCATTGACGCCATTTCTCCATGCCATGATGAGGGCACTGAGCGAGAAGATCTTTGAATCGCTTAAAGTATCTCCAAAATGCTTCGCTCGGGTCTTCCGTAAACTGCATGATGTTCTTCCTAATGAGGGCAGTCTTGTGAATGGGGTAGAATTTCTTCAAGAAAGCCTTGATGAAATCATCCCAGGTCGTGACTGAATCTGCTGCCAGGCTGTACAACCACTTCTTAGCTAGGTCCTTTAGGGAAAAAGGGATGAAACGTAACCTAACGGCATCGTCTCCTAGCTGGGGTATACGCATCATGAGGCATACTTCTTCAAATTCCCTAACAAAGAAGTATGCGTCCTCTGATTCTAAACCATGAAATTTTGGAAGAGTGTTAATGAATTGGGGCTTTAACTCAAAATTATTACCGTTTGCTTCAAGAAGTTCTATGCAAGATGGAAGTGAAGTTCTGATCGGGTAAAATCTATCCTGAAGTGACGCCATCACCAGTTCTGGATGCAAGGGTAGAGAAGTGTTTCTTGTTAATCTGGAAGTTGACGGATCTCTCACCCACTCTTGCATGCAGCACACCACAACCAACGTGAAGACAACAAACAATCGAAAAAAAGAACTAAAAACAAACAAAAGAAAGAAAAACAACCACAAGCCTTAGTCTAAGGTACCTGGACCTAGACGACTCCTAACTGGTCGATTCTTCGGGGAAGGTTATTGCAGGAACTCGACTACAAGCTAATCGGCCAGGAAAGGGCAAAGCTCGGGGGGAGGTATCCGGGCAGAGCCACGGGCCTAATTATGCCAAACCACGGAGCTTTCGAGGCTTTACCTCTCAATCCACTTTCCTTAGACACCGATTTTGCAGGAGTATAGTTCTTACAATTTCCAACCTCGGTTAATCTCTTAGTGAGTCTGAGATGTCCCTAGGGCCAACGTCTATTGATTTTTAGTTAAGGCTTGGGAAAATGTAAGTGCACTTGGAAATGATTTTTGGGCTAAGGAAGGGTGATGAAATCCCCACCTTATCTTGTTTATTTGGGTTTTGCCCTTAAAGTCAATTGTTGGTCCTATTCTATTAGTTAAGGCTTGGGAAAATGTACAGTTTATTCACAACAAGGTAACACTCAAAGCGGTAAATCACTTCAAAATGTTGGTCCTATTCTATATGAATGCACACGTACCTTGCCTCCAACACTCTTCAACAGAAATTGAAATGAATTGAAATAGACACGTGCCCTAATGCAAAAGTCTAATCCAAATTTCAATTAAGTAACAAGTGAATTTCTGTTGAATTTATTACACATGTATATAGGTGAAGCATCCAAGGAGACTAAAAATTTAGAAAGCAATTTTTTTTAGCGGCTTTCAGCAACCCTGCAAACGAGTTTGTTTGTACTTTAATCAGAAAAACTCGCTTTTACACGAATTTTTCCGAGCGCAAATGACTCCTCGCGCAATGTCCTTGGCCACCTCCTTCGCTTCCCGCGATAGTGAGCTCCTTGGTACTTCTCCTACACACAAAAACAAAGAACAATCTTTAGTAGTGAACAATAAAGCCGTTCCCTCCCCGGCAACGGCGCCAAAATTTGATCGGCAAAAAGCAAGTACTAAAATCAAAGAAGAAAGTGTGGGTTGATGTTACTGCTTTTGCGATTCTTCCGTAGTAGCGAAGTGGCTATACGGGTCATATCTACAAGGAGGGAGAGCGATGGAAGCTTGATACGGCTTCAAAGTTCAAGAAGAAAGAAAGTTCTTTGTGTCTAAATAAAGAATTGAAAAGTGAAAACAAGTTGTTTGAAGAATTGTTGGAAAATGTTTTGGTTGTTTGTAAAAGTAATTTTTTTCTTGGTTGTAAAAATGCATGACTAACTTTCTACTAAGTGCTCCCACTAATTTCTAACTTTTGGAAGATAGCCTCACGATGGATCATAGGCGAACACAAACCTTTTGCATTGGAACTATTCACGTAGAAATTGAGTGAAAGTTCATCCTAAAACTTAGCCTTACACGGCAAAAACTCGGACATTCCCTTATCAAGATCCGATAGAAGGCGAGAATAGCGGAAGACTCGAGTGCACTATTGGTATCGGCAAAGTTAAAAGGAGAAGTCTCTAACTTACAATAACAAGTAAAGTACACAACTCATAAATCATCAAAACTCATTAAGCATGAAGTATAAGAAAGTAAATACTTGTAGGTAAATTAGAGTTAGAACCCTCGTCTTAAGATGCCATAGCTCTTATTTGCACAAGGCTTGTTTGACACTATTGACTCATTTGGGTTATCAATCAAGTGTTAGAAATTAGTAGGTTAGTAGTTAGTTAGCCATGCTAATGAAAAGTTAGTTAGCCATAAAAGTAAAAAAAACAATAAAGGAAAAGGAGTGGAAAGAGGGAGTTACACTACAAGAAAACAAAAGAAAAGAAAAGTTAAAGAGAAGAAGTTACACTACAATAAGAATCAAAAGGAAGAAGTAAAGAGCAAAGGAAAGCACAAGTAAATTGAAAGAAGGAAGAGAAGTAGTACTTGTATTAGCTTGTCACCCTTCAAATACAACACTTACACACTCTCTCTCTCTTTCACTCTAATGGCTAAACAACAACTAGAAGAAGAACAACAACTACAACTACAAACCTAAAAACAAGATTACATAAACTTGCTCTAACTTTGGATCTCTTCCAACTGAAGACCCCTGGGGGGTTTTTATAGGCACAAGGGCAAAGAGGGCCACGTGAACAGCACGTGGCCTAAAACGGGAGTGCGCGCGCTCAAAGCGCCGCGAAAACGCGGCCTGGGCCGCGTTTTCGCAGCCCTGGCTAGGCGGCGCGTGCCCAGTTTTGGGCAGTGCGTCGCCCAATCCGGTTTCTGTCCACCTAACCTCTTGGATTTGCAATTTAATGCCCTGGTCTGACAAAATCTTCAATCTAAAGTCAAAGGCTACTTGGTAGGCTTTTAATCACCAATTAAATGGTGATTTAAGTCTTCTTCCTCATGTGCACACTATGGACCTAGAATCAAGCAAGCAAGATTTTATTAGCAAAATTCTACATGAAATAGATATGGGAATGTGATGAAAATTATGCAAAATTAGATACTGATCAATAATCAGTACTGCTAGTAACCCACCGGATTTCAGACTTTGGCATCCACCACTAACATTAGTCTTTTCCGGATGATAATGTATGGTTGATATCATAATCTTTCATTAACTTCAACCATGTTATTTGCTGCATATCTAGGTCCATCAAGCGACGCAAAATGGACGGTCAAAAGTAGTGAGTTGGTTAGATCTATGTCTTTAGACATACAAATTCTCGATCCGGCCATTTCATTATGATCTAAACATTTTAAAACCCTTACAAATCAATTTTTATTAGGTTTCAAATATTCACACCGTGAAACTAACCAACTCACTATTTAGATCATCCATTTTTTTCCTACTTGATGGATGGGCAAAAAGTATTCAAACCACTTAATTTTTGGTTTATAAGATACTTGAAATAATATAGATTAACTTCAACGGAGTGGATCTTGTATTCAAATATCGGACGGTTAAATTTGAGTGGGAAGGATCTACGCTCAAATCCTTTTGGAAGGACACAAGTCTCTCTCTACACACACATGCATACACGCACATATATAATCAATAATAAAAATGACAACTTACTTTGGGCTAGGGAAACTGATGGACTTCAATCTGTGATTGTAATTTAATCGTACATATATTTTGTATTCTTTTCATTACACTCCTACATTTATCGTGTAATAAATTTACTAATTTTCTTGTCTTAAATATCTATTTTACAGAAGATAATAATGAAGAGAAAGAGGATTAAACGAAATAAATACCAGTTAAAATCGAATTTAACTGGATCTATTTGATTAGCTGATGATGATCCCATATCTAATTAGAACAAATCAAAAATTGGGGCAAATGTTCAGCTGAAGATCTCAGAAAGATAATACCAAATGGAATCGGTAAAATTCAAATTTCTATAAATCCATTTTGGTTAGCTAAAGATCAACCAAGGATAATATCAAATACAGAGAGATAAATGGATAGAGAGAAGATCAACGGATGAGATGAAGCAAGTTTGACTCAGATTCTGACCAGATACATTTTAGTATTTGAATCATAACATTCGCTACCGAATCTCAAATCTGATAATTCAAGATGCTCTAGAAAGAAGACTTATAGTGCTACAACTCTTATGTTGATCACTATTTCTAATACTATCATTTGATAAGTGATATTTAGTAATCAGTACGCCAACAAACTGCAGATCAGAACTGAATATTCACATCAAATCAAGTTTGGAGATAAGGGGAGGATTCAAATTTAGAAATAGCCAGTTTTCTCTATCTTCATACTCCTCTAACCTCTGCATTTCTTTTATAAATACCTGCAATCTCAAAGGCAAAAGGGAACGACCATGCAGAGATAGATTTTAGGCCAGTTTTTCATTCTTTTTAGTGTAGGTTTATATTTTCTTTTTATGTAATTTTTATTTCTTTGTAAGCTTAGGTTAGATTGAGATTCATGTAAGTAAGAGAGAGAGGCTTATGTTGAGAGTGACACCGATGTACCCTCCTCCTTTCTTCCATCATTTCTGCAAGCAATAAAAGGTTTTGTTTTTTAATATTCGTCTTTACTTTTGTTTTCTTCTTCTTCTTCTACTTTTCCTCTTTTGATTTTGATGAGTATCCATGTGAATATAGAAGCATCAGTATAGCCATGTTTGTGTGAGTGCCACCGATATTTCATGATAATATTCTCATCCTCAAGATTCTATGTCATTTCATTCTTATTCGTCTTGATGATGTAATGCGAATGGAGACTGAGCTCGATCTTATGAATTATGCGTTGATCGCCTCCGAAGCAAGGTAAAACATGCAAGGGTTCCAGGTAAGTCATCAACCAAAAGAGGTAAGTTTTTCTTTAGTTTTCTTTCTTTTAATTCTTTAGTTTAGAACACCACAACCTACTGAAAAACACCTAGAGGGGGGGTGAATAGGTGTGATTGCTAATCTTAAAAATTTTAACTCTCTAAATGCGGAACCTAAAACAAGTGAGGCTCAACTTAGTACAATTCAACAAGTGTAGCCGAATTCCTCTTGCCCTGCTCTGGACTAAACTCCTCTTGATTCCCCTTGATATGGGTTGAGGCGCTATGTGAAGCTCTTGTTGGATGAGTACGGGATTGGCACACACAAGTATGAAATGGATGATATGAAGAATGATGCAAACACAATGATATATGGCAAGAATTACAAGCAAGCAAATAGTAGCACAAGAGATTTAAACAATATCACAAGTATGCAATAGAAAGCAATAAGGAGCTATTGAAAAGTAAAGCAAGAATTAGACGCAAAGGCAATCGCAAACAAAGTGATTTGTTTCGAGGTTCGAGCCACCGCTCTACTCCCCGCCTTCACCTCCGTGAAGGGTTTCCACTATCCACCGAGGACGCCTTTACAATTTGGTCTACCGAAGACCGAGCACCGAGCTCCACCGAGTACAAAGGACCTCTACCGAAGAGGTTGCTCCACAAGGAAGGGATTACAAGAACAAAGTGATCACAACAAGATCACTACACTTTTTCTCAAACTCTTTTACAAACACTCTCACTTCAATTACAACTTCACTATAGAATGAGTATTGGATTTTTGGCTCTATGAAGTGTGGTGAGAAAAACTTCAGTTGTAGAGTGATATTAGTAATCAAACACAACTGAAAAACAAGCTCAAAAAGAATTGGAATGAAAGCTTTAAACTCTTTTCTTTTCTCTTTTAAAAACAACACAAACTTGAGGATTTTTCTTGGTGATATGTAAGAGAGACTTCTCCTCTATTTATAGGGTTAGAAAATAGGTTAAAAATAATTTCTTTACACCTAATTTGACCTGCAAAAGCTCCCCAACAACTCTCCAAAAATCTGTTAAAGCTGAAAACAAAAACAGTTTTTCAGAATAGCCCAAAGAGGAAAGAGCCGTTAGGCTATAGCAGGCTTGGCGGTCGACCGGTCCGGTCGACCGCAAGGCCAGCTGCAAAGAGCCGTTGGCTCTCGGTCGACCGGTCCGGTCGACCGTCCCAAAAGAGGAAACACAGTTTCCTTCTTCCGGTCGACCGGTCCGGTCGACCGAAAAAACCTGTGAGCAATTTGCTCTCCGTCGGTCGACCGACAGACATGCACAAACAGTGCATGTCCAGACATATCGCCGGTCGACCGGGCCGGTCGGCCGGAGTTGCCTGAAACAGAAAACTGGGCTGGTTTTGAGTTAGAAAAATTTTGAGAAATAGTTTAAAAATACATATAGCTAAGTATTATGCAAAAAATAGTTTATACACATGTTTTATACAAGATTTTCAAGATATAAAGCTTTTGGTACATGTATATATAAACTAAGGCATAAAACTTAGAAATAACCATTTTCAAACATAGGAAATATATGAAACAAGTGTGTGTGCAAATCCTAGAGCCAAATTTCATATACTCAAACTTTAACATTCTATTTCTTACAATGTTTCTAAGGACTTCAAGATCTTCAATAGGCTTCTTCATATAATCTTCAACACTTGTTCCTTGAGCCCAATTGGAGTTGACTTGAGTCCAAATCCTTGTATTTGTGAGAGAAGACTTCTAGAATGAATAGAAATCTGAAACACACTTAAACAACAAATGTTATTAGTACAAATAACTAATATGTTTTGTAATCATCAAAATACACTAATCATGGGTGATTGTAACCTTGGGCCAACAATCTCCCCCTTTTTGATGATGACAAAACATATAGGTTATTTAAATAAACATGGAAGAAGAGTTTGAAAAACTCCCCCTCAAATGATGCTATGTATAAAAAATTGGACTATTGAAAGCACAATACATAAAGCATTCAATGTACAAAAGTTTTGTCAAAAACTTAAATAAACAACCTTTCTTTTTCTATATGTATAAAACTCAAATAATATCAAAAACTAAATATCAAACTAAACTTATTCTCCCCCTTTTGTCATACATCAAAAAGGGTTAAAATACCAATTGAAAATTTTTATTTTTAAGAATCCATAATGCAAACATTCAACTCACCACAAATAAATGAAAATCTGGCATAGTCTAATGGTTTAGTAAAAATATCGGCAAGTTGAAAATCGGTAGAAACATATTCAATAACAATATCACCTTTCTCATAGTGATCTCTAAGAAAGTGATACCTAATGTCAATGTGTTTGGTTTTACTATGTTGATTTGCATTCTTTGTCATGTGAATAGTACTAGTATTATCACAAAATATTTTAACATGATCAAAGTGTAAATCATAGTCAAGGAGAGTATGTTTCATCCAAAGAACTTGTGCACAACAAGCTCCGGCTGCAACATACTCCGCCTCGGCGGTTGATAGGGCTACCGAATTTTGCTTTTTGGAAGACCAAGATACAAGACAATTACTCAAGAATTGACATGTTCCACTTGTGCTCTTCCTATCTACCCTACAACCCGCATAGTCGGCATCCGAAAAACTCTTCATTTCAAATAATCCGGTTTTAGGATACCACAAACCCATTTCAATAGTGCCCTTAAGGTATCTAATTATGCGTTTAACCGCAATTATGTGAGACTCTTTAGGACAAGATTGAAAACGTGCACAAAGACAAACAGAAAACATGATATCCGGCCTACTAGCCGTCAAATAAAGCAAACTACCAATCATGCTACGATATAATTTAATGTCTACACTTTTACCTTGTTCATCCTTGTCAAGCTTCGTAGTTGTTGCCATGGGAGTTTTGCTTACTTTCGATCCTTCAAGCCCAAACCTTTTGATTAGTTCCTTTGTGTACTTGGCTTGATTGATGAAGATCCCATCCTTCCTTTGCTTGATTTGGAGTCCAAGGAAATAGTTGAGCTCCCCCATCATAGACATTTCAAATTCATCCTTCATTCATGACTCAAAAGCTTTGCAAAGAGATTCATTAGTAGAACCAAAAATAATATCATCCACATAAATTTGCACAATAAGAATATCCTTTTCTACATGTTTTGTAAACAAAGTTGTGTCAATTTTACCTTTCTTAAAACCATTTGAAATCAAAAATGAAGAAAGTCTTTCATACCAAGCCCTAGGGGCTTGTTTTAAACCATAAAGAGCTTTATCTAATTTAAAAACAAAATCCGAATGTGTAGGATCAACAAACCCGGGGGGTTGTTCAACATACACCTCCTCTTCAATAAATCCATTTAGAAAAGCACTTTTAACATCCATTTGAAATAATTTGAAATCTTTATATGAGGCAAATGCTAGTGTCATCCGTATGGCTTCAAGCCGTGCTACGGGTGCAAAGGTTTCTTCAAAATCGATCCCTTCCATTTGAGTGTAACCTTGGGCAACTAACCTAGCCTTGTTTCTAACTACATTACCCGATTCATCCAACTTGTTCTTAAAGATCCACTTAGTACCAATTGTTGGTCTATCGTGGGGCCTAGGAACAAGGTGCCAAACTTGGTTGCGCTCAAATTGATTGAGCTCCTCTTGCATGGCTAGCAACCAATATGAATCGGCCTCGGCTTCGAGGACATTTTTGAGTTCAATATGAGAAATGAATGCATAGTTACCACAATAGTCATGAAGTCTAGAGCGAGTAGTTACCCCTTTTGATACTTCACCTATGACGAGGTCCTTGGGATGATGTGGATTGTATCTCCAATCCTTTGGTAGTGGTTGAGTAGGCTCCACCTCATGTGTTTGATTTTCATTTCCTTGTGCCTCTTCCACCTTAGCTTCGCTTCCTTCATCATCCTTTGGTTTGTCTCCCATAGTAGAAGCATCCTCCAAGGTCACTTTCTCCAAACCTTCATCCAATGCATCTATTTCTACAACATTCTTAACAAACTTGTTAGATTCCTCAAACTTAACATGAATAGACTCTTCAATAGTCAATGATGATCTAATGAAAACTCTATAAGCCTTACTAGTGTTTGAGTAACCTACAAAAATAGCCTCATAAGATCTAGCATCAAACTTTCCTAAATTATCTTTTGTATTTAAAACAAAACATTTGCATCCAAAAACTTTAAAATAGGAAACATTAGGTTTTCTAGAAAAATACATTTCAAAAGAAGTTTTAGTAGTATTTTTACACAAGAAAACACGATTTGATATATAGCATGATGTATTAACGGCCTCGGCCCACAAATAATGTGGTAGACCATATTCACTTAGCATTGTCCTAGCCATCTCTTGTAATGTTCTATTTTTCCGTTCAACTACTCCATTTTGTTGTGGAGTTCTAGGACAAGAAAGTTCATGCTTTATTCCATGTTCATCACAAAAAGTGGTAAAGGGTTGGTTAATGAATTCACCTCCTCTATCACTTCTTATTCTCAAAATCGAAACATCTTTTTCTTTTTCAACTCTTTTCTTAAAAGTTTGAAAATACGAAAATGCTTGGTTTTTGTGTTCAAGAAAGAAAACCCAAGTAAACCTTGAAAAGTCATCAACCAAAACATAAGCAAATCTATTCCCACTTAGACTTTTGGTTTGTGTAGGGCCAAAAAGATCCATATGGATTAACTCCAAAGGACGTGATGTCATGATATCCTTAATTGACTTGAAAGAAGACTTAGTTTGTTTCCCAAATTGACATGCGTCACAAACTCGGTCCTTTTCAAAATTCAAGCAAGGAATACCTTTCACCATTTCCTTTGTGTTTAACCTAGAAATGTGATCAAAAGAAATATGCCCTAATCTCCTATGCCACAACCAAGAGTCATCATCGAGGGCTTTCAAACAAGTAATATTACAAGACATATTTAACATATCAATCATATAAACATTACTTTCACGAAAACCGGAAAATACACAAACATTAGAAGTTCTATCAATTACTTTACAAGCAACATTATCAAAAACAACATCAAAACCTTTATCACAAAGTTGACTAACACTCAAGAGATTATGCTTGAGGCCATCAACTAAAACTACATTTTCAATTAAAGGAGAGGTGCGAAGTTTTACATTACCAATACCGATGATTTTACCCTTGGCGTCATCTCCGAAGGTGACGGTGCCACCTTCATGATATCTTGATAGGGTTGCAAAGTTGTTGATGTCCCAAGTCATGTGCCTTGAGCAACTGCTATCAAGATACCACAATCCTCTACGTCGTTGGGATTTGGAAAGTACCTACATCATTTAACATAATTGTTGATTTTGGTACCCAAACTTTCTTGGGTCCTTTAAAGTTAGTGCCTCGAACCCAAACATTATGACGTGAAACGTCTAATCTATCATAGCAAAAATTGGCTAAGTGCCCTTTCCGTCCACAATGTGAACATGAGAACACTCTACCATACATGAATGCATGATGTGTATGTGTAGTGTGAGCATGTTTGGGGTTTTGCCATGTTGTTTAGGTTGTGTAGCATGAACATGAACATGAGCATGAGCATTTTTCTTTGGGGCTTGTTTCTTAGGAAACATAGCCTCAATTTTCTTCTTGTTAAACTCACAATCTTTCAAAACAACACTTAATGAGTCTAATCTTTCCTTAAGCATAGTAACTTCATTTGAATCAATTAGTGGGGCCTTACCTTTGCAAGAAATCTTATATTTTTTAAAATCATTTTTGGTAGTGGCCAAAGTGGAAACCAAATCATCTTTTTCCTTTGAAAGAGTAAAAACTTGAAGACTTAAAGTTTCATTATCCTTTTTCATTTTAAGATACTTTTTCTTTAAGAAATCATAGTTTTGTGACAACTCAACAAAAGCCTCTTCTAACACATCCATAGAAAGTTCATTATCATGAGAAGGGGAAGAGGTTACCTTGCTTGTGCCTTCATTAGCCATGAAGCACATGTTGGCGGTGTCTATTTCTTCCTCGGATTCGATCTCCGAATCCCAAGTTGCCTTCATAGCCTTCTTCTTGTAAGGCTTCTTTGAAGTGGAGGGCTTAGCTTTGTCCGGACACTCCGCAACAATGTGTCCGGGTTTTTGGCAATTGAAACAAGTGATTTTCCTTTCTTCTTTGCCTCCTTGTCATCTTCTTCTACCTTGGTACTTCGCCTTGTTGTACATCCTCCGGACGTTCTTTACAAGGAGTGAGAGCTCCTCATCATCTTCTTCCTCATCGCCTTCATCGGAGTGTGTGGCATGACTCTTGAAAGCGATCGTCTTCTTTTTGGAAGGAGCCATTTCCTCCCTTGCCTTCCTTTCCATCTCATGGGTTTTAAGGTTCCCAATGAGACCTATGAGCTCCATCTCTTCATTGTCATTGAGTTCCTTCAAGGTTGTTGCTTTAACTTCTCATGAAGGAGGAAGAGCTCGGATGATCTTCCTTACTCTTTGATCATTGTTGATATCTTCACCTAAAGAAGAGAGTCCATTAGTAATCTTGGTAAATCTTGTAACCATATCATCTATGGTTTCATTTTCTTGCATGCTAAATGTTTCATATTGGGACCGAAGAAGGTCAATCTTGGCCTTCTTTATTTGTGAGGTCCCCTCATGTGTGACTATCAAATGTGACCAAATCTCATATGCGGATTTGCAATGGATAACCCTAGAAATGTCATCATCATTAAGGGCTTGTAGAAGTGCATAGTGAGCTTTGGCATTGGCATCGAATTCCTTAGTCTCTATTTCGGACCAAGTGGATTCGTCACCGGGGGGTACACTAAAGGACTTAGTCACGGCTTTTGCAACTCGGCTACCTAGAGATTGCAAAGACACGGTCATCTTAACTTTCCATATGGGAAAGTTAAGTCCATCAAACTTAGGAGGGGTCTTAATTCCATCGGCCATTTTTACTATATGAATGTGAATGAAATGATTAGCAAATTAGGATCTTCTCTAAGGTTGTTAAACCAAATCCTAGAGTCCAAGCTCTGATACCAATTGAAAAACACCTAGAGGGGGGGTGAATAGGTGTGATTGCTAATCTTAAAAATTTTAACTCTCTAAATGCGGAACCTAAAACAAGTGAGGCTCAACTTAGTACAATTCAACAAGTGTAGCCGAATTCCTCTTGCGAGGCTCTGGACTAAACTCCTCTTGATTCCCCTTGATATGGGTTGAGGCGCTATGTGAAGCTCTTGTTGGATGAGTACGGGATTGGCACACACAAGTATGAAATGGATGATATGAAGAATGATGCAAACACAATGATATATGGCAAGAATTACAAGCAAGCAAATAGTAGCACAAGAGATTTAAACAATATCACAAGTATGCAATAGAAAGCAATAAGGAGCTATTGAAAAGTAAAGCAAGAATTAGACGCAAAGGCAATCGCAAACAAAGTGATTTGTTTCGAGGTTCGAGCCATCGCTCTACTCCCCGCCTTCACCTCCGTGAAGGGTTTCCACTATCCACCGAGGACGCCTTTACAATTTGGTCTACCGAAGACCGAGCACCGAGCTCCACCGAGTACAAAGGACCTCTACCGAAGAGGTTGCTCCACAAGAAAGGGATTACAAGAACAAAGTGATCACAACAAGATCACTACACTTTTCTCAAACTCTTTTACAAACACTCTCACTTCAATTACAACTTCACTATAGAATGAGTATTGGATTTTTGGCTCTATGAAGTGTGGTGAGAAAAACTTCAGTTGTAGAGTGATATTAGTAATCAAACACAACTGAAAAACAAGCTCAAAAAGAATTGGAATGAAAGCTTTAAACTCTTTTCTTTTCTCTTTTGAAAACAACACAAACTTGAGGATTTTTCTTGGTGATATGCAAGAGAGACTTCTCCTCTATTTATAGGGTTAGAAAATAGGTTAAAAACAATTTCTTTACACCTAATTTGACCTGCAAAAGCTCCCCAACAACTCTCCAAAAATCTGTTAAAGCTGAAAAACAAAAACAGTTTTTCAGAATAGCCCAAAGAGGAAAGAGCCGTTAGGCTATAGCAGGCTTGGCGGTCGACCGGTCCGGTCGACCGCAAGGCCAGCTGCAAAGAGCCGTTGGCTCTCGGTCGACCGGTCCGGTCGACCGTCCCAAAAGAGGAAACACAGTTCCTTCTTCCGGTCGACCGGTCCGGTCGACCGAAAAAACCTGTGAGCAATTGCTCTCCGTCGGTCGACCGGTCCGGTCGACCGACAGACATGCACAAACAGTGCATGTCCAGACATATCGCCGGTCGACCGGGCCGGTCGGCCGGAGTTGCCTGAAACAGAAAACTGGGCTGGTTTTGAGTTAGAAAAATTTTGAGAAATATTTTAAAAATACATATAGCTAAGTATTATGCAAAAAATAGTTTATACACATGTTTTATACAAGATTTTCAAGATATAAAGCTTTTGGTACATGTATATATAAACTAAGGCATAAAACTTAGAAATAACCATTTTCAAAACATAGGAAATATATGAAACAAGTGTGTGTGCAAATCCTAGAGCCAAATTTCATATACTCAAACTTTAACTTCTATTTCTTACAATGTTTCTAAGGACTTCAAGATCTTCAATAGGCTTCTTCATATAATCTTCAACACTTGTTCCTTGAGCCCAATTGGAGTTGACTTGAGTCCAAATCCTTGTATTTGTGAGAGAAGACTTCTAGAATGAATAGAAATCTGAAACACACTTAAACAACAAATGTTATTAGTACAAATAACTAATATGTTTTGTAATCATCAAAATACACTAATCATGGGTGATTGTAACCTTGGGCCAACACCTACCACTTCTTTTATCACTTTTTTTTTCCATTTCTTTGTATATGTCTATTTTCTGTTTTTCTCCACCTTCTCATTCTATCATTTTCTTCCTAACTTGACTTTAGCTCTTTTTCTTTTTCTTTTAAAGAACTAAAGAAGAACTTTAACCAATAATTGTAGCGTAAAAGGGAACTTACTAAAAAGCTTCAGCCGCTAGTCCCTCCTTGTGGATCACGACCTGCATAGCCACTTACCATTGTGGTATAATTGAGCACTTGACTCTTTAATCTTAAAATTTGAAATTCTATATTTGTGTGCAGGTTTTAGCTCAATCAAATTTTGGTGCCGTTGCCGGGGAGGGAACAGTATATTTGTTTTTCAACAAGCTTGGTGTCTTATTTCAGGGACGTCAAGATTTAGATTTAGCATTCAAACTTTGCAGGAAAAGAATTACTATTCTGTACCCCTACTCTCGAAAGTAGGAAAAAGAATTTCAAGAAATTGCGTTGCAAAAGTTGAAAATTTTATTGGACTACTAAAACTCTTTTTTGCAGGACATATTGCTTGTAAAAATTAAGTTTTTGTGCGTTATATTCTTGCTATATCTGCTATCCACCATCCCTGTTTTAATCTAACAGTAATTTGAGTGATTGTTAATTGCTTAAAATAAACGTTTAGACTTGCATTCTAGATATTTGTCTAATTACGTTTATTTTACAATTACTGTTGAAGAGAGCTGGAGACAATGTACATAAGCATAGCATATAGTTTAGGAAACATTCTTGGGTGATATTTTGCTTTTGAATGTTACTTTTCTATATCTTGCACACTTTGTACAATAAATTCTAAGGTCAAAACCCAATTCAAGATAAGGTGGGAAAGTTATTACCCTTCCTTAGCCCACAAACCATCTCCAAGCACGCACAACCTAAGCCTAAGTAAAATCTGATAGATGATTGTAGTTCATTTTTGCATCATCTTCCACCTCTTTACCATGCATAATATCAATAAAAATCTGTTTTTTTACTCTTTTTCTCTCTATTTTTGCAGGTCCATATTTTAATGGAGAGAGGCCCATAAATCCATGTAATTAGCAAGAATTAAAGGGGATTAAGCCAAAGCCCAAAAGAGAGCCCAAGAGTTGAGCCAAGGATCTGGAATCACTCACGCATCCAGTCAGCATTCTAGAAGATCCACGTGGCTAACAACCTGCAACAAACTCGCAACAGAAATCGTTGGCGCAACGGCCAAGATTCTGCCGCGGAAACGCGGCTCTGGCCGCGGATCCGCGGCAGTTATCTGGCCGTTGAGCCAGCGATTGATCCCCAACCGTCTGGATTCTGGAGCCTTCTCCTCTGAGGCCTATAAATAGACCATCAGGGCCAGTGAGAGAAGAGGAGGAGAGATTAGAGGATAGAGCTGTTGGCCCAAGAGGTTACACTCTCCATTTATCTTTTGGTTTTGATGATGACAAACCAAATATGAGCTATTTGGTACTAACAAGTTTGTTAAGATGAGTTTCAGGTTTTGTACCATGTTTAGAGACCATTCGCTTAGCTATTACAAGAACTTCTAAGTTCCACAAAGTAAGGAAGGCAAATTGCACATCAAGGAAGGATCATAGAAGAGAAGGCACTAGTAAGGCATTGGATGGCTCAAAGACTTGAAGATAGCTCAAGAAGTCTTCATGTAATTTGTTTTTCAGTTTATAGTATGTTAAAGAATAGTGGATAGGTTTGAAGCTCTATCACACACGTTTTTGCGCACATGCTCATTCCAAAATAATTTCTTATAAATTATACAAAAATATTTTGCATACAAGTTTTTGCCTACAAATACATCTTTATGTTTAATTCTATTCCCTGTTCAAAAGTTTTTTTGTTAAAATCAAAATCCTCTTTATTTTCTTTTCCAAAAATGATTTTTGACCTGATCCAGTCGACCGGGACAGTCGACCGAGTCTGTGTCAGTCTGGTCCGGTCGACCGGACCAGTCGACCGCAGTTCTGGCAGATGCACGTATCAGTGTGCATGTCTGCCAGTCGACCGGGGCGGTCGACCGAGATATTGTTTTTACTCACAGGTTTTCTCAGTCGACCGGGTCGGTCGACCGCTAGCCTATAACGGTCGAATTTTTGAACTAGCGGTCGACCGGCCCAGTCGACCGATGTGTCCGTTGAACAGTAATGGGCAGATTTTAAGTGAGCTGTTTATTTTTGTCTTTGTGTTTAAAAATTCGTTTAAGGATATATTTTGATCTAATTACCTCCTAAACATCAGCAATTATGTTTTATCCCTAAACCCTAGCCCTCTCCTATAAATAGGGGTGTTTAGGGAGAGATTTGTTACAACAATTTTTTTTGCTAGAAAATTCAAAAGTTTAAGGCTTTCAAAAGAGACTTGTTTCTTGATTTTGTGCTGAATTTCTCACTGATTTTCTGAAGGGTTTTCAAATACTCTCTGATTTAATTTCTTTCTTCACTTACAACAAGAGCTTCATTCCTTCTCAATATTCTCTAAGGACCTTTGTAAGGGAAGAGATATTTGAAAGAGAGAGTTTGTGGTCTTTTGACTACCAAGGAAATTACTTGTACTTGAGATTGTAGGAGTTGGGTACTCCATTGTATTTGAGATCTTTGTGATAGTGGAAGTGGTCGGAATCCTTCTGGGGAAGGCGGGGAGTAGAGCTGGGTGCTCGAACCTCGATAACATATCCTTGTTTGCGATTGGTTTACTTTTCTTGTTCTTACACTCCTTACTCTACTTTGCTTGCACTTATTAATTGCTCATCATATTCATTGTCATACTTAATTGCTTGCATTCATCTTGTGATTCTTGATTGGTGATTGTTGTAGCTTTAAATTTTTAAATTGCCCTTTGATTAGCATCATCACCTATTCACCCCCCCTCTAGGTGATTTTCAATTGGTATCAGAGCTTGGACTCTAGGTTTGGCTTAACATCCATAGAGAGATCCTTAAAACTTGCTAATCAACATTTTCATTTCATTCATTCATCACTAGTAAACATGGTCGACAACATTAAATCCCCACCTAAATTTGATGGACTCAATTTCCCAATTTGGAAGGTTAGGATGACTATATTTTTGCAATCTTTGGGTAGCTTAGTAGCCAAGTCCTTGACCAAACCCTCTGAAGCACCCGATGGTGATGAGAGCACTTGGACCGACCTTGACTTTAAAACTATATGAGGCTAACTCCAAGGCCCAAAACTCCCTATTCACCGCCTTGAATGAGGATGACCTTACACGGGTAATTCATTGCCAATCCGCCTATCAGATTTGGCAACACTTATTGGTCACACACGAGGGGACTTCACAAGTCAAGAGAGCTAAGATAGATCTCTTGAGGTCCCAATATGAGTCATTTAAAATGCTTGATGATGAGTCTATTGATAGTATGGCTACAAGGTTTACTAAAATCACTAATGGTCTTTCTTCCTTAGGTGATGACATCTCCAACGATCAAAAGGTGCGGAAAGTAATTCGGGCTCTTCCTTCATCATGGGAGATCAAGGCCACCACCTTGAAGGAGTTGAACGACAAGGACGAGATGGACCTCATTAGTCTCATTGGGAACCTAAAGACCCATGAGATGGAGAAGAAGGCAAGAGAAGAGGCCACTACTTCAAAGAAGAAATCCATAGCCTTCAAGACTTCATCCACCAATGATGACGATGAAGATGACGAAGAAGAAGATGAGGAGCTTACTCTACTTGTTCTCAACGTCAAGAGGATGTACCGGAAGAACAAGCTCAACTTTCGGAGAAAATTTGAAGGCAAAGAGGAGCGGAGGATCATTTGCTATAATTGCCGCAAACCCGGACATATCATGGCGGATTGTCCGGAGTTCAAGAAGAAGATGACTTCCTCCTTCAAACCAAAGAAGCCGGAGGAAAAGAAAGCTTACAAAGCTACGTGGGATTCGGAAAGCGAGTCCGAAGAGGAGGTGGATCAAGCTAATATGTGTTTCATGGCAAACACACCTAAGGTAACCCCTCAATCCCTTGGTGATGAAGATGATGAACTAAGTAAGGAAGTTCTAGTACATGCCTTTGTAGAACTTTCTGAAACTTATGATAATAAGAAACTTGAATGTTTAAAATTACAAAAAGAAGTTGTTTTTCTTAAGAATCAACTCGCCATTGTTTCTAAAGAAAAGATGATATTTCTTCTAATTTCATTTCCATGCAAAAAGAATTTTGTGCCTACAAGAGTACTTGTAAGGCAAAATCTCCTATTATTGATGAAAAAGAAATTTCTTCTTTTAAATCCAAAATGAATGATTTTGAAAAAGTTTTAAATGATTGTGCTTTCAATACTAAGAAACTTGAGAACATGTTTTCTAAAAAGCACACTTCACATGCTAACACTTCACAAGCTAAGAATTCTCATGCTCACACCACCCATGCTAAAGTTTCTCATGCTCACAAATCACACACTCACTATGCTTTTAAATATGGTAGAGTGTATAGATGCACATATTGTGGTAAAAATGGACATTTAGCTAAGTTTTGCTATGATAACTAAATAGAACAAATAATCTTGTTTGGGTTCATGACACTAACCTAGAGGACCCAAGAAAATGTGGGTACCAAAATCAAGTCTTAAATTGTTTGATGTAGGTACACACCAAAGCTCCAAGACGTAGGGAGCGGTGGTACCTTGATAGTGGTTGTTCAAGACACATGACATGGGACATCAACAACTTCACAACCCTATCAAGGTACATGGAAGGTGGCACCGTCACCTTCGGGGATGATTCCAAAGGAACTATCATTGGTATAGGTAACATTCAAATTGGTGCATCTCCTATTATTGAGAATGTTGTTTTAGTAGATGGTTTAAAACATAATTTGCTTAGTATTAGTCAACTTTGTGATCGTGGACTTAAAGTTATTTTTGATGATACTTCTTGTAAGATTTTTGATGTTAAATCCGATGTTTGTATTCTCACCGGTTTTCGTGATAATAATGTTTATATTATTGACATGCTTAATTTAGATTGTTCTACTAAATGCTTGAATGCTTTTAATGAAAATTCTTGGCTTTGGCATAGAAGACTAGGACATGCATCTTTTGACCATATTTCTAAGATTAATTCAAAGGAATTGGTGAAGGGTATACCTTGCTTGAATTTTGAGAAAGACCGCATTTGTGGTGCGTGCCAACTTGGGAAACAAACCAAGTCTTCCTTTAAACCAATCAAGGATATCATGTCAACTAGGCCTTTAGAATTAATTCATATGGATCTTTTTGGACCAACTAAAACTAAGAGTTTAAATGGAAGTAGATTTGCATTTGTTTTGGTTGATGATTTCTCCCGTTTTACTTGGGTTTTCGATTTGAGAATAAGGAGTGATAGAGGTGGTGAGTTTGTTAACCAACTCTTCATGACTTATTGTGATGAAAAGGGAATTAAGCATGAAAATGTCTTGTCCTAGAACTCCACAACAAAATGGAGTAGTGGAAAGGAAAAATAGAACACTTCAAGAGATGGCTAGGACAATGATAAGTGAATATGACCTCCCTCAATATTTATGGGCCGAGGCCATAAAACCGCATGCTATATATCGAATCGTATTTATTTATGCAAAATTCTTCAAAAACTTCTTTTGAAATGTATCATTCTAGAAACCAAATGTTGCATATTTTAAAGTTTTTGGATGCAAGTGTTTTGTTTGAATACTAAGGATAATTTGGGTAAATTTGATGCTAAGGCTTATGAGGCTATCTTTGTTGGATATTCTTCTACTAGCAAAGCATATAGAGTGTTTAATAGATCTACACTTACCATTGAAGAATCCATGCATGTTAAATTTGAAGAATCTAAGTGGTTGTTGAGAATGTTGTAGAGATTGAACCATTAGGTGAAGACATGGAGAGACTATCCTTGAAGGACTCACACCGCTCAAGAAGAAAGCTAGATTCAATTGGTGAAGTTCAAGAGGATAAAGAGGAAAGCTCTCAACCGCTTCCTAAAGCTTGGAGATACGCTACAAATCATCCGAAGGAGCTCATCTTGGTTGATGCATCTAGAGGAGTCACTACGCGCTCTAAACTCCATGACCTATGTGGTAACTTTGCTTTCATTTCTCATTTTGAACCCAAGGGCATTCTCGAAGCCGAGACGGACCCATATTGGTTGCTGCCATGCAAGAGGAACTCAATCAATTTGAGCGCAACCAAGTTTGGCACCTTGTTCCTAAGCCCCACGATAGACCAATAATTGGTACTAAGTGGATCTTTAGAAACAAGATGAATGAGTCCGGAAATGTCATTAGGAATAAAGCTAGGTTAGTGGCCCAAGGTTACACTCAAGTTGAGGGAATTGACTTTGAGGAGACCTTTGCACCCGTAGCACGGCTTGAAGCCATACGGATGACACTAGCTTTTGCATGTTTTAAAAATTTAAACTTTTTCAAATGGATGTGAAAAGTGCATTTTTGAATGGTTTTATTAATGAAGAAGTTTATGTTTCTCAACCTCCCGGTTTTGTTGATCATGTTCATCCCGATTTTTTTTTAAACTTGATAAAAGCTTTGTATGGATTGAAACAAGCTCAAGAGCTTGGTATGAAAGGCTTTCTAGTTTTCTCATTTCAAATGATTTTATTAAAGGCAAAGTAGACACAACTCTTTTTACTAAGCATGTTGATAATGATATTTTATTGTGCAAATTTATGTTGATGATATATTTTTGGATCTACTAATGAGCTTTTATGCAAGGATTTTGGGAAGGTCATGCAACTTGAATTTGAAATGTCTTCAATGGGTGAGCTCAATTTCTTCCTTGGACTCCAAATCAAGCAATTGCAAGACGGAACCTTCATTACCAAGCCAAGTACGCAAAGGAGCTAGTAAAGAAGTTTGGGCTTGAAGGATCAAAGGCTTGCAACACTCCAATGGCAACTACAACCAAGCTTGATAAGGACGAACAAGGTAAAAATGTTGATATTAAATTTATATAGAAGCATGATAGGAAGTCTTTTATATTTGACGGCAAGTAGGCCGGATATCATGTTTAGTGTGTGTCTTTGTGCTAGATTTCAATCGTGTCCTAAAGAGTCTCATCTTATTGCGGTAAAACGCATTATTCGTTATATTAAGGGCACTATTGGAATGGGTCTTTGGTATCCAAAAACTAGAGATTTTCAATGACTAGCTATTCGGATGCCGACTATGTGGGTTGTAGAGTAGATAGAAAGAGTACTAGTGGGACATGTCAATTTCTTGGTAATTGTCTTGTTTCATGGTCCTCTAGGAAACAAAATTCCGTTGCTCTCTCAACCGCCGAGGCGGAGTATGTTGCCGCGGGGGCTTGTTGTGCACAAGTCCTTTGATGAAACATACTCTCCTTGATTTTGATTTGCACTTTGATCATATAAAAATATTTTGTGATAATACTAGTACTATTCACATGACCAAAAATGCAAATCAACATAGTAAGACCAAGCGCATTGAGATTAGATATCACTTTCTTAGAGATCATTTTGAGAAAGGTGATATAGATAGTGATTATGTTTCCACGGATTTACAACTAGCCGATATTTTCACTAAACCTCTTGATTTTGCTAGATTTTCGTTTATTTGTGGAGAACTTAATGTTTGTATTATTAAATAGACATGTTTTTCATACCCTTTTTGATGTATGACAAAAGGGGGAGAATAAGTTACATGACAAAAAATAAGTTCATTTGGTCTTGGTTCCATATGAATTTATATGCTTTAATTTAAAGATTTGTTTTATGAGTTTTATGTTTATGTATGTATAAGTTTTTGAATTCATGTATTTTGAGAATTCTTGTGTTTTGTCTCAATTTCTTTCTATTGGTATCAAGTGCATAAATCTTTTTTTTCAAATGATTCTTGTGTTTTAAGCTTAAGTGTCTTTTTATATAGCATAATTTGAGGGGGAGTTTTCTCCTCCCCTATTTTTTGTTTATAGCCTATTTGTTTTGTCATCATCAAAAAGGGGGGGATTGTTGGCCCAAGAGGTTACACTCTCCATTGTCTTTTGGTTTTGATGATGACAAACCAAATATGAGCTATTTGGTACTAACAAGTTTGTTAAGATGAGTTTCAGGTTTTGTACCATGTTAGAGACCATTCGCTTAGCTATTGCAAGAACTTCTAGTTCCACAAAGTAAGGAGGCAAATTGCAAATCAAGGAAGGATCATAGAAGAGAAGGCACTAGCAAGGCATTGGATGGCTCAAAGACTTGAAGATAGCTCAAGAAGTCTTCATGTAATTTGTTTTTCAGTTTATAGTATGTTAAAGAATAGTGGATAGGTTTGAAGCTCTATCACACACGTTTTTGCGCACATGCTCATTCCAAAATAATTTCTTATAAATTATACAAAAATATTTTGCATACAATTTTTGCCTACAAATACATCTTTATGTTTAATTCTATTCCCTGTTCAAAAGTATTTTTGTTAAAATCAAATCCTCTTTATTTTCTTTTCCAAAAATGATTTTTGACCTGATCCGGTCGACCGGGACAGTCGACCGAGTCTGTGTCAGTCTGGTCCGGTCGACCGGACCAGTCGACCGCAGTTCTGGCAGATGCACGTATCAGTGTGCATGTCTGCCAGTCGACCGGGGCGGTCGACCGAGATATTTTTTTACTCACAGGTTTTCTCAGTCGACCGGGTCGGTCGACCGCTAGCCTATAACGGTCGAATTTTTGAACTACCGGTCGACCAGCCCAGTCGACCGATGTGTCCGTTGAACAGTAACGGGCAGATTTTAAGTGAGCTGTTTATTTTTATCTTTTGTGTTAAAAATTCGTTTAAGGATATATTTTGATCTAATTACCTCCTAAACATCAGTAATTATGTTTAATCCCTAAACCCTAGCCCTCTTCTATAAATAGGGGTGTTTGGGGAGAGATTTGTTACAACAATTTTTTTTTGCTAGAAAATTCAAAAGTTTAAGGCTTTCAAAAGAGACTTTTTTCTTGGTTTTTGTGCTGAATTTCTCACTGATTTTCTGAAGGGTTTTCAAATACTCTCTGATTTAATTTCTTTCTCACTTACAACAAGAGCTTCATTCCTACTCAATTTCTCTAAGGACCTTTGTAAGGGAAGAGATATTTGAAAGAGAGAGTTTGTGGTCTTTTGACTACCAAGGAAATTACTTGTACTTGAGATTGTAGGAGTTGGGTACTCCATTGTATTTGAGATCTTTGTGATAGTGGAAGTGGTCGGAATCCTTCTGAGGAAGGCGGGGAGTAGAGCTGGGTGCTCGAACCTCGATAACTATCCTTGTGTTTGCGATTGGTTTACTTTTCTGTTCTTACACTCCTTACTCTACTTTGCTTGCACTTATTAATTGCTCATCATATTCATTGTCATACTTAATTGCTTGCATTCATCTTGTGATTCTTGATTGGTGATTGTTGTAGCTTTAAATTTTTAAATTGCCCTTTGATTAGCATCATCACCTATT